>CM037836.1:11452806-12052806 GCA_021234535.1 Stichopus chloronotus
AAGAAAAAAAAAAAGAACATATGCGTAGCCTACCTGTGTTTATTTATTTTTGGTTAATGTGTACGGTTTATATGTGGGTGTTAAGGTGTAACCGATTATCGTATTTATTCTGGAGACTTCAATATTCTGGAGATTTCAGTTAATTGTTGCCGGAATCTCTGTAATAGAGTCGTTCATGTCTGTGAACAAAACTCGACAATAAACAGATGCCCGAGCTAGCTAGTGAGGCTCTGGTACCTTGGCACAGAATGAATACAACTAAACGGCGCATAGCCCAGCTACTATTTTTGCACAGTTGCTCAATGCGTTGTGTGCGCACGCTCGCTCTGCTAATATGGTGACTATTTGCAACACAGTGACGTCATAGAGTTACGGTACGTTGCAATAATTTACACACACACGCACACAAACAAAATAAAAACTGACTGACATAAACTCTCAATCACCTTTATTTTTTGGAAGCGCAAGCTTTTGAAACACGAGGTCTGATTTCAAAAAAAAAAAAATGTTTGGATGCTTTAAGGCGGCCCGAGAAATGCCGTTTCCTGCAGTTTTGGAGGCTTTTTCGGCCTTCGTTCGCCCTACGCACCATCTGATGATGGCGCCCCTCAAATATTGTGAATATTTTCAATACTGTGCTCGACTTATCACATGATCATTACAAATTACAAAGGCCGCAGTATTCACATCGACCGTAAGATTCTTTTAAAGGTTAACGAGTTAACGGGATGAACGCAATTTAATAGGTGAAAATGTCCTTAATATAAGCAATCCAAATTATTTCCATTGTGATAGACTGATGTTTCCCAAATAAATCGAGAAACTGCAGAAGAGAAGTTCCTATTCCAAGGCTGAGTAAATGGCAGCCTACTACTAGCGGGAAGAACCATTTACCGGGGGAGTGGAGTTCAATTTGTAAAGTCCAACAGTTTAATAGACACTCCGCACCAACCAATGGTAGATAATAGATAATTCGACCCCGTTGGCCTTGACCCTCGGGCCAACCCCCACCACCTACTGAAAATCCTGGACAGGCACCAGACCACCACAGATAAGATCTACTTTATTTCACAAGGCAAGATGAAAAATTAAGGTAAATTACAGAATCACAGAAAACAATCAAAGTTTTAAAACTAATGTTAGTGGACATAGAATGATAGATCCGGCATTCAAAATAATGAAGGACAATAGCCTTCTTCTTAAGAAATAAGGTTCTCACAGATAGAAATTCGGTTGTAGGTTGCTCAACAATAATTTGTTTACCCAAACTTTCCAAAATTCAAGTGATGCATCTTCAGTTACTTATCACGAACATGCCTCGAGGAGATGAAGCTTTGCAGATGTTTGTTGACGAGACTGAAAGGCGAGCTTAACGATGATTAAAGCCATCAATTCCATCATATTCACAGAAAATAAAAAAAAGAGTCACTATCCTAAAACTGAGTCAATTTGTCCCCATAGTGACTCACTCTACATAAAGTGAGTCACTATGGGGACAAACTGACTCAGTTTTAGGACAGTGAATCACTTTTTATTTTCTGTGTTACCATATAGATCAGTAACAGTCAGATCAGTTAAGTTTTGAAGTTGCCCACAACCCCCAGAAAATAGCCTACCCTCGTGAAAGCTCCGTTTTTTTTTTACCGTGATGATGAAGATGGATGCAGAAGGTTCCGTTATGCAGTAATGCTCACACGTAAAAAAAAAATTCGGAAAATTTGGGTGCTTGCCCCCTCCGGGGAAAAGTCTAGTTACACCACTGGGAGTAGGTTTGAGAGCCGGCTGGCGCACTTGAAAATTTTTGGTTTCCCGGCCCTCTGGCACTTGCCGGGTGTTTCAAGCTACATCTACATGTGCCCAGCAGCCTTGAAATAATAATCTCATGTTTGCAATTAGATGGAACATGGTAATACATATTATTTTATTGATTCATTTATTCAAATCCAGACTAGATATTAAAATATTTATGACGAGGAGTTAAACAAAAGAAAATAGAGAGATTTCCTACCTGTCATGTGATTGGACGCTAACACACTTTGTGCCCCCGCCCCACTTTATGTAACTTGAAATCGTAAAAAAAATTATCTGTAGTATAAAAATTAAAAGTAATCTGAAAGGTATTTTTATCGAAAAATTTTTCAGTGGACCTACACTTTGTTTCCATAGAGTCTATAGAAAACATACTACCCTGATGGAGTCACTTCTGCTTCCCCATTTCAACCCTTGGTTCAAAGCCCGTTTACGCCAGTAGTGACAGAACGGGAGGGGAGGAGATATTTTCAGCCTCCAATATTTGCCACGTGCTTCAGAAATAAACGAAAGCGAACGCATAATTCAATTATGATTCTTAATTCTGATATCATCTCAACCCATTTGAAATGTATTACTGCATTTTATAGATAGATTTTTCTCCTCATTAGTGCGAAATTGTAGTTCGCACACTAATAGTCTGATATGAGGAAGCTTGAAGTGATACAACAGCGGGCAACAAAGTGAGTACATGTAGTGTTCAGGATCTTCCATATAGGGAACGTCTTATTGCAATTGGTATTCCTTCACTTTAGTATTACACAATGATATCATTCAGGCTTTTAAATCTTGCATAGTCTTGAGGATACAGATGTTAGTTTCTTTTTTGACTTTGTATCTTACAATCGTACGGGGGGGGGGGGGAGGGGGGGGTAACGAATGAAAACTAAAAAAGCGTTCAGTAAGGACTACAAGACATCGCTGTATTGATCGCTGGAACCACGTACCCGCTCATATGTTGTCAATGACATTTCAGTAAATAACTTTAAGCCTTTTTGAATACTTCTTGGAAGGATCATTCTGTGAAGTTTCAACCGGATTGTTTATTTAATTAATCTTAAGCTTTGAGAGACTATGCACAACCATTGAACAACTAGAATACTCCTTTTCCGTTTCCGGCCACCTGAAGGAGGGTTTACAAAGCCCAAAATTTTCTGGTTCGCTCGGCGCCAACTAATGCTTAGATTTTCCACTCACCCCCAAAATATATTTTTCTTACACAAATAGCTGGGACGGATATGTGAGGGCCGGGGCATCTAGGACAGATTCCCCTCCCCCCCCCCCCCCCCCCCCCCATCACTAATTTCAAATCAGTCGACGTCCATGTAGTGTCCAGTTACCACTTCTCACGGGCCACCTCAAGAAATATGTACAGCCGAAAGTAAACGGTATTTGGTAATTAATGCGAGAGAGTATCCTATGACCCGTATGTAGGTTACCCCTTTGCATTTTAATGTCTCAACCTACAACACACAATTTCATGATTTCGGATAATATTGTGAACTTTGTTAAGACAACCTGGGAGCTTTCGACTTTTCAACACTCGCTTGAAGCGGAGTTGTACTTGTAGTTGTCATATATTTTCATGTGACACAGCGCCATCTTTAATCATTTTAATGCATTCTGGAAATCACCCATTTTCTCACCGCCAACCGGCACGTACAGACACTTTTCACAAATTCATCTCTTTGTTGCTATACATTTTCTGAGTAAAATGTTTCGACAGGTAGCAAACAGAGTCACAGGTGTAGGGAGGTCGATTATCCGGTCAAATACCGTCGCTCGGTCCTCAGGTAAAGTTAGACTTGTAAAACCGCAACACACATAGCCAACCGGCATAGAGAGCCTATCTAGCCTAACGCACTACGTTAGGCTAACATTAACTAGCCTAGGCTGGATAGACCGGGTAGGCTACACTATACTGTATAATACAGTCTACAGTAGGCTCTGCTGTGTACTAGGGTTAAGGGGTATTGCAGGGTTGGAAAACCTTGCTGAATTTCCCGCGAACACAGTAGAAAATCCCCCGATTTCCCGCTGACATCTGTGTAGGGGTGAAACCCCTTGTTGGTGGTTCAGGGGCAAGCTCCCGGAAGATTGGGTTCCTAGCACATCGAAGGGATAAAATTGTGCAGCTGAGCACAAAGAATATAATTGAAAACTCGTACAATAATTGAAAAATCAATCACAAAAGCTTAACGCTAGGCTATGTACATTGTTGCAATGTACGGTACCTTTTTAAATGTGAAGAAGTGTCACTTACAAAATGTTAGAAACGAGTGAAACTTGAGCCCGATATTACTCTATATAGATGTGCAATAGGCCTAGAATAAATGTCTTAATCATAGACCACTATACACTGTCAACTATACACGCTGTGCTACTTACAAACAGCTCTGCGAGTTTGACGTAAAAAAAAATCCTGGCATGTTTCCATTCCAAGAAAAGTTTTTAACTGCAAAAATGTGAACACCTGTCCCAAAATGGACATTTATCACATTCATAATACTCAAATTCAGCCACCTGTTGGAGCTACGACATTTGTACCGAACTTTTTTATCCCTGATGACTGTGACCATTAACAGGCAGCAGAAATTTGCAGCAAAGAAAAAAGCTAAAAGTATAAGTCGTCCCCCATTTTTCAAAATGGTTTAATCGAGGCCATTTTTTTTTACTGCGTGTAACGCTACGTTTTCCAGAAAGGTGTTTGGTGCTGCCATTGCATCTGGGTGTGAGACTGTAAATGTAAAGTAGGTACAAAGGTCAAGCCATGCCGCGTGGGTCTGTTGCGCCGCTGTGTACTGTATGTATGCTGTTTACATATGTACCTACTGCATGAAAGCACTCTGTTCTCATTAATTGCACAGAGAATCTTGTGCTGAGTTCGGAAAAAATAAAAAAAAACACTAAAACCGACGGAGATGAAATTGTGCACGAGCTCTGCGTGAATCATCCTAGGGCACTGGGATTCATAGGGTATGTAGGGCAGCTGAAGTGTGCCTAAAAGTTAACTGGCGATAATTTCTGGTTACTTGCGTGATTGTGGGGGATATACTGGACATCGTGGTTTATTGGCATAGAGGTAACATGCACTATTTGCCTATGTGAGTATCGTAAGCAATAGCGATCAACAGAGCTTCTTTTAAATAATTGTTTAACAGCATTTTCTCATTTATTTTGTTTCTCTGAAGATTTCCCGGTTTTTTACCGTTTATTATAATAAAAAAAAAACAGTGTCCCGACACGCAGAATTCCCGCGAGCGTCGCCGATTTCCCGCGAACCAGGTTCGGAGGTTCGCAAGGTTTTCCAACCCTGGGGTATTGTAGTACTTGGTAGGTGTGCTATTTTCTACAGTAGGCTCTAAAGGCTTAAGGAGTATGGTACTAGTACTTGGTAGGTGTGCTGTTTCACTTTACTTCAGATTTATGTGAGGGCTCCTATTTAGAATCAGTGACCACCAGTCAAGGTTATTGATGATAGTTAGGATTAAGTATTTGATGAGAATAAACCAAGTTGAAGGTATAAAAAACTGTTTAGGCCTAGGCTAGTTTTAACCAAAATAACCACCAATCATGGTTAAAATTGAGAGTTAGGGTTAAGTTTTGGGTGAAATTAGTCAAAAACAAGGATTAATTTTAGCAAGAATACTTTACTTCCGGTCAATGATTCTAAATTAGCACCTATGTCAGAATGTTAGTTCCCATTCTCATCTAGGTTTCCAAAAAGTCACATTCCTTACCGTAATTTGAGGTGAGTGATGGTGTGAGGTTCAAGGCCTGTTACAACATGCAGGTAGTGTCACTGGTAGTGGTACTAGTGTCTGGCAAAAGAAAAGTCTTGTTTTATATCATTACTACTTACATATGTCCTAACTAGTGTTTGCGCTACAGGGCGGGATTTCGTGAATCCTGCATTTGTTTACTGAATCTCTCACACTTTTCCACAGGTGAGGTTGTAGAGCTGCTGCACATGGAATGACGCACTTATGGATTTGGCCAATGATTATTAAGTTGTTAAAAATCCAAAACACTCATTTAGCACAAGCACTACCTCACAAATGTCATGACATGAAAAGATCTTTGCTTTCTCTTCTCATTTTGAAATCGAGCACAATGTCAATGTCAATCAGGGCTGGCCGGGAATGCCATAGCTGGACTTGCATTTACCGCCCATTTCCCACCCAAAAATATTATCCATAAGGGGACAATATTGCAAAATAACTGGTAAGAAGAAAATAAAATGCTCGAATTTCGAATATGTGACCACATGCACCCACAATATACCGTGATATGCAAGAATGAGCACTGGTTGTACAGCCAGTAGGGTTAGGGTATGTATATATTACAGGGCTTTGGATCGAAGATGTATTGTTGAAATATATCTTTGAACACCCTGCAGCGGAATTTCCCCTCGTCGCGGAGTGGGTTAGGAATAGGACTTTTAAGCAACTGTTACTCTACCTGTGTGCATTTGAATCCTCTCTTAACCTCTTTCACAGGTTTAACTGTTGTCATTTCTCTCCACAGGTTGTCACAGGATGTCAACAACTTTAGGAGAAAAAAAAAAGTTCTGAAAAAATAAAACCAAAACTTAAAAAAAGTAGACACAGACTCTATCAGTCACTATTTTAGTTGTCTTACACCCTGGTTGACATCACTTGTGGTCACAGATTTTAAATTCGTACTAAATAAAAATTATAAGAACTTTGACTCTTACCATTTCATTTAAATTCATTACAGCCTTGGGCCCTTAGGCCCTTGGAAAGTAAAATAAACAAAAAAGAGATGTTATGTGTTACTTGCAGGCCTTATCTATAATTTCGAAGCAGAACATAACTCGTTTCAATTTGGCAACTTCAGCTTTCTTCTTGAATCGTAAATACAAAATTAAATGTCTGTGGTTTCCCAGTTGTAAGTGGTAGGTCTATATGTGCAAAGGCACAATTGACAAAGTTTCTCAAAGGTTATTTAAACTGTGAGCTGCATCTACTTTCAAATTTTATTTTCAGTTTAGTATCAGGTTTTAAATTGAGGCACATGGAATGAATTCACTTCCATGAATTATGTCCAAAATACTTTTTGCATGAGCAGTGTGGGAAATACTTGTAAATCAGAAATCCCAAGAAATGCAAAAACAAGGATCAGTTTTAGAACAAAATTTCAGCAAACTTAAATGTGTACTGTGGACATACAGTACAGTAGTAGCAATCATGTGTTCGATGCCAAATATTGTCACCGTACAGTAGCTACATCATGGATTCAGGTTACAGTAAATACGTATGTGGGACCCTTTGTAAAGGATATTCTGCCTTAATTTGTTCATTAGTCCTGTCCGTGATGCGCATTAATGAGGGTATAATTTCATTACCTTCAAAAATTATTTGCTGAAACTGAAACAGTAGGGTTATGTAAGGAACGCTGATTCTGAAAAAATACATGGCACAATCATGCAATCCATTTATTTTCAGTTTACTGAGTACAGTAAGTTATGCTTTCATTATGCAAAATATCCCATCTTCAGCACCGAAATACCACAGAATGCCCCATGAAGTCAGAATAGTTGAACTTAAAAGTGTATCTTCCTACCTTTTTTGGGGGGGTTCCTTTTTTTTGGTTCCTTGCATCAGCAAAGGAACCTATAAAGTCAGGTTGGCACATGTGGGTATGTGTGTCTGTGACACTTGTTTGTGTATGCTCTGACTCAAAAGGGAAAGTCCAATCAAAGTCAAACTTGTTACTGTATGTAGCTTTGTTCTGCTGAAAAGGTGTACCCTATCATTTTTGATGGAGATCAAAGGCCAGCTGGAAGCAAAACCCTGAAAACCTTTTGAACTCAATACCTCAAGATAGAAAGTTTGGGTAAATTTTAGTACACAATGCTTAGAATTTGTATGCATTATGGTGAGATTTTGATTTGTTTTGCACTTTTGAGTGTACAGTACAGCAACTGCTTTAGTCTCAGCAATGTGTTGTAATGATACTGTAGGTACTGTCAGTTTGGTGAACCGCCTTTTTTTAACCAGATATTTATGCTATGGATGCTGATATGGGCCATAATTGTAGTGATTGAATTTGTTTGACTGTAGTACTGATCAAGTTGGAATTATTTTTGCTGCAGGTGGATTAAAACATCTTTCCTCCCACCTTGCAAATGTAAGGAGCTAAATTGCGATGAGGTTTTCTATCTGTTTGTTCAAAATTGTTATCAATTACTCTCTCTTTGATGCAGATTCTGGAAAGTTGAGGGCAATGATACTCACATTATATGCCTTCAGTAAATGTAGAACGTTTAGGTATCAAAGGTCACAATCTGGACCTTGAAGTTATCTCAAGGGCCCACCTTTTTGCAACTATGCCAAAGTATGCCATATTACCACTGCACTATGGTACTGGTGCCGTTGAGTGTTCTAGATTTTGGAGTTCGATTTTCAAATACGCCTTATGGGCCATTTTATGACATCTTGCAAAATGTCTCTTCTCCCACAGATTGTATGGTATTAAGTTGAAATTGTGTCACATTACTACTGTACCACCGTAATGGTTTCTTCAGGTTGTTCAGAATAATTGGTCCCATATGCCCCATATGGACGATTTCAAGAAATCATGCAAACTGTCTCTTTTCTGGATATTTTGCTTTACAATGTTAATGTTACATCAATCTAGCATTGCGGTAGTGGAACCCTTTGCAGTGTTCAACATTTGTGGGTCCAACTTCAGAATGGGCCATATAGGCCATAACTTATTACATTGTGCAAAGCGATTGTTTTTCAACTGATTACTGTATTACCATGGTAGTGAAGCACCTATGGCTGATCAGCATTCTTAAGAACGATATGGGGCCCAAGCTCTTTTTTTTTGTGGATGTGAGAAAGTGTAGATTAATCTTGGTTGAGACAAAATGACAACAGTTAAAATAATCTTCACACAAGCAACCATAGTGCCTTTGTGGCCAAACTATAAAGTGGCAAGACCCATTGCCTCTCTAAAATGACTGTATACATACTATTCTGACAGCTGGGCTTTTTTTTTTTTTTCAACAGTTGCATTGCAGTCGAGACTTTACTCTGCGAAAGCAGAAGAAACAGACGAACAGTTTGATGCAAGGTGGGAGGCTTACTTCAACAAACCTGACATTGACGACTGGGAGTTGAGACGTGGTCTGAATGAACTCCATGGCCACGACCTTGTTCCCGAACCAAAGATTGTCATAGCTGCCCTCAAGGCTTGCCGAAGACTGAACGACAGTGCCATGACAGTCAGAGTGCTAGAGGCGTTAAAGGTCAGTAATTTACTAATTTATGTACAGTATGGAAGTAAGGTTCTCAGAATGCCCTTGTTTTTTGGGTTTAACATTGGGAGGTAATTTGGTCAACAGGTGCAGGTAATAAGTTTATGTGACTTTCACCATCCAATCAGCAGTGCAAATGCCTTTAATTGCATCTAACACTGTAATGAAATTTAAATATCAGTGACATGTTCAAATAAAGTACATTTTGAGACTGTATTTTGAATTGATTGAAGGTATCGTTAGGAGCATCAAATTTCCCAGTAATTGCTGCAGGAAAACTTACAAAACCGCTTGCTGTTGACAAATGTTACAAAATGTATTCAAACAGTAAACTGACAATGAATGTACATATGTGTGACACGTGGGTAATTAGTGGTTGTCTAAAGGGAATGTGGCCTGAATGGAAAGGAAGTTGCAGATACCAGTGGGAAATTCAAGAGAGGCCTGTTTTGATCATGAATAGCATGCAGTTACAGGACTGAGCATTAACTTGCCCTGGGACAAGTGGCTTTCAGAATTCACTCGCTCTGATAACTTTTTGCTTGCCCTGAAATGGCAAAGAATAAAGGCAAGACAACTGAAACTTCAGTGGTAACTGAAAAAGATCAGTTTTCTTAGTAACACATGGCATGAATTTACTGTAAGTCTAGTGTAGAGAGTAGTCTAGTGCAGGACTGTCACTTTGCCCAGTGGTGCAATTGGCTTTCAGGATTCACTTGCCACGATAAATTGTTTGCCTACCCCTGGCAACGATTTAATCCTTGACATTCAGCCATGTGAGAAGCTTATAGCCTTGAATATTGTTAAGGGTATGAGAGAAAATTGAATCAGATACTTTACACGCATTCATTGCAACATGTCTGCTGCTCAAGAGATAGAAAAAATAAAAGAAAGTGCAGTAAACTTATAAATTTTTTCTTCTTTTAGAAGTATACAACTGTATGTAGACAAGTTGTACAGTAACCTAATAAACATGCTGACCAGAATTTACATGTGAAACCAATACATCTTTCAGTAACTGTACAGTTAAGTGACAGCCAGCAAAGAGTTACATATTGAAGTAGGTTGTTTGGCACTATGTCTTCCCTAACTCAAGAACTATGATTTTGTGTACAAAGTGTTCATTGCAATGGCTTGCTTATTGAATTGCACCTACTGTACAATGTGTTGTTAATTTAAAGGAAAGACTAGTAGCCAATCCACAGAGTTGCAAATCTCGTACCCCTGTCATTTTGCATGGTCATTCAGTACCCACCATGATGGGGGCCTAACCCCAAAGTGTGCTAAGCTGTACGTTTTGTCGGTGTTTCAGATTGCTAGTTGTGGATGGAAGAAGTGAATATTCAAATTACTTATACTTATGCAATTGGTTTGTATTAAAGGTGGGCTACAATTTTAAGTGTCACTTTGGCGACTTAACTTCTCAACGGAGTGCAAAACCTCCTCCCTGTAGAACATCTATAGGGATGAGATGGTAACTGTACAAGGGACTGTAGAGGTATTTACAGTACTTAAAGCTCAAATATGAGTTGCACAGGCAATCGCCTGGTCATCGACCTTTGTTCTTCCGATCAGTATTTCAGAGAAGAGAAAGTAAGGGAAAAGATTAGCTGCTGCAAGATCTGAAATAGAACTATGCATTCATCTTCCAGATGTTTGAGTATGAAAGTTGTGTTGACATTTTCGTTGGCCCTACAAAATTCACACTATGCAAACAAAGCCTAGCATTCATTACCATTTCTTGAAATCAAACATGCAGTACCATTGACAATGGATATGAGTATTCTTGTGGGCAAGGACGTGGCTTAAACAATGCTATTTTGTTGCAACTGTACCAGATGCATTTGACTTTCAGTGCCAAACTGTGACAAATTTCCAACTCATATATGTCAGCTTTAAGTAGTCATCAAACATGATGTCATTGTGATACCATGATGATTTAACTATTGTAAAATGACCCAGGATCCTTGCTCCTTAGTGTTGTTTTTTTTTTTTTCATACTCCTTTGTTGGATTTTGTTGCTAACTTTGACATGTATGCTGAATCATTTTAGTGGATTTTATTTTCTGAAGTGACAGTATGGAATACAGCAGTGACCTACCGTACAGTAATTCAAGTTTCTTTCACCAAAAGGCCACGACACACTACGTTCGTATTCACTTCATCGTTATGAATCTCATTCTTCAATGAATGTGCTCCCCATCTGCTGTGACTCTGGTGTGGTATTAGGCACTCTACAGTATGAAAAATTTAAGGGATTTCTTGTCAAGTAGACAGAGCAATTTCTTTTTTGAGTGCAAAGCATTGCCTGAAAACCATATTTTGGAAGTCAAAGCAAAGTAGAAGGAAAAAGCAACTTGACTATCTTCAGGGGCTGTATTGTTGTAATTTTGTCCAAGGTTTCTGTGTATTATTTTTTTTTGTCCACTGTAGCATTTACAGTGAGTTTGTCGATGGGGAAAAATTTATCAGGACTTGGGAGGGGAAAAGAGCAAATGAGTAGCAGAGCTGCATGGTGTTTTAATGACTTACAGTAAACAGTCTGTGCTGCTACAGTGATCAGCTTTGCACATCAGCATTAACGAGACCTTTTTTTTTTCTTCTTGCAGGATAAAGCTGGTTCCCACAAAAACATCTATCCATATATTCTGCAGGAAATACGACCAACTTTAGATGAACTGGGCATAAGCACCCCAGAGGAATTAGGTCTGGACAAGCCAGATGCATCAAAACTCGTTTGAAATGGTGAGGATGTTTGGATAGTTCTCTCAGAAGGGTGTCATAAAAATTGTGACAACTTGATTCATTAACCTGTGGATGAATAAAATGCACCTTAGCACTTAGTTATCCGAAGTTTTGAGCAAGAAAATTTGTCCAAGTTTAGGAAAAACAGTTAGGAGTCCAAATCTGTTTTGTGCATCACATTTGATTGGAAACACTCCCCAATTTCTGTTGATTAGGGGACTGTTGTGGTAGGAACTTCTGCCGTAGAGGAAGAAAGGGTAGTTGTTCAAGAAGATCGACTTAAAGGTACACTGTGCAGAAAGTTTTTTTTAGAAAGTCTTCTAAGAACCAACCGACCCTCATTTGAAAGAGCAGTCCAGACGATCCCAACTCTCATGTCAGAAATGGGGATTAATCAAGAATGATCGTACAAGGCATTTCCTATTAAAAGCAACACCCAGTTGTTCCACAAAAATATTGAAGTTGTGATGCATTTGTACCATAATAGCGTACCACAATACTTGTGCAAAACGGTATCTTCATGAAAACTTTATTTTTTTGGGGTTGTGTCAGCACTGTTGCAGAATGGTGTTTTCCTGTTTGAAAAGCTGTATTTGCACCCTAAGGACAAGTTGGAAGGCTGTGGTAGCTGTCACATACAAGCATGCACGTGTATGAAGACATGTCATCCACTGTCACACAAAATTCTGTTTAACTGAAGCACTAACATGAAACGAAAATATTACAACATCGTGCAAATTTCGCTAAGTATTTTGTGATGTAGACATCCATCATTACGTTGTCATAGGAGTTCCCTGCTGAGCTGTAAGTGCAGAGCAAATGTTCAGTTAAACCATGTATCATCCACTGACCAGCGATGGTGCATTTTGTTACTCCTTCCATTAATCCTACATTATATTTGTGCAGTTCAAGGGGACTTGTGTTGTCAAGTAGGTGAGGGTGTCTATGTACTTGTGATGGTGCAGGAAAAGCAGAGGGTCTACAGAAATAGCAGCCATTTTTTTTTCGTATGTGAACTTGAAACATGTTGGCAGATTTTTGAGATTTTTAAGTTGAAAGGATGTTGAAATTTGATACCACGTAAAACATAATATATTAGGATATATTTGTTGAACTTCAAAGCTATACAATGTTGTATTATTGTTTGCCTGAATTTGTGTGCTTCCTTTTCACAGAAAAGCTCTAGTTGATTGTCCCCTTGAAAGCATCACCATTGGCACAGAGGTAATTTTGGACTGCAGTTTGAGCTTGGCATCTCTCCTACCATCTGTACGCCCAACACCCATCCTCTCATCCCGGAGGAACTCTAAATTGATGACACAAATATAGCCCTCGAATGACAGTCACTTGTATTATAATTTTCACATGATTGCTGTCAATTAATAGGAAAACAAATCACAATATTTTTTTTGCAACTGTAGAATCATTTATGCTGTCCTTATCTTCTATAACTCAGGCAAATATCAAAAATTAATTCTCCACTGCATTATATGAAGTGCACCTTAAATGTTTGAGAGAGATGTTTGAAGCTCTGTCTGTTTTTCCAGAAAGTAAACCAAGTGATTTCCATTATACCTTTACCTCAGTGATTGGGAGTAAGTAAACAGCATTCATGGCACAATTTATGTGGAACAGTCGATATATGGTGATATTTCAGGTTGGAGTGCATTACTCAGTCAATTGACGTGCAACATTTATTACACTCATCTTACTAATGGATGGTGTATGACTTTACAGGTATTGTTAATACTAGTTGCTGTTGTCATAATGAGAGAAATGTTTAATACAAAATGTTTTATTGGAATGTTTCAATTTCTGTTATTTCGTCTTTTGGGGAGAAACCTTGAGGAGAAACCTTGAGCCTGTTTCTTTGGTGCATCTCCAATGCTCCTGTGTAGTTATTGTGCTTTTGTGATATTGATCATTTCCCTCCCCTTATATAATCTCACCCCCTTTCCCAACCAAGGATCAACCCTTGATTTTGATCAAATGTTCATTGTGTGGAGAATGCCACAAGTAATGACAAGTGTGAATCTGTGTCCGAGCTAAGGCGTGGAATCCCGCATTTGTCTCCTGAATCTCGTACAACGATAAATCTTATGCTGGGAAAATCCTGCACACTTTTCCACAGGTGAGGTCATAGCTGCAGTTACAAATACACACAACGAGTTGAAAAGAATCTTTATCAAGCGATACCTTCCGCCTTGATTTTGATGATCCTCCCAAAATTGTCCTTAGAGAGAGATTTCCCTCCCAGGTTCAACTCCTCAATAGCGTGAACACTGGACTAAATACATTGTAACCAGGATGTTAAATGGTCATTTAGTCAAATTTCAAATATGTGAATACCCTGTTGCCCGTTTCCGAGATGGAATGAATTTTTGAGTCATTTTGTTGTGGGCATACATCATAATGCTGGTGGAGAAAGGGATACGTCACCTCACGGTGCTAGCACTTAATGTAACATTCCCCATCCTATACCTAGCACCAGCTCACCAGGATAACACGCAAAGGCTGAGTTAAGTTTTCAACAACTTGGCAGCCTGTTCACGGTTAGGTCACTATTTTAAAAAAGTTGTCAATCTTTGCCAGTTTTCTTTAAGGGGTCATTTGCATTGTCAAGAAATGCTCTTGTGATTTGCCTGAAACTTTTCTCACACATTGACAAATAGTGATTGGTAACTGATTGGCTCAATTAGTAAAATATTGGGAGATAATGTATGCCTACCTCAAACTCTCAACTAGGTGAATAGACATCAGAAGAGAAATGGATAGACTAAGTAGTCTCTACTGAATAGGATTAGCAGGTGTCTCTAAGTCCCTTTGAGGTTGGATTACATGAAGTATATACCAAATGTACTATTAACCAACAGAGCAGCAAAAAAGAATGAAAATACCAAAGATATTTTCATATTCTCTGGATTTAGTGAAGTTTGTACAAATGCAGACATAAGAAAGTTCATACCACAAAAACTACACAGCAGCCAATGTTCAAAGTTCTCTTTGTTAGTGAACGACATCAACAGCCATTCAAGAGAAATCTGTTCCACATCTCAAACCATGAAAGAAGGTGTGAAAGGACGTACTACACCCGCAAAAAATCAATTAAAAAAACTAGTAAGTGGATGTGGCAATTGAAACTTCTGTATTTCATGCCTTTGAGCTGTATTTCAATATAATAAAGGTTTTTCTTACAGTTCTGTTATTTCTTAGTGAGTGTTCATAAATATATATCTCACTTAAAGAATGAATTCTCCATCAGCAAGACAGCTTAACATAATACATGAGATTTTGTACTGTTCCACCAGTAAGGATGATGACTTTGCCCGTGGAAGCTTTCTTTGATGTAAAATGCTGCTTTGAAAGTAGGGCCTCAGAAGGAAGGCGAAAATGTGTGGGGTAGAACTGACAAATGGCTGTTTGTCCTTTTTTGCACTTTTCATGTTCCTTACAAGGTCTTATGAAGCAAAGATCATTAGCTGAGTGAGTGATCATGAAACCCCATGAATGTCTACATACAGTAAGACAATTTTCGTTCTGCTACCACAGAGCTGTTATTGTGATGGACAGACAATTTACTGCTTAAAACTTTAAGCCCCACCAAGTCAAGTGAGGATAAGCTGTGTAGTTGGTTCAAAGGTACATATATTGCCTCTATTCATCGGTTCCACTTCCATCTCATTCACAAAGCAACATTTTAAAGAACTAATCCATAAAAAAATTAGCTCAAACAGAACAATGCTTTGATATGTAGGTTTATGCCGTTCCCTGGTGAAACTTAGTTTTGATCACCACCTTAGAAATCAGAACCATACTGCAAGCCATGGTGCAAAATAAATTTAAAAGCATTGAACAAACCAGGTTGTCAGAACTACATCACAACCGATACATTTCTAGCATCAGGCTTGTACTTGAAATATTTACTGAAATAATTTTTTTCGTAACTTTGGGAGATTTATCCAGAAAATAAGAACAGTAACTTGGCATACAAAATTTTTGCATCGTGTGAGACACGAGAAGCGATGGCACGTAATTCCTTTCGCACGAAGGGGGCACCGTAGAGCTATAATAAAATGAAAACAATAGTTTACTCTTTGAAAGACCAGGTGCACTTAAAACCACCACTGCAGGCTACATGTCAAAAGGGAAATTGCATACACAGGATGAATCATTTTTCAAATCCAACTGCAGTTTACTGTGCCAAATTTATATCTGTAACAAATGAAGAATTTCAGACCATAAAATGAAGGTTTATTGCAATGAGAAGTCACAGAACATGTACATGAAAGAGCAAGATCTCATGCTGATTTTCTTTTAAGTCTGGCAAGATGGAGATAAAATGCCTTCACTGATGAAAAAGATTTTGAGAAACTGGAAGAATAATTTTACATGAGGTACAGTTTTGGTTATGACAGAAGCAGGAATAGAAAGCTGAAACTGGGGCATCCAATATTTCATGAGGTGAAAAATGCCTGTACAGGTAAACATACAAATTCTTGACGCTCAATCAAAAGTGAATATGCAATCCTTAATTTTTCAAAGAGCTGAATGTCACAGTTAACTAAATGCTTTGAAGAACAGAGTTCTGGACTTCACATCCCCCTAAATTTTCACAACTTCTTGTCACAACCCACAATGCATCTAAAATCACTTTTTTCTCTATCTTAACGATGGTGACATTTCACAGAGCAATTTCAGGTTGTCACACGTCAGTGAGTAATACACTATGATATCATATGCAAGCATGCGATTCCCATGCTACAGTATCTGCGGTTCTGAACGAAATTGAAACGAAAATGCAGAAGGGTACCGACGGCTACCATCAAGACAAAGGTGCCCTTCTTGTCCACCAGCGATGTCATGGCAACTGATGACTGTGTCCAAGAAGTGAATAATTCACCCAGTACCACAATTCAAAATGGTGAACAATACACCAGGTCGGGGGGAGCACACTTTGAATCAAGGGGAACATTACAATGTTGAAATTTGTGACAGACCACACAGGTTGCAAGCTCACCCTCTAGTCTCCCTATCTTTATGCTAGTGTTTTAGCTAATGGTATGGATTGAAGCAACAGCTTTCAGATGTATTGGCTATTACAAGCTTTTACATGAATGATGTCTTTCCTTACTTTTCCTCTTTCATGAGTTGATTTTTCTTGTTCTCTTTAATTTTGTATCAATAGGGGCTTTGGGAGGGGCCACATGATGCCTCTGTGTGGGCTGCATTTGGTTAATGGGTCACAGATTGGCCACCCCTGGTCTACACAAATGAATATATAGACAGTATAGTACATGCAGCAACGTTTGTGCACGCCACTACACACTGGATCGCGACCAGATTATTTTCGGAGAGTTCCATAATACATGAAGCTGCAAACTGACACTTAAAATACACCCTGCCGAACAACAAAGCAAAGCATTTGTCCATCACCAGGCATTATACTATGAAGACATCGACAGAAAACCACCTTAACTAAAACATTAAATATGCAATGCCCCTCCATGAATATGTCAAATCAATAGCAAACTTTCACCCCGCTGTGCTTAACGTTTGTCCAGCATTACTGTACATGATTGCAAGCTACATCAAACTCCTTGGAGATGGCATTTTACGTTATGCCATGCTGTAGGTTTGATAAAACCACTTCTCCTTGCTAAAACAGACATTTTCACACAGGCATATATATTTTTAGCACTGCAGGTATAATATTCCAAAATTAATTGAAAACTAAACTGCCTGCACACATGCCTGAGTTGCCTTCACTTTTGAGACTTTTATGACTCATAATAGAGATGAAATTGTCTTCAGAAGTGGTTTCAACCTCAGATATAATATTCCATATATATTAAAAAAGTATTTCTGCCATCTCTTGGGCTGAAAATTGGAATCTGATCAATGACTGATCCACATCAGAAATTTGCAATCTTTTCCACCAGCAGTTTGTCATCCAAGGTAAGGATGGTTCCACCAATAATATGCTGCAAAGGGATAAAACTGAATCCTATGCAGAAATCTCATGACCCTCAACCTGAAAAACATCTCAATGTGAGAGTCACAGAAGCACCTTACTCTAGTTGTCTCCTGTTAATCTGGCTTCGATCTGTCCATCCTTGCATTGAATCTCTTTTTCAGTAATCTCTCTCTGCTATGCATCTTTCCACGAGTTCTTTTAGATTCGGATTTTCCATCGCTGCTGCTATTCGTTCCTTATCGTTTATTTGTTTGTTGACTGCAAAAATGAAGACAGGAAAAGACCCAAAAGTGCGGAGAAAGTTTACGGGATGGTGAAAAGAAGTAACGTTTGATGACTCAGTTATGAATGCAACAATGCATTATGGGTTTTGATGAGCACAGGTGTAAAACACACAACCTATTAAAGCATATGGCATTTTGAAAAAAAAATAAGAGTTTACAAGCATGCACCACATGTTAGGGTGACCAAGGACTTTGCAACGTGGTCTCAGCTCAACACTTCATGACCTTTGACATTCACTGAAAAAATTGACACCTTTCCATCCTATATGAAGTCAGTCTAAGGATTGAAGCTAGAGAAATCATTTGTACAAAGTACAAAAGTTTTCACTTGACAGCAACCAGAATGCTGGAAGGTTTCCTTGCCAATATTCACGAAGAAACATTGTTCGAACAACTTTCCCTTCTTGAGATACCATACCTATAAGGTTTTCAAACTAAAATTGCCACTGACCTAAAGTGAATTTTGACCTCTATAGGAAAAAAAATTACAGAAATTATCTACTCACCAAGAGCTACCAATGCTATATAGGAGTGAAATTCTAGCAACAGTCACTATACCCGGTGATCTCTCTTGAACGCGCTCTAACCTTTGACCTAAACTGGCCTTTGACCTCCATGAAAATCAACAGGGATCATATTCCTGGAGTGGACAACCCAGCATACACAAAGTATGAAGTTCAAGCAACTTTTCATCTTTGAGATACTGTGTACATATACAAGGTTTCCAAACTATGACCTCTACTGACCTCATGTGACCTTTGATTTCCATAAAAATGACAGAGATAATCCATTCATCAACAGCCACAAGACCAGTGTTAACAGTTCCAGTAACATTCAGTTGCTGAGATATCTTTCTTTAGAGTAAGTTCTCATACTTGACCTCTAATGACCTTGAACTCCATGAAAAACAATAGGGATGAATCTCCTTACAATGTACACCTACACAATAAATTTGAAGTTCCAGCAATGTTCCCTTCTTGACATACTGTACCACATTTACAAGGTTTTCAAACAATAACCTCAACTGACTTCATGTGACCTTTGACCTCCATACAAAATGGCAAAGATCATAGCTACCAATGTTTATAATTTGAAGTTCTAGCAACAATCAGATGATGAAATATCTTTCTTAAAATTCAACATTAACCTCTGGTGACCTTTGACCTCCATGGAAAATGATAGGGGTCAAGTACTTCTACTCACAATTGATGACCCGCACAGCAGGTCTAAAGTTCCAGCAACTTTCCCCACATGAGATATTCTGTTTAAGAATTTTTTGAACTATGACCTCCCATGACCTCAAGTGACCTCATCATCCACCAAATGAGAGCACCGACTCATCAAAAGCTACAAATAGTTTCAGTTCAAAGCAACATTCACTTCTTCAGACATCTTGAAACTGTACCCTCTGGTGACCTCCAATTATCTTTGACCTCCATGAAAAGCAATAGGGATCATCTGCTACAGTACCTACACAACCAACAATGAAGTTCAAACACATTTCCCTTCTTGAGATACAGGTATCATGTTTACAAGCTGAGGTGTCACAAAAACATGCACACAAAAATGGCATCATCGCCAATATGCAAACCAACAGTGCTCTGCTTTTAAGCAAAAAGTAGCCTTAAAACTTACTACTGTCTTCTGTTGAGTGAGTTCCTTCTGTTATTTTTATGTCAACCTGAAATAGTAAAGACATTTCATACTTGAGTGAGGAAATTCACTTTAATTTAGACATTATTAATACCATTGACTACAGTCAAAGACTTTATCAGCACTACAATACGTAACTTAGTTAGGGAAAATACAAAAAACAAAATAGCTCCTAGCCTCCTACGGCAGTGGGCACTTACTTCACCCCACTGCATGCTATTCTTTCCCATTTCCTAAATGTCATACTAATAGATGCATCATTTTCCCTGCATACTATTTACTTCAACAAATTATTAGGAGACAATATTTAAGACTGAGACTTCTTCCAAGGTGAGAATTCCAGAAGATGGGTTTCTCTTTTGGCCACAAACTTTGCCTTGTGATAGGTCAGCTGCGATCACACGTGTTTACCATCGATTAATTAATATAAAGCTCAACTGTGCAATTAACTGCTCACCTTATGTTTGTATGGAAGGCTTCTTTCCAGTTTTATCCTGATGCATAAACCTGACAGGTAGCAAGGAGAGCAAAAAAAAAACAAGTATTTGTGAGTATTACCTCTCTGATAGAAATGAAAGGAGTCACAGTACTCATTCTTCAGGATCTCCTACATTATTGTAGAATACAAACACTTATTGCAATGGATAGTCTAACCTAGCTGTACATAGTAAATGCATTAAACAAAATAGGCCAGCCACCACAGAGTCTGTCACAATGTTTTGTAATGCATTCAAATCATTTGAAATTTTGAAATGAGAAACTTTTGAAAAAGTTGAGTAACTTAGTTTAAAAAAAAAAGAAAACCTTTAATTTTGTTCTTTCATCATCTGCAACCAAAACTGATGACCTTAAAGCATACTGAAGCATGAGTTGAATACATGTACTTAAGAACTGATCTCATTGAAACACTCAAACCAAATTCCATTCACAGTTTTAAACATTTTTGCCTATTGGAGTATTGGCTTGACAACTAATATCCCTTTCCATGACATACAGCTCAAGAAATCGTAAGCATCTGATGCCTAAACTGATTGCATGTCACTGATTGCTACCCACAGGTATGATCCTGTGGTGAAAAAAATGAGGTGATAATATTGGTATGATCAATCAAGATATACTGTACCACACTTTTCTTTTGTCTGAATGTGGTATGCATGTGGATTTCAGTAGCTTTGATTAAGCATGTAACACTGAATTCATTCACATTCAATGCCTGGCAGGTTTCACTCACCTATCAGCGTTGCTAAGGAACAGTGTGGCACTGTAGGTGTGAATGTTATGTGAACTATGTACGCATCCTCGACATCATTAAGTCTCGTCATATGAACACCTTCTTCAAACACAACCTTTAGGTCTTCCAGTGTATTCGGTTTCTCTGGATCCTGAATATCTTTGATGATATCTGTCAAAACAAATAAATTTGGAAAATGCCTAAATTTCACAAATCGTTCAACCTTCTGCAGTATTGCCTTTTACGTTGAACGTTGAAAAAAAAAGCACACTTGAAACTGCATACTCACCACTGAAGACTTTTTGAACTTTTATGGACTGAATTGATGTGCATAGCCTACCATTCTGTATAGTAGATCCTTTCTAAAGGGTCCAGCCAGTGCTGATTGACTCCTTAACAACAATCAAGCTGATGCACAAGTTTCCATTTTGTCCCATTCATGGACAGAAAAATTAAAACACAGCACAAACGCAGAGCATGCAACACCCACAGGCTACAATCCACAGAGCTGTTCAGGTGTAGGTAAGGTAAAAAAAAAATACCAAGCTAATGTTGTCACAGAGCTTGAAAAATGAATTCAAATGGTCCAGTTCCCATGTAGGACAATCCTGAGATGTGACATGTTGAAAAATATTCACTTCATTTTAAACAAAATGACAGATTAACATGCAATAATTTGTGATGTCCTTGTACTACAGTACTCTGTGTACTCACATTACTATACAAATTCCAGAAAACAAATTGAAAATGGTTCTAGCAATAACAGAAGTTACTGAAAAAAAAAGAAAGAAATTGTCAACAAAACTTCACAGATTCGCCCATGACCATGGAGGTTAAAATGCTACGTCCATCTTGCCTACTGGAGTGACTCCACTGATTTGAGGGCCTGGTCATATGATACTGTACATTTTTAAGAATGGCACAAAGTGTGATGGGGAAATTCTGTTAAAATTCTAAGTCCAGCTTGCCTACCGTGGAGTGGCTCTGCAGATTTGAAGTAATGGTCATGTGATACAGTTTAAGGACGAAAGAGTGTGTGCATGACGAAGGGGAAATTTTGCTGAAACAACTTGCCAACTTCTCCAGCTCAGTCTTCTCACAACCACTGAGTTAATTAGGTCACATGACCCATTTTCTTACATTCTCGGCTACACTGGAGAGTCTCAACGAAGGCATGTCGTGAAACCAGACTGATAAGTGACGGCCAACTGTTTGTTGAATAATGCAACATGAGGCTTTCTATTTTCCATTATAGCAAGGTAGGTGGACACTTACAGTAGATCTTCATCTCTTTGGAAATGAAAGACATTTTAGGTATTATGTATGATACTAAAATACAAATTATCAGAGGCTGTTATTTCCCATGTTTCAAACAGTGCCTTCAAACTATGTGAGTACCTGACTCATTTCATAAATTCCTTCTATTTGGTAATAACCGTCTCCATGTTATAAAAGATAATTTTACAAGGTGCTGGAAACACTAGAACTTTCATAAGAAGGGACAAATTCCTACTTTTACAAATCCATGCTCGTCGAATGGCAATCAGCAGTATTTTGTATGTTTTGGCAAACAGTTTTCATGATTTTATTCTTTGGATAGTTTCTAATTGCTGTGATATTATGCTTGAAAAATCACCTCTTTCAGTTCATTAGCATTCAAAACATCATGCATAAAATGTAGTTGAAGGAAACTCTTCTTGCGTGGTTGTGGATAAACCTAGCTTGCCTACTTCGGAGTGGCTTCAAGGATCAGTAGCACATTTAAAGGAGGGGCAGGGACAGGGGACAAAGGCTCCCCCCCCCACTTCTAAAGGGCAATTCCACTGCAGTGAGAACATTTTCCCCAAAATTCAAAAGCATTTGATACAAATGAATTAGATGTCAAATGAAAGTTAAAGGATATACAGTATTTTCATGAATGGGTTTGCAAGAATAATTTTCAAGACTACCTTTTGCCATGGAAAAACATGATGAATTATTGTTTACATTTTTATTGAGAAAATAAAGCAAAATGTGACTAAAACCTATAAACAGAGCAAACTTAGTTACTGTCATGTAAAAGAACAAACAATGAAAAATTGATTGTACAGTATTATGTTTTTGCTGTTTTTTGTCATTTTTGTTGATTTAATAACTTTTAGTACTTTGTTTACTAAAAACATCTTTCTGTTACGAAAAATACATGTTTTTTCTTATTTCTAGGAAAAATAGCAGGAAGTATGAAATGAAAATTGTGATTTAAAGCAAGTTTGGGCAGGCCTATAAATGATATAATTACTTTCACCCACCATTCTTTGTTTACTAATTATAATTAATTAAACATGTCCTTCTGTTTCCACAATGGTAACAGAAGGACACTAACGGAGGGAAAATTGTCAATCCTACCCACAATTACTAAGTAATACTATGTGAATAAATAAATGACATTGTATACCTGCAAGTGCTGCTTGGGAGTTCAATTCATGCCTTGCCAATCCTTCTGGCAATGTTCATTGACTACAATCTAGTGCTAAATAACAGTAGGTAATCTACAGTACAGAATTATACAGTTGTGTTCCACATGAACATGTACAGTAATTGATGCTCAAGCATCAACTCATAACCATGGGTTGATATTGGGCGTGCGTGTGGTCACGAATTCTAAATTCGAACCCATTTTGCAATTGTCCTGAGGTCTCAGCTAGTCTGATAGTCAGGCTCAGAACTCAGATTACTGCCTATCTAAACGGATGGTTTACTGCGCCTACTTTCTGCCTCCATCTTGGTATAAACTGGTTTCAAATTTTTCATATCAGTTTTTTTTTCCTCTAACTACAGAAACTGGTTATTACCTAGGCATATCCCTCATCAGATCAGGCTGTACAAGTGATCAGTTACAATGACATTACCACAATGATGGTATTTGCTTGATGAAATATGTAGAACCTGGTGTTACATGGTGTTGAAATTTCTGGTAATGGTATTACTATTAATGCAAAAACTCCAAAGAAATAGGATACTTAAGTTAGGCTTAGGCTACAATGATTTCCTTTTGGTAGCCATTGCACGAAATAGTAACATTTGTTGAAAAGGGTACGTTTAAAGGGGTATCAAGTAAATTGGGACAGTGCATGTTTCTTGCTAAAAGTAAAACAAATTACTCTCACCATAAACATCTGCAGCTAATGACTGCAATTCTTCATCGAGCTGATTGCCTTCTGATGCAGACATTAGACTTCCCATTACGTACACAGAACTCTTATTTGTAAGGTTTTCATTGGAGGCACTGGGATCCCTAACATTACCAAGTTTGAGTTCGTGAGGTCGGTAAATTTTCATAGGTTTGATGACGCGATGTTCAAATATCATACTTCTTATGATATGAAAAAGGCACAAAGTCGTTACCAGCATCGGACAATGTTAAAGCGTAACTAGTTTACGCACTATGAAAATATTCAGTGCACTAGTAGGCCTACTTTCGGAAAATTGTATAGTTGCAGTTGTTGTACTGTACTGTTGTATAGAGATGGTCATTCCACCCCACCGTACGCAAAAGGTCGTACAAAGTTCAGTCTTCCGGTGTTTACCAAGATTTAGTTAACTTTTTCTTTATTTCCCCTCAGACAGTCAGATTAGACAATACAATACATTAAAAATAGTAAACTTAGACCCTCTTCTCAGAAAGGTTGCGCAATCCTTTCGTGATTGGTAGATCACGGTTGGCAACCGCCTCTCTCAATTACGTAGGTAAACCATTTGACCTGTGATTGGCCAGTGTCGGCAATCTATCCCGTGACCCTTAGCAGTTTAGCCTGGGTCAATCCATCGACCTCGCCACGCCGCCGGCACTGGCTCTGTGGACATCAAACCTTACACGTGCTTTCTCCTGTATTATGTAAGCCTGTGTCATCGTATCCCTTCTTTGTCAACGTCATGTAACTTTCAATTTTAATCATCATCGTCAATTTAATTCTCGTTAATTTATGTGCCAGTCCAATCAGTAATAAATGGAACTTTAATCACTGAAAAATCTCTTTCTTGGTTCTGACGTCTCTCTCGTGTCAACAACTCGCCGCTGGGGCAGTCATAACACGACTGAGAACCCCTGAAACCCCAATATTCTACAGTACTATGGCGAGTCGTAGATGACCGCCCGATCCGTACAAATAATATAGACACGTGAGTAATCCTATATTTTGGGCTTGGGCCGGGTGGCCCGAATGCAGCGCTTTTTGAATGAGGGGGTCGATTTTACCACAAGTGCAACATTTTCCTTGACATTCATGAACAACAAGTTAAATCCCATTGTGACCAACAAATGAAAACCCATTATATATGCGCTAACGCGTGGCCACTATCACAGGCTGAGCGGGAACTAGATCGTCTTGTGGGGATCGAGTGGCTTCGGCGGAACACCTGAACCCACGCCCCTGAATACGGGCCAGTGCTGAAGGACTCGAGTCCGCACTCGAACTCGAAGACTCGGCCCCGTGGACTCGAGACTTTTAAAAAAAGAAAGGATGTAAATTTTGTGCAACTTTAATGAGAAGAAATGCCGCAACACTAGTTGAAATCTCGTGTACCTCAAGTTTATCCATGTAACGTAATATCTGCACGCGTGCAATAAGCACAATATATAAGTAGAAACTTCAATGCACGCATGCACGCACCCCAGGCTGGCAGAGTGTCGATTACGTAGGTTATTCTGGTCTATTATATCACAATCTTGAACTAGAACTGCATTTGCCCACAAATACTCAGAATTGTAGTGCGTGCATGTTGTTGGGAGTAAGCCAGTCTCTGTGGATCCACTCCTCATAGGGGTTAGCATTTTGGGGGGAAAGCAGTGCCGTTTCCTGTGGACCCCATTCCCAATCCATTCTTGTTTATATATCACTCTGGACAAAACAAAAATTCTATTGGATCTCTCTCATAATGTTGTAAAGTTGCCGACGCTTATCGTTACTATATACCGTATGTCGTAAAAGCCTGTACTGCTCTAAGTTTTCAAGACTACTCTAGTCCTAGCGGTATATATGTCAAAACTTTCTTTCTGTTTCACCACTGAAATAGAAACATGAGAGCAGTACATGATTCTGTAGAAGGACGTCATTTTGTAACCACTAAAAAGCAGTGAAGCAGCACACTATTCTGTAACATCATATTTAAACACAATGGCGCTGTATTGCACACCAATTTGGAAACAACATTGACACTCCACGTTTATCACCTCATTGGGAAAAGGCCGAACCACATTTCATTACGTTTTCTGGAAATTTATCCGCAGGGCTCTCTCATCACTTTAACTCCTTAAATCGTTCTTGTAGTCGTGGCATTTGCTTTTCCTTAGTAGATTTTGATTTGAAGACGGCCATAGCTTACACTTACTGCGATTACTAAAAGGTCGCGCATGCATATTTGTATGAACTAAGTTACATCACGCGCATGTGAGGCGTTATGAGCCATACAAGGCTCAACAAAAGAAATTGCTGGTCGACCAGTAATGACAAGATTGTAGTGCGGCGCACTACAATAACTAGAACTGCATTTGCCCACAAATACTCAGAACTGTAGTGCCTGGTAGGCAAGTCCTTGTTCGGTTGGGTGTAAGCCAGTCTTCGTGGATTTACTCCTCATAGGAGTAGCGTTTTGGGGGGAAAGGAGTGCCGTTTTCTGTTGTCCCCTTTCCCAAATCCATTCTATTTTTTTATATATCACGCTGGACGAAACAAAAATTCCATTCGATCACTCTCACAATGTTGTAAAATGCCTACGCTTACTATGTACCGTATGTCACACAAGACTGTACGTACTGCTCTGAGTTATAAAGAGTACTCTAGTACTAGCTGTATATTTGTCAAAACTGTCTGTCTGTTTTACCACTGAAATAGAACATGAGAACAGTACATGATTCTGTAGAAGGACGTCATGTTGTAACCACTGAAAAGCAGTGCAGCAGCAAACGATTCTGTGACATCATATTTAAACACAATGGCGCTGTATTGCACACCAATTGGGGAACAACATTGACACTCCACGTTTACCACCCCATTGGGAAAGGCCGAACCACATTTCATGACGTTTTCTGGAAATTTATCCGCAGGGCTCTCTCATCACTTTAACTCCTTATATCGTTCTTTTAGTTGTGGCATTTGCTTTTCCTTAGCAGATTTTGGTTTGAAGACGACCGTAGCTCGCACTATACTGCTATTGCTAGGTCGAGCATGCATATTTGTATGAACTAAGTTACATTACGCGCAGGATAGGCGTTATGAGCCGGCTGCCGTACAAGGCTCAACAAAAGAATTTGGCATTCAACCGATAATGACAAGATTGTAGTGCGGCGCACTACAATAACTAAATCAAGATTGCGAATCACGAATTCGGCGGTAACAGCCAACACAGAACCACGTAGTGAGTGTACTAATTAGTTACTGGCCGAAATGAATGCCAGAGGATCCCATATTATATGATTGAGTTCCATCTTCAAAAAGGTGCCTATCACTTGAAGATGACTAACTAATCCCAATAATTTGAGAGGCATTTACGAGCTTTGCAGATTAGTAAAAATTTATAGTTGTTTGTTCTCTGTTAGGGCACCCATGGGAAGTGATTGAACTGATCTGCATAATCGGGGGATCTGCTAGTCGGGGGAGGGGGACACAAGTCGCCATGGTCCCCCTCTTCATTTCATCAAAAAGATAAAAAGTAAAAAAAAAGAATGAAGAATTTTGTAAAGATGCTTCATGATTGCCTGAAGAAATTGTACCCCTGCTGTACTAGGAATTAAAGCAATGGACTCATAGGTCAGATTTTTTTTCCGATGTCAGTGGAAGGTATATGCAGGACCGTCGGTACCGGGGGTGTGGTTGGTAACTCACCGTGGCCCCGCTCCCCCCCCCCCCCCAAAAAAAAAAAGTTGTTACAACGACGACAGTCGGAAAATCTGAAATAACAGTTGGGATTTTTTACATCCCAGTCAAATGTATGGCATTAAGATGCCTACCATTGCACCAGATGGTGTCTGATGTTACCTGGTGATTGAGACTTTCAATAAATCTGAAATAGCACCTGAATTCTTAAGTATTAAACTCTAGAAGCGAAGATGGTCGACAAATGTGAAAAGGTAGAATTTTTTATGTCTCAGTCTACTGAACACATTTTATGCTTTGAAAAGGCTCCAAATATTGCCCTGGATTGCATCTAATGTTACTTAGTCGGTGAACAATTCTCAAAAGGGTATCTTGGACACCTCGATCCTTCCTTACAAAGTTCTCCGGCCAATTCGTCACTCATCTCATTTTTTCTCCACCTATCAAAATATTTTATTGCTAGACATTTTTCTCATCATGCTGTCTATCATTTACAAAGTTATGGGTAGTAGAACTAGCTTCATACTTTCTTATGCTATCATCGACGGTCGCAGCAAGCTAAAAAAGCACTGATCTCCAGAGAGTAAAAATTGTTGGAACTTTACTGTGACTATAATTTCTCAGGAAAAAAATTGTTACAATAAATGCAAAATGTTGCATGAGATTTTGTCTAAATTTACCTGGTAGCTGAATAGTTCTAGAAAAAAAAAAACCGTTATCGTTATAAAGTAAGGACTGTTGAATTAATATAAATATTCTAGCAAAAATATTCTATATAAGAGCAACCCAAATTAAAACCATTTTTCATAGAATGTTTTTTTTTTTGCCTTTAATGGAGGAATTGCAGACATAATTTCGAGGCTATTCCTATTTTAAGGCTGGAAACATGCAGATCAAATACACCCGGGAAGTGTTGTTCCCTGTCATCTGGAGGGTTTGCAAAACCACAATTTTCTGGTACTCTTCGACCCAACTAATGTGGCGCTCCGCTTAGGTAGTAATTCCGCTAGTTAGTGACTAATATAATTAGTTCAAACAATCTGTGCGCCCTCCCCCAACTTCAAGTTCTAGGCGCCGATGCTCCAATGCGCCAATGCGCTCAATAAAAATATTTGTCAAGTATTCAAAGAAAAAGGAAAGCTGATGCGTAAGTCATTATGATTCTTTAATCATCTCAAAACACTAATATGTATTACCATTTTTAATAGGTAGATTTTTTTCTTTTCACATGAATTGACGAATTTCGGACATGATATCAATATTTCAAAGTTGGGTACACACAGTTCAAGCACACCGGGGAAGTGCCGTTTACTGCCATCTGGATTTTTGGAAAGCCAAAATTTTCTTGAACGCTCTCCGCCAATCAATGGTGGCTCTCCACTTAGATAGTTTTGACGTTACTCAGCCCAGCTTGATAATCCCCTTTACCTGAAGACTGTCACCCTAAATTTCTTCACCCCCTACTGAGAAGGTATTCCAAATGTGCGAAACTATCGGGGTGTGGTTGTCACTTGGCTGAAAGAAAAACACCCAGCTAGTCGGCATTTTTTATCTTCACACCCCTTAAAGATGTGAACCTAGCTACGGCCCTGGGTATATAAAATACTTCATGTAAAGTGACCTGGACTAGACTGGCCCAACTTGAATATAGTTGCACTTTGTGTTACGCCCGGATTAACTTATCTTCCGTAGACGTCTATGCACGCACGTACGTACATTCAATGAAAAAAAAAAAAAAAAAAAAGAAAATAGGGAAATTCGGTTGAACACTATCTAGCGTAACAAATCAACACAGTATCCGATATACACCGTTCTTTTCATCTTTTGGGGGAAATGCTTGGATAAATATAAGCTTGTCACATGCATGCGCCCGTAATGACATTCAATTTTTGTAGGTGAAGTGGCGTACTTTTAAATATAGGCCAAGTGCGATGCAATATGACTTCATTTTATGACACTTCCTGTGGTGGTTACCATGATGAAGTGGAAGTGCCCTTTCCGGCCATTGGGGAGGCGTTGCAAACCAAAATATTTCTCGGTACGCTGCGCTCAGACTGATGGTGGCGCTCCGTTTAGATTTTTCTGTCGACTGTCACCCCCATTATTCGTTCGGTCACGTCAGGTCATACCCCTACTCGATTATTCTTGTTTTTTCCTATTCGTAATCTTCTCTTTCCCCTGGGCCACAAAAGATAGGGTCTCCCTTCGGCTTAGTGTGGTGCCGCCATGTGATTTGCATTTCAGTTGTAGTATTGCCTGTAATTACTGATCCCCTTTGAACTCCTAACAAAATATGGAGAATTAGTATCCAATTCTTAGGTTTGTTGTTGGTTAACATTTCGTAATACTCTTAACAATTTCGACTAGTTTTATTTTTGAAATTTTTTCGAGATTTTCGAACGTGACGCCCCAACCAATGGTGGTAGTCTGATATAGATGGTCACTTTCTTTCAGTAGTCTTTTCCGCTTCAAATTTTCCAGTCCTGCTTCTCAGCACAGTAAGCTCCGCCTGTGGTTTCGGACATATTATATCAAACGGTTGTCGATTTCCTGCGTCTTTTTCTTTAAAGACAAGAACTCATCACCCCAGACAGTATCAATTATCCCAACCACCAAGTCTAGTCCCTCCCTCAACCTGTCTTAAATTCCTCCACATGTGTAACCAAAACAATGGATCCCTGTGTACGCTGTGTAATATGAGCTACTCTGCGTCTTTCGAATTTGCTGTCAATCAAAAGAGTATACTGTAACTCAGAACCAGTTGAGAGTTTTGCTTTCTGGAAAGAAAAAATATTGCTTAGGGTGATGAGTAACGGCCTTTAATGATCACGCACAAGCCATTTATCCCTGCAATTGATAAATACCAAGTTACATGTCGAAACTGGTGCACACAAAATGGGCGTTGGCAATGTGAAGATTCAATGAAGCGTATAATTTACATCTGCAATAATTAGTACATAGCAATACTACAGAAGCGTAGAAGGGCACTACATTATTGAGGGAAGAAGCTGTGCATTTCTGTCCATCATGATTTGACATCCAAGTTGTCACAATTGATGTGCGGTTCATTTCAATGCTTATGTACGCCACGAGTAATCTCTTGACCAAACACCATTTTCCTACTTGTTCAGATCTTTTCTACTTTCTACCTGAAGAATTCATATAGTTCCATCTACCTGATATTTCATGGACTTTAAGTGCATCCGTAGTATTTTTCAATTTCAGCGCTTTTTGATGACCATTTTGAGGCAGTTGCATTTGCCGTTCACCGTCCTGGATAAGCCTGTGTATATCACAACAGTTTGACTTAAGTCACCCATGAGGTAGTCCCTACGATAAAAAAAAAAGGACAGGGAAATGAGGGAAAAATGCTTCTTACATTGAATACTGACGTAGTGGTTGTGTTTACTGCTACAATGTCATCGCGTTTCGTAGACAGGTATATATAGCAATTCATCTTTCTTAGAATGGTCACTTTCACTTTTCAGTTATGAATAGAGGGCGTTGGCAAGTTTCTTTGACTACGGCGTCAGGTTAAAGGTCACGGAAAATTGTTTGAGCACGGTGGCTTCAAATGAAATGTAAATATTGCAGATGTAGTGGTGGATAAGTAATTAGTAATTAACGTTAACTTTCTCGTCAATTCAGCGTAGAACTCAGAAGCAACGTTCCTTTTATTTTCACCAATTGTGTACGAGATGGAACTTAAGTTAACTGGTAAAGTTACTTTTAATCTTTCTTTTAAGGAACCAATTTTTGTTTGATCATCTACGGTTATGACATCAGATTCATAACGTTACAAACAAGTACAACGTTGACTAATACCGTCTTTGGAGTTTGATTACCGGCTAGTACGTCGAGCCTAGCCTGTGAATGTGGATGGCCCTCTTACTAACTTAGTCTTAGCAGATCTAGTGACATTTTAGTCTTCTTTGGGGGCTTTTGTACGAAAGAATGAACACTCCTCATCACAATTGTACACATTTCTCTTCTATTAGTACGTTATTTATTTTGCAAATTGTGATAGGGCCTAGGCTAAGATAAATATTTTAAATACGCCTAAACGAAATACCAACTGTATAGTGTGTATGCTAATTCAAATTTGGAGTGACTTCATTTCCCCTAGTATTAAGGGCAAAGTGGTGTAAGCCTAACTAATATGCCCAAAAACATTGATGGATAGTCAATTTTCACAGTGGTAGCATAGACCTTCTGTATACTTTCACATTTGAGTAAGTTTTACATTGGGTTCTTGTCTTCCCAAAACAGAACAGTGTATAGTCATCTGCCCAGATGGTCTTGTGTGTTGGTAGATGTCTTGTATGACTTTTCAGTAGTTGATTTTTTTTTATGCATGTTCACATTTCCCACAAATCACAGGGTTCTCTCTTCTTAATCAGATGCCTTTTGCTTAAAAACAGAGGCCCCCAATTAAGTTTAATGTTATCATAATACACTGCAGAACTTTCTTTTATTACAGACTGAATCTCAAGTTTCAAAATCAAGTAGCCTCCAGTACTGAACAAATAGGTAAGGAGTTAATCCAACATTCTTCGCTCATTCCTATGAAATATGTACAGTACATGGTATAATTGATTGGGCGTCCATGCTGATTATGAGTGTCAGATTGGAACTAGATGTATATCAGTTTTGCCTCAGGTGCCCCTGGTACCTGAGAGACGATGTCGAGACCCAACTCTCAAATTGCTACCTGGATCCAAGCTTCACCAATGTACACTGTCTATGTGAGAAAATTCAGTGAATATTCTAATTAAAAACAACTTCATTCTCATTCCTGAACTCAAGACAAAGGGTGAATGTGCTAGATGCTGTATTACGAATTCACAAGCCTCAATGGAAGTTACAGCAAGGTGTTCATTTTATCGTCTGGCTATGAACGTTTGGTCTCAGGTTCAAATTTTTAACTGGGTGTGAACACTAGTGTACAGCCTACTTTATAAACATTCAGCTAAATTTTAATCACTTATGATGTATCATATGTTGGTATGACTAAAGTTGTTGAGTGTCAGTATGCAAAATGCTTTGATACTAGTAGTACTAGGTACTGTGTGGAGTAGGTCCTGGTTTCTCAAAGTGGTCCCCCTGGCCTGTGAGCGGACAATGTCAAGTCTTAGGTGGACGTTATGGAGAATGCAGGAAATAAGAGGGTATTGCATTAATTTGGGGGTCAATCGCATTTAGGACACATTGCTGCTAGTGCAAGGGATTAAGGGCACAGGGAAAAATCCAGGGGGTCTGTTCCCTTCCGCTAGTTAATACTTTCCCCTACGCTTCAAAATCACCTCAACGTTACTGGAAGAGGCGGTTATCTGCATCTCTCTCTCCGTAGTTAGATGGGACCATGCAATTGTAAGCTCACCCTTCACACTGACTGAATTTCATTTGGGCTCTCTATTTCAGTTTCACCGTATGCCTTCCTTTCACAGTTACAGTACTTCTTATTCCTGAAAATAGAAAAAGTTAACCAAGGCAAAAAAAAACCATGTTGAGCATCCCACTTGGGATGGTACTGTAGGATGAGGAGGGGGGGGGGGGTAGGGAAGGACCACTGGGACAGTTCAAGATGCTGAAAGAGGGCTGTATCTTAAAAAGTTTGAGAACCACTTGGTGTTGGTCATTGGTCGTTAACTTTGGCACAAAATTTACAAATACTGTAGTCCCAATTATTCATGTGTTGATGTGCATTGTGCAATACTGTATATATGTCATTGTGGAATGTGGTTTAAACGAAAGGAGATATGTACAAGTTCACAGCATAATATACAGCAAGTTGCAGCATAATCCGCAGCATAATCCACAGCATGTGTTGTAACTTGAACCTTGAGCCTCGATTTCAGTTACATGGTACAATGCCCAAGGTGAACTGCCCAAGGTGTTTTCTCTTCATTCATTTAAAAAGTTAGTAAACTATTTTTAATACCAACATAGTAGTGACAGTATAATGTTGCAGTACTGCATGTCTTTCATCCGCTGCAGGGATATGGCGCTGTATGCCAATTTGTGCTTCCTCATTCTCATTTTGGTGGACCTTATACAAGCCCAGAGTCCAGCTGTGAGGTTTATGCAAACCAACATTAGAGTTGCAGAAGGCGGGCAAGCTACCGTAGGCATAGAGAGGATCGGAGTCCTTTCATCCGACATTACAGTTGTCGTAAAGGTAGGGCACAATACTTGGTCATGTGACACAGTACTTCATTGTTTCTTTCAATGTTTTTTTTTTTTTTTACTGAAGATTGCTTTTGTTTGACCAATTTTGTATGAAATACAGACAAGAGTTCTGTATGTAGCATGGGGATGCTATTGGTCGATCACCAAACAAACATTTTAATCCTAAAAATATGAAAACATTAGTGTAACATATTTCACTTGACAGAAATATTCATAAATTTTCCCTTATCTTTCTAATACCTTTTGCTTGTGTCAAAAATAAGTAATTACTTGGAAAAAGTTCTTGTATTTAACATGGCCGTACATAACTCCAGGCTTATGACGAAAAGTTGAGTCGATCACGTCAGAACAAGATCTATCAAAATCCTGCTTATTATCAAAAGATGATAAAAATATTGCCTCTTCCATTTAAATGTTGAATGAGAGTTTTACCGAAGACTTTCTGGTTGATATTTTGGTACGATTTGAAACATGATAGTCAGCAACTGTGCTGATGTTGTTTGAAGTAAATAAGATGTAGGCTTTGCTTACTTTGGAATTCTTTTGTGTCCACACGGCCTCACTGGAGTTTAAAATGATGGACTCAAAGTACAGTACTGATCGACTCCAGGTACACCAACTATATAACTAGTTCATATGTTTGACTCCTAACTAAACCAGGTTACCAGTTGTGCATATATATTTCTGTGACTGAGTCCATTGGTTTGTTTGTGTGAATGAAACTGTGATGTTGTACAAGATGGCTGACCTAGAATGTTCATGGATATATTTAGCTCCCAATGATCCTATTGTCAGTCCTGCTGCTTGTAATTGTCTGTAGATTTATTCTGCGGTATACATGAGGAGGTTATACAGTAGAGTAGTTTGGCCAAGGAAATAAAATTTACCCATTTTCTCCTCGTAAATGTAGAGATGTCTGCTGTTTCGTTTTCATCAACCTTTTGTGTATCTTTGCCACGAGTGTGTAGTTGCTCCTATGAAGTCTTAACACAAACATCCAAACTGAGAAATTCTTATCTCACACCAGCGAGATGTATCCATTGAGCATTACAAGCCCAAATTCTATCTTGTCATCCCTCTCACAACAGCTTGAAGATGTCTCTGCGAGGACGGAATTTGAGGGGACTTCCAGAGTTGTCAAATTTACCCCAGATGGATCTTCATCTGCCAATAGTGAGGTTCTATTCACAACGGTGGATGACGACATCCCAGAAACAGATGAGACATACTCTCTCACTTTAGAGTCTGTCTCTTCGGATGTCACATTCGTTTCTCCTTCCTCCTCCGAGATCACAATTCTTGCCAACGATGATGCCTTTGGTGTCATACAATTTGCAGATGTAAGTACTGTGTGTGAGATTGATCACAAATACTTTTCCTTTTCACTCTTTTTACAAAATATGCAGTGACTGCAGTGCAATGATTGCTAGTGCAGAATGTTGTGAACTGTAAAGTAGTGTGCTCCTAGTAGCCAAAAGGACACACTTTTACAACAAAAGGAAAACAAGATCATATGAACAAGTATTATGTACAGTGTATAGTATATTCTCCTACAGTAAATTCACATCAGGTTTGCATCAAATTGGGGATCAGTTCATGCAAAAGATACAAAAGTCGTACCATCAATAAATGGAGATTGGCTATTTATAGGCAAATAACAGTAATGCATAATCAAGATGAAAGAGGCATTGCTTCATTAAAGAAATCATTAAGTTGGTTACTTTAGTTTTTGAACTAAGAAAATGAGATCTTTGATAAATAAAAGCAGGTACTTTACAATAAATTTATCCATAGTTAGCTGACTTTATTTTTTTGTATCTATTTTTATCAGACCAATGTTTCATATTTAAAGGTCCTTGTTTGCTGTCTGCTTGTGGGTGAATGTTAGCACTCCTGCCCAGTAGAGGGAGAGTTCATTAGTCGTTTCGTTTTTCCTCAATATATTTCCTTGTAAGCTTAAATTATTTTTGAATCAATTTTCACAGAAACTCTCACGTGTTGTTCCGAAAAATTGTGACATCTGCATGGTCATGTGATGTAATTTTTTAAACTGGTGTGCTTTGCCAACAGGGCATGCAGATGGTTTTTACCCCTTCCCCCACCGCTTGTAAAATACACAGAACTATGTACCCTCTACCTGAAATCATGACCACAAAGGAAGATAAATGTGACAGGGTATCGCTTAGTGTGTGAGTGTCTGTCCAGAAAACCTGTCACTTGGCCGTTTTCATTTCACATTTTCTGTTTGCGCTTGTAAAGAAGACTCCCATAGCCTGAGTAAGCCACAGTTGCAGTTCTTTTGCAATGAAAAGATACACTGTTCCTCTGTTTCTGCAGGATAATGCATCCACATAAGAAGATAACGTATATGCAAAATTTAATATCGTATTCATTCATGGCATTCTTTCTTCTATGTTTTGCCCTCAAAGCTGACTCCGTTAACTGTCAGCGAAGAAGAAAACCCAAGCCAACTTCTCATACCTGTTTCAAGAGAACGAGGGACATTTGGAGATGTAGTTGTCTTTTATCAGGTAAACTGCTTTTGGCTGTTTCTCACTGTAAAATTTCATGATCACTTGTGTTTGAAGGTGAGAATTTCTTCACAAGAAATGGACGATCAACATCTTTTTTTCTTGTGTAGCTTGTCTCAGGACCAAAAATAAAAAGTTTAAAGAAATACAGTATGTATATACTTATATATGTGTTGGCTCCAAACCAACAGCAACTTTGAGGACTGGGGAGGCAGAGGAGACTCATTGGGGTGGCTTGTACAGTAGATTCAAGGCTTCATATACCTTGACTTGCTTGTCTTAGGGCATGATATTGTACCCTAGAGTTGACCCCAAACTGGACTTTTTGAGAATTCACAGTCACGAGTCAGTTGTGCTGTACCATTCAGCGATACTTTTGAAATGCGCAAGATGGTGTGCTGAAGGTTGTGATGCATGTTCAAAAGTCTTAAAACCAGACCGCTGTCAATCTCATTTGACGGGAAGTTCATAATCATCGTTGAGAGGCTGCTTTTCTCTGTAGTTTTGTTTATCGAGCATGTTACAGCATAGTGCTGTGAGAGTACTGAAAACAAGAGACAATATTAACTCGGCTTGTCTGTTGTTCTTTATCTGAAAAGGAGTTTTCAACGTTTGTTAAGTGTAGTGAGTTAAGTGTAGTGTCATAAAATGATTTTGTCCTATTGGACGAGGGATCAAAAGCGTCATTGCCATAATCGTGTCCGCCCGGATAAAAACGTTACCCTGATGTGTTTTCTCTTTAATGATATCTTTCGTCAGGTGCAAAGTGAACCATCAAATTCAAACAGAGACATTACACCAACTCAAGGGACGCTGCTCTTTGGCGAAGGTGATGCGAACAGAGACGTTGTCCTGACTGTCAATGCAGATGATGTAAGCATCAGATTCATTCAGTTTGGTTCTGGATGTGGTTTTCATTGCGATGGGAGAAATTTTCCCTTTTTTTTTCTCTCCCATTGTAGCTATTGTAAGGTTCCAAACATCTTCATTTCCATTTTGTAACATCTTTTGTTCTACAGTATGTTACACCATGACTTTTACATATCTGAACACGGCATTGTCTTTGTTACTTCACTGTTGCTGATGGCGAATAGATGTTCATTCAGTTCAATCTAATCGTCATTGTAATAAAGGAAGAAATGAAATGCACACTTATCATGATTTAAATTAATTCACCTCATATAGATTTGACTTTGACGTTTTTGCCGTGTTGATTGGAATAGAAATGTCCTCAGTGGTGAGTGTATGTGTGTTACAAACCTGGCTGGATGAAGTAGGTGTGTAATTTGCTTAATTGCAGGGTGGAATGGGGCAGGGCGGAGGAATGGTGGAGTGGAATGGATATCACTGATCGGTGGATATTTTTCTGTGGATCTAAAAAATTTGGGCCGCCCTTGAAATGTCTGGCATTGAAATTGACACATGGTTCAACTGAGTTGACTCTCAGTTCAGCTGGTTTAGGAAATTGTGATGTTGTCTAAATAATGTAAAGTAATCAATCGGGGTAGCAAAGCAGCAGAACATTCTTTTTCAGAGGCATCTCTAAGGTGATGGCGAAGAAAATTTGACATCTTTTTGAGAATTCCTCCATGATTAGCATCTACATGGAAATGAACAGAAGAGCATATTTGTCCATCCATGGATGTTCTTTCGTTTGCTTGCTCAGAATTTGTAATGCATTTATGAGATTATAAGGCCAAACAATTCTTATTGTATCTGATATTAACGTGTTGAAACACTCACCAAAAAATTTGTTCAGACTAACCCAAAACAAAGTTTTGTCTCTCTCCTGTAGTTTCCAGAGGCTGATGAAACATTTACTGTCAGCTTGATATCAGTGATCAGCGGAGGAGCTAGGATCAACAATTCCTTGAGTTCGCTGAGCTTAACAATCAATGAAAATGACAGCCCAATCCGCTTCTCTCAGTCAGTTTACAGTGTTCAAGAAGCTGCCAGAACCTTAGACATTGAGGTATTGCGCGGTGATTCTGAAGGGGTCCAAACCGGCCCTGTCTCAGAATCTGTGACCGTCGTGTATACAGTAACAGCAAACTCAGCTGTCCTGGGGGTAGATTTTTTTGCCAGCAACGGTTCCTTGACCTTCTTGCCAGGTCAGAGAGTAAAGACTTTATCAATTGCTATAATCGAGGACGATGATCCAGAACTGGATGAAACGATCACATTGAGGCTTGAATCAATCATTGGCGACGCTGTGTTTGGTAATCCAATCGAAAGCCATGTTGTCATCCTCGCAAATGACGATCCGCACGGCACCCTGTCCCTAGAGGTCAGAGGTCAAGACTCCCTGGCACTGATCATTGACGAAGACAGCCAGAGCACCATCTCTGATTTTGTGGTCACTCGCACAGGGGGAACCTTTGGCCGGGTCAGTGTGGCATTTGAAATCATCTCCAGCTCTGGAGAAGAGGTGGAGGACGACATTGTGCCATCATCCGGGGTCGTCCAGTTGGAGGAGGGAGAAACTTCAGCAGTTGTCCCATTATCTGTCGTAGGGGACTCCACACCCGAACTGGCAGAGAACTTTGTGATCATGCTCATCAATGATTCTGTCACTGGTGGAGCCCTGGTTTCGGGGGCAGTGGAAGGACGGATTACGATCAGGGATAGTGACGATGCGTTCGGGGTGGTGCAGTTCTCCTCTGATTCAGATCAAAGCATCTCGACGGATGGGCAACCTCGTCGTTTGAGGCTGCTTCTGACCCGAGGCGGGGGAACCATGGGCATCCTGCAAGTTTCGCTGAATGCAACCTACCATTCAGCAGACTCAGAAGCAATCAGTGAGAGTAAGTTCATTTTAATACTAATTTTTTATCTGAGCATAGTATGTATAAAACAAATCTCGTCGAAGTGGCCAGTAACTGAATGCAGAATGTTGAGCATCTTTTTATTTTTTTTCTCGTCTTGTCTTTTAAAAAGATTTTCGGCATGTATGTTTGCTATGACACATTACTTTGGCTTGGAAGAAGTGTTGATTTGTACTGTTTTATGGTCGGATCGCTTGTCTGACCAAAATAGTGAGCTGTTAGTAGGCCACACAAATCAAGTGTTGTTTTGTAGGCTTCCTCAAATGGCTACACATGCTACTATTTTGCTACACATGATGGAACAGCTGAACAATTTGTTGTTAATAACTTTCCAACACATGATCATGTTCAGTAGAAAAGCAGTAAGTATCTCTTCCCTTGGCTTTGCTTATTTTCAGATATATTTGCAGATACCTTTCCAGTCAACACGTTTATTTCGAGTGGTTTTTCCCTTCATGTGGTGGAGCTCACTCTCAGCACGGAGGCATTCTTACAGATTGGAGCGTCGTTCGTGATCACCATCGTTGACGTGTCCCAGTTTGGATTCACGCCTCTGATAGAGCCTTCTAGTCCTGTGTTAGGTGACAGGACCTCCATTACCCTACTGGTGACATCGGAGTTGGCAAATGGGGAGATTGGATTCAGGCATGGTGGACAGGCAGTGGAGGTCAATGAATCGGATGGGTCAGCGGTGACTGAGGTTTGTTTCTCTTGATTGATGTTTAACTTGCAAACAATGTACAGAGGGAAATGGGAAATTGTTTTTATCAAAGGGAAATTAATTATTGCATTTAAAAAAATGCACCAACATGGTGTGCAAAAGCATAAAAAAAATCATTCTTAAACCAGTCCATCTCTCTAATAAACATCAGCAATACCTTCGTTTCCTAAAAATATTATGCCAAGATGAATAACTTTGTAATGGAAAAATGCATCATTTGAATTTTTGAAAGTTTGCACGAACCAAATTAATCTTAAGCAACAAATACTGTAACTGAATTTCTGTCTGTGAGAAGCTCCACTGTCCTGCCTTGTTTCAATAAATCTATCACTTGCTTCTATAAATATTGATTTTAAAAGTATGGTTTTTCTGGTAGATCTGTTAAACAAACAATATTTCCCTTAAAGAGTCCACTTTGTGACATTTTGGTGTACCTTGCAGCTGCAACAATTTGCACTGTTCTTCTGTTCTGTTGTTAACTTGTTAAAATGAAAGTAACTTTTCAAGGAATTTTAGCATATCACATTCCAAGAACTGCAATCCTCAGAAAATTTGACATTTATCAAAAGCAAAGAACCAAATCAGTTCATTCTAAATTTTTAGGGATGGACCGGATTTTAATTTTGGAATCCGGCCAGGCCGGATTTGGCCGTGTCTTCGTTGAAATCTGGCTGGATTTTTACAGTGCTTTTGAAAATTGTCCTTGTGCATGGTTTCTACGTATCCAAATGTACCATGATGCACAGAATGGACAAGAAGAAAAGTCATGTTTCGATTAAAATACGACTAATTGTTTCACCATTAATTTCAACGAATTTAACTAGCCAGTCCTGTTCCGTGGTGACAATCATAATATCACCAATGGGTAGAACGTTCTGGAAAAGTTTCTGTACATTTTGCAGCTATTCTGTAGATGACAAATTACATAATCGGTCAGTTAAGAATTGCCATTGCTAATTGATGCGATCTTCCATGTAGATGCCCTTTACTGAAATCTTTCAAAAGCTTGAAATTAAGTGGTGTACTGAATTAAACATGGGTTACTTGAGTCCCTTGATCTAAACTCAAGGTGTACCTACCCTATGGGGCCTGGCAATCACACCCGTCTCACATATCACTGCCGTGTGTTCCTCCCAAAATGAGACTTTTGAACTCACTTTACTCTCCTCATCAAAGGTTGTAACCCTACCCCCTATTGATTGCTTGTACCCCCCACCCAGTTCTCCCCTTTCTTTAAAGAAGCCTTAGTTGTAGTCCAAGTCCAGGCAAAGGGCAAGCCCCTTCAAATAGTGGACTTAGTTGTGACTTCAAACAAGTCCAGACTGAATCATGCATGTTAGCTCTGAATATAGATTACCCAACAAGTGAAATGGTTTGCCATGAAATAGAAAGATTTCACTTTGTTTAGCTAGCTGTATAGTAATTACTTATGGGAGCCTATGCATTCCTGAGATTGCTTCTCATCTCGCAGGATTAATCTGTGATACTGTACTTAAGAACAATGTTGCATTAAAGCCTGAAAGGGAAATGTACACACATATGGAAGGAAAAAAAATTCTTAGTTGTAGAATGTATGCTTAAATCAGTTCATTTATTTATACTTCAACAAATCACTGACTTAAATGGTCGGACTGTTAAATTGTGTTCTACACTGTCAGTGTTCCTTAGAGTTCATACTCTGTTTTTTTTTATTCTTTGAGACATTTATGCTGTGACATTTCATACCAATATTTGAAAATTGCAACAAAATGCAGAAAAAAATCTGGCCGGACTTTGAAAAAAATCTAGCCGTAACTGGAACCTGATTTTATTCACTATCCCTATCTGGCTGGACTGGATATCTGGTGCGCCTCTTATTCTAAAATTTTGTGGTAAGGGAACACTAACGTGCCACCGACACACCAAGATCTTTTTGCCAATACAGACACCATTTGTTTTGTGTTAAAGTTCAAAGGTAATTTGCTTTAAAAGCCTGTAAACAGTTGCATCCCTGATTTTCTTCTTTTTTTGATGAAACGAACACAGTGCATTAGCAGAAATCTTTTTTACTGAAAAGATTTTGTTACAGTTCGCAGTATTAATGCGGAATTACTGTTAGAACTTTGTGCAGAAATTGCAAGCAAGTGGTATTGTTTTGTGGGGTACCACTTGTGGGGTCACAGTGTCACAGCTTTGATCTGTTTTTTAGAAGGTTGTTGCCATTTAGAGTTGAGAGGGGAGGAGTCTCAGTTCACCTCTGACCTCAGAGGGTAGTTGATATTCTATTGATCAGACAATTGTTTGGACAAGCTGTGAGAAGTATGGTATGTTTACGGGTTTGAGAAATGCTTGATACTGCGGACTGAGAAATGAACAGCACTTCCATAAAAGAATACAAAAAAGCATAATTGCAAAAAGTGCAATCACATACAGTAATATGGTGGATCAAAATGTCATTTCCATGGGTAGTGTCCATCACTGACTTACCACTTGCTCTGTAAAACTTCTTTTGAACAACTGTCCCAAGAGTAACCTGTCACTTTTGTTTCCATTTACTTACTACTAGAAACCATATACATGTAAGAAATGAATCAATGAAGTCTGCATGTGTGATGCATGTATGTGGACTCTGCAGGTGCTGTTATTATTACTGTTTTGTTATAATATCTTAGTGGGCATGACTTTAATGGCCAAAAGAGTCCCTTTATGTAATTTGCAGTACATTCAATCAACGTAACCTAGCAACCATGGCATTGTTTATTTTATGACAGGCTTTAAGACAATCAATATTAAATTAGACCGTGTATTGGTCCCTTCGTAGTATTTCATTGCTTTACTGTATGTTCAGGCAACGTATTATAGACCTACAGAAGTGTGAAAGCAACTGCAGTACATATGTTAAAGCCACAAGGCACTGTCAACATACAGTAATTCCTTCGTGCCAGAAATGACTCAGAAAGATTGAAGAGAGAGTGCAGTCAGTGAATCATCTAGCTAGCATCTATCAGAATAGCTTGAGTGTTAAGCTCCAGTGACACTTTCGGATCGGATTACTGTCCGATCTTTTTGAGTTTTAGGGAAAATCCCCTCCATTTCTGGTTGGAGGGAACCAAAGATTTGCCACTCTGTGTAAATTTGTGATTTGTATCACATGACTATGAAAAAGAAAAGTGTACTACTGTAATTTCTTTGTGACATCACACTGGCAGACAGCTTTTATTGGATTACGCGTGTCCGATGAAAGCTGTGTGTCTATGTGACATCATGAAATAGTTTACATTTCATCTTAAAATTCCTCACAGATCTTATATTTACACACGCAACTTTTTGGCTCCCTCCGACCATAGGTGGAGAAGATTTTGACTAAAACTAAAAACAAATCAGACCGTACTCCAATCCAAAATCACTGTAATGTGACCGGCGCTTTATTGTCCAGTCAAAGTGAACTCTTGACAATGATCACTACAGGCTAGCAGTGGTCGTAAAATTGTGAAATGGACTAGGCCAATGTACATGTGAGCCATGAAGTTGTCTAAAAGTTGCACTGTCTGCAAGTATATCTTGTTGTTCTCCTATAGATTGCATAGTCAGTAAATTCAGGTTATGTCACAATGCTACTGCTGTATGTGGTAGCGGTGCCTTTGGGATGTTCAAGATTTTGAGGTCCAATGTCCAAATGGGCTATATGGGTCATTTTATGCAATCATGCAAAATGCTTTCTTCTCCTACAGATAGTCTGGTATTAAGTTGAAATTGTGTCACGTTACTGGTATGGTAGTGGTTCCTTTGGGTTGTTCAGGATTATTACTCCCACATGGGCCATATGGACCATTTTATGAATTCACGCAAAAAGTTTGTTCTCTGCAAGTTTTACAATTCAGTGTGGAAGGTTTGTCAAATTGGCATCGTGGTAGTGGAACCCTTTGTAGCATTCAACATTTGCTGTATGGGTCCAACTTTAGAATAGCCCATATGGGACATAAATTGTCACATTGTGCAAAGTGATAGTTTTCTTACAGTTTATGTTACAATTTTGAGTGTTTTTCTGATTAGTACCATGATATCATAGTACCTTCGGCTGATCAGCATTCTTTGGGACAAAATGGGGCACAAACTTTTTTAGATGGGATAAATCTTGGATTGCCATGGGTTAAGAATAAAGGACTAGTGAAAATAATCTTCACACAAGGAAACACAGTACCCACACTGACAGTATTGAAAGTTTTTTGTGAGGTGATAAGGCAAATAGTGCCGTACCTTCATAACCACATAAGAAAAATGTTTCCGCAAACTACAGCACTGTAATGAAAAGGTACACTGAAGTCGGTTAAAAAGTATAGTCAGATGTCCCTCCTTTATTGCTTTACCTTTCCCTAAAATCGGTTGATATTCATGGGTCTGTCTACTCTATGGTCATCTTGTAAATCACACCATTTTTGGTATCATGCAAAGTTTCTTTGAGGCATTTTTTTTTCCCAACAAAGGAGACGATGTAATGCTTCATGATGTAGAAGTTCATGCGTGTAAACCATGCTCCATGTAAAAAGATTCCATACCCCCCACTCATCATTCTCTGCTGGAGGCAGGGGTAGTACACTGTGGGATGTGATGCTCATAATAGAGATGAGCATTTATTGTGTGTAGCTGTTCAGTAAATCCTTCAAACCAGATTGTAGTGAAATTGATACCTGTGAAGGTAGAATCTAGTACACGTTTCTTTATATGCAGATGCCAAATTACGATGGCTGTGAATGACGTCAATCTTTAAGCACTGCTTGTGACGTTCAAAACTTGCTGCGCTCTGTGTAAATAAGTTCCATTGGAAGAACTATACCATGGTATATTTTTGGGAGTAAACAATTAATAAACTTGTCTCTTTCCATCTTTACAATTCCATCAGCTGTTGTTAAATGTCACTCGTGAAGGGACCTCTGGGCCAGCCACAGTTTACTGGAGAGTCCATGGTCTAGCTGGAGTCGACGTCAGTCAGGACATAGCATTCCAAGATGGGACGATAGAGATGCCCACAGGTAATTAAAACGTGTTTCTCAAAATGTCAACAAAAGTTCTTGACAAATCTTTATCTGCTGGGAGAAAAAAACAAGAGAACAAGAAAACAACGAGGCTTTTGCAATGGTGTTCCGGATGAAATTTCATTTGTACGTAACTGCTCCACCAAGATGGTAGTATTTTGTGGTGATGATGGTAGCTGCAAAGCATTTACATCTGAAGACAAGATTTTTTCTGTTTTAATGCGATATCCACTTTCATTTTGATTTCCGTTTTAAAAAGAATCTCCCGTTTTGCAGAGCTAATTTGATAGAACCCAAAGATTACCTTGACTGTTTTCTTTTGCACTGGAGTTATATAGAGTCTTGTGTTACACTATAAATGACGTGATATTTAGTGAAAAGTGATGGAGAATACTGGAAATGCTGATTATTGAAACACTTTTAATTTTTCATGTAATTTTTGTTGGGCTTCAAGTTTTCACTGTTGTACTATGATTTCTGTGTACATGTTTTTCCTGTTTTCATCAGAATTGTAAACTCGTCTTTACGATTACCCTTTATCAATGTAGTTTGTGCATCAGAAGTTTTTGTCATTTGTACTAATTTTTTTCTCAAAAACAAACGATTTCGCATTAGGATGAGTAATGCAAGTTGGACGTTCCACTGAATGTAAAGCAATGGCAGGTTGACATTGAAAATGGTTTTGAAAACAGGAAAAACATTTAAAGAGAGCAGTATCAAGGTTACTGTACACTCACAACATAGCCATCAGGCAGCAGATAAGGTGTAATTGTTGCAACTTGTTACCTTGACATGCTGTACAACTTGAAAAACCTTCTTTTTTTTTGTGGATTAAATACTTTCACCCCTGTGCTTCTGTTCACCCCTTTTAGTGCTATGGCAATGCTTCTTCCATCCCTGTGAGCCATAGTTTATGTATACAGTGTTCTCCATGAGAGTGTTATGGTGTGACCTGCTCCCTACTAGTAAAAATTACTGCCCCCTTAATTAGCGATTGCTCCCTTAAAAAGAATCTCCCATCGAAAGCTCCACTCGGTGGAAAAAGGTTTACATCCAAACTTACAGTAGCAAGAAATTATTTTTGAGAGGCACCACTTTGCATCATTAGTATCTCAATTACCAAAAATTCCTGGAGATGAGGTTGAACCCCATCCCCTCAAACCCCCCATGTGGCTAATCCCCCCCTCCTTTGAAGATCTGAGGGGAACACTGATATGTATGTTACAGGTAACTTGGTTTTCAGACACATCAGAGATGTAGGATGTCTGTGTTGACAAATGCCATGTTGTACTTTCCTAATTTTTTGTCAACTGGTGAACCTTTTAATTTTTTGGAGCTATGTGACATGTACAGACGAAAGCAATAAGATGGTCCATTGTTTTTGGCCTATAGATGTGTTTTCTGGAGTTTTTCACTCCTCATTATGTTAAAGTTTACTGCTTAGTGGAGTGCCATAACCTTCCTGATAACTTTTTTCGTTAACGTGCCTTCGGTTTCACCGCCTCTCATATTGTCTGCTTTACTGGTGCCGTTTCTCAGCAGTCATGAGTTACGAGTCATGTGTATACACCACTGTTCATGTACAGTAAGAAACAAAAAGCCATTAATGAGATGCCTGCTGGACAGAGAGAGTTACTTAAGATCTAAGGTCCTTGTCTGTTCACTATCTCCACTACATGCTTCAATCATAGTCTTGGAAATTTAAGGATTCTCCTCAAATTTGTAACACTAAGCTTAAAATTCAGGTTTCTTCTTCTTCAAATGTAGAAGGAAGAGTTGTTCAAGTCTCGTTTCAGATGTGATTGCCAAGGACAAGTTTTTTTTGCAGCTTTGTAGAGTAACTTAAAATTTTTGTTTCTTTTTCCTCTCAATCAGGGGTTGAGACTGACAGCATCCTGGTGCTCATCCTGCCGGATAACGTCGCTGAGACGGACGAATCTTTCGTGGTAGAAATTTACAACGTGACTCCATCTAACCAAAGGATTCGAGATGGAGATTCCACCATGGTAGTGACCATACTGGAAAACGACGACCCTGGGGGTTTCTTCGAATTCTCGCCCGGTGCGCTCGGACCGTTCTATCTCTCTGAGGGAGTGGATGTGACAGATGTTACAATCTTGAGACTGGGTGGTTCCCTGGTGGAAAGAAGCATTAATGTCTTGGCCAGAGGTGATGACGGTAGCCAGTTTTACGGTGTGCCGAATGTGGTAGTGTTCCCACCTGGGGTAAGCAGCAGGGCTGTCCCCATAACTGCTGTTCCCGATGGCATACCAGAACTGAATACGACCTATGACCTCGTGCTCATGCCATATGGTGACCCCGCCAGTAAAATCGGTACCCAGAGAACAGTGAGTCTGGTCATTCGAGAGAGTGACGATCCCTATGGTGTCGTCCGCTTTCCGCTGGACCAGCAGGCTCTGGAGGTGAGGGAAAGCACCCCGGGCAGGAACTTCACAGCAGAGTTCACCATCCTGAGGGATCGTGGCACTTTCGGGGATATTGCTGCCTTCTGGGTGGTTAACAGTTCATCGTCACTGGTGGAGGACGTCTACCCGACAGAGGGCACCGTGATTTTCCAGGACGGTGTCAGTCGGAGCAGTATCACGATACAGTCCATAGATGATCAGGTACGGTCACAAGTATTTTCAAAGCTATGATGGAAGATAAGATTAAATTAATTTTCAATCCACTTTCGTTAAATTTATTTTTCATCCTCTTCATGCCAAGTTTCTGTTTTAAAGATCAGTGTGTATTCTCCATCCATCGCATGCCATAAGGAAGGTAATTTGCTGTGCTTTGTACCATTCCACTGGTATTTTTTACGATAATCATGATGCAGCAAATGCCATTTCTTTGGCAGGTGTCACCTGGCATTCCAGATTTTCAATTATAAAGCACTTTTCCTACAAAGCTCTGAACATGTTTTTGAATTTTCTCTCACTTGTCTTGGCTTAATACCTCTGTACTTGTTTCTGTTATGTCCAGATACCAGAGCAGAGGGAGACGTTTTCCATCGAACTGTTGTATTCGACAGGTGGCAGCCGAGTGGGGGAGCCATCTACAGCTAACTTGATTATCAACAGTAATGATGATGCATTATACATACAAGGTGAGCGCAAACATGCCATGACTGAAAAATCAGTTCATGTTAGCATCACACTGCGTAGTATTGCATATTGCTGATAACTAAATTAATGTAGTTAATTAATATCAAGTAAGAAGGAAGATTAGCAAGGAGTGAGTGTGGAGAAGGAACTGATGATTGTTTATTGTTAAATGATGTGAATCAATCTGTTCTCTTGTTCTGGGTTTCTTACCTCGTCACAACCTAGGGAGACAACCATCTTTTAGTTGAACAAAAAGAATAAAAAATACTGGTTTTAAACAACGTGTCAAGGTGATTTGCAATAATCCAATTGTCATTGCAGTCCATTCCAACATTCCTCGCTCAACGGGCTCATGTCATAGAATCCTTAATTGCAGGTCATGACCACATCCATTTGTGAGTAGTAGTATGTATAAAAAGCAAACCCTTCTGCAGAAATCTTGTATACCCTATATCATTCTTGCAAACAGTAAGTGATGCAAAAGCAGCCATGTTTACATCTGGAATGACACTGAAACAATGAAATGGCTACTTTCATTCTTCAGAACCGACCGTTTGCGCTGTGGAACCGAGCATAGCCACTTTGTCAATTTTAAAAGTAGGAGGTGCCAGTACGCCTGCTATCGTGAAATACAGGACGCTCCAGGGGAGTGCACTCGAAGGAATCGATTATCTCCCTCTAGAGGGCACCGCCCAGTTTGACGATGGTGTCACGAATGTGACCATCACCGTTCAGATCCTTGATGATCTTATCCCAGAGGCCCCAGAAACATTCCAGGTCGAACTCTACGAAGCAATTGGTGAGATGAACTTTGGCAAATTCACTTTGGCTAACTTAATGTTACGTTTAATGTAAATGATGAATAGCTTGTGTCAGCCAACTTTGGTAGAAATTGAGTCTTCTCTTTTCATAGTGTGTGAGTAGTCCACAATCGTGTCATCACAGTTGTGAAGTGTCGCTGTATTGCCTCACTATCTGTAAATCATATATCCCAAAACATGAAGAAAAGGTTCATCGGAAAGTCGTAAATTTGGACTCGTGGATCTATGCTCATCACAAAAGCTGTCTTTTGTTTTATGAATCATCATTTATTTGTACTTTAACTTTAAAGGGACTGTACATCTGTTTACTTTAGGAATGTTGATTTCATGCCAAAGGTCTGTATATTTGCCCTTCCAAGTCATGCAGAAGGTCACATTGTGTACTCGACAGTTCTTACCTTCAAATGGCTATTACCTCGTTAGTTCGTGCCATTCCTCTACAGCCTTTAATGTCAATAGCTGTATAGTAAAATTCAGTGTTAAGCTTTTGGCGTTTTTACCAGGTGATGTCGTCATACTCGGCAATCCTCGGACGACAGTCACGATCTGTCCGAGCAATGTTCCAGGCGGACTCGTGAGCTTTCTGTTGTCTCAGGTGCAGACTGCAGAAGAAGGGAACACCTTGGAAATAATGTGAGTAAAACTGTTGCTTTATTTATATAATAATGCATCATTATTACTGACAAATGTAAATTCTCAATGAACATTTTCACGAATTGGGAAGTGCGATTGGGAAGAGCTAGGTCACTAAAACTGTGGTGTAAATTCTATGCTTTTGTCACGGTTCAAAGATCATGGCATTAGTTGTGTAAAATTTTGACTCAAATGATTCAAACTTTTGTATTTTGGATCATGTCATGTTTTAGAGGTGAGTGCTTTAGCATTAGGGTAGGAGAAAAAAGCATCTGTCTTCTAAATTTGTTGGTGCTGTTGGTGTGGTATACCAAGAGGACCTTTTATAAGAAATGCTTTGTGGAAAGTAAGCACGATCCCTTTGGCCCAGTTCTGAACTTCGAAAATAGGAAATACCCACTGTAGGGGAAGTCACTCATATCCAAGTGCTCAAACAATTTAGGTCTTTTTAGGTGATTTTGTGGAAGTTTCCTGGAAATTTGAAAAAAATAACTGGTGTCCTGTATCCATCACTACAGAGAGGTATACAGAATACACATCATAGCCAAAATAGAGTAAACATCATAGCCCAAAGACTAAACAAATTGTTTTCGTTGGAGTCTATCACACAATCTTCAAAACATGGAAAAGTTTACTTTGTAGTTTTCTGAACTAAATAGTCTCTGGGGTGTAACAGATATCTAGTAAATTAAATATTTTTTAGTACTTTATGATTGAAGTCACACAGTTACATCTGTGGCGCTATATTTGCTCTTTTAGAAACGGTTATTAACATCTACTAATTTATCATATATTTAATTTTTCCCAAGATTATTATTAAGTATAATTATTGTCAGTAATTATTATAAGTATTAATCATTAGTGAGAATTATAGTTTTTATTTTTTGAGAGTTAATTTTATTTTCATTGGCAATTTTGTCAGTTGAAATACTCAATGAATATCGATAATGAGGATAAGTAGCCTTTGCACTACTTGCCCTATGTGTCCTTGGTTTCACCTGGGTCTCTCCTGAACAGATTTGCAGAAATTATCTTGCGCATCCTTTATGAAATTATTGTGGTGCTTCTGTCAAGATCAAATAACCGTTTTGTACGATTATCATGAGTGAGACATTCTCTTTGTAGTTTTACCAAATTTTTCAAATTACAAAATTAATAAACTGTTAAACAATACAAAAATTGCCAAATGATTTAAATACATCTTTTGATCCTTTCCTTTGCTTCTCCCTCATGCTTTGTTAATGTGTCATCATTTTACTCATTAATTTCAGAATTCAAAGGACGGGAGGGACCTTTGGCTCGATTCGAGTATTTTGGTTGCTGTTCCAAACTCTCCCTCCCACCCCGAGGCGTCTGAACGAGGGAGAGGAATTCGAACAAGTGGAAGGATATGTACTGTTCCAGGAAGGACAGGCCTTTGGTGTGGTAACACTACGCCCTCTGCAAGATGGCATTCCAGAATTCACAGAGACTTTCTACCTGACAATATTAAATGTGACAGGTTGGTTTGTTTGTTATGGTTTTGCCCACTTTCTCAGATACGCTTGAGCATTACTTATGCAATGTTGCAGTTCCAAAATGCTCAGTGGATAATTTTTTCTGAAACGTCTCTTGTGTCATGTAGTTTTTAAGACTCATTTCGTCCATTGAGAGGCACAGTATTAAGTTAACAAATTTTAACAGATAGTATATGAAAGATGGTGTTGTCAATTTGGACAAGCTTCATCGCTCTAAAGTCGAAAATTGTCAGATGTATCGTAATGAAGTAATATTCACTGGATTGATTTAATCTCTCCTGCGATGTTTGTTTACTTAATACGTTTCTTTCTTGCTAAAAACAATTAGTCGACGACCCGAGTCTCGAGGCACGGCTGGCAGTAGGCGGGACTGCTCTGGTCAACGTTTCCGTCGTTGCCAACGACGATCCTTACGGAGTGCTGGACTTTGAGAACCCAGAGCAAGAGGTGGCAGAAGATCATTACCTTGGAGAGACGTCTTGGCTCGTCAATGTCACAGTCCAGAGGCAGCAAGGCCTCGCTGGAGACGTATCTGTGAGTGATTCGAACTTGACAGTAATCATTAACCTGCATGTCACTCCTCTTGCAAATAACCTTAACCTTTAGCAAGTATGGTCTGTCAGTATTGAACAAAAAAGGTCCCAACATGCACATCTGAAAATATTGATAATACCTTGTATGTATTTTTTTTCCGTTACAGTTTAGGAAACAGGTACACATGCAACAATTTACTATATATGAGCCATTTGTTTATGCCAGCTGCACCGATAACATTGTCAAATATGTGCCTTCAAAATGATGGCATGAGTTTGAAAGAAACTACAAACATAAAAAACTGATGTCCAACATTTAATGCCATTAGTTTGAGTGGACTAAGCTAATAATTAGGGAAAATCAGTGAGATTCAAATGTCAATTCCGTCCAAAGTCTGTTAATGTTAGCAGAAATATCAATCAAATGTGGATAGGGAAATTCAAAATGTGTCGCACACAAGACTTATAAAGTCTCACAACAAACCTTGCTTGAACAAGCCAACAACATTGTACTAATGATGCATATTTATTAGGTCAGAACAGCTGTGCGTGTGTGTACATCACAACAAGCACAAGTGAAGGACGGTGGCACACGTGTCGCACAAGGAATTGTGTACTATTGTACCTACACATAGTGCTATATCATCCATAGTAACGCTATAGCACGTTTGTACACTGGTCAAAACTTGATCAGTCACAGCGTTGCAGCTTTTCATTACTTCATTTCCTCAACTGTGGAAGCACAAGTTTCCTGCCAGAGACCTGATGGGAGAACTAAAGGACTGAGTGCCCCTCAATGTATAGGACAGGGAGGGCAGAGCAGCAAAGAGAATGCAATAAAACACTGACTTTTCTCAGCGCAGAGCAACACATCGGATGCTTGTGTGTGGCGGACCATATTGTAGTCATGGTCTAATGTTTATAAGAAGGATCATTATTTTCAAAACAGAAGTTCAAGTTTTCTCTTTTCGTTAGTTTAGAAACTGTCAGAATCAAGTTTGGTTATTACAATGTCTGAGGCAGCTATGCTCAGCGCCCGTGGGATGCTGAAGAATAAAAACATAAGATGAAGCAAAACATTTGTGTTTGTAGTTCCTTCAAGCTCACATCATGCTTCAAACTCTCATTACTTTAATGAATAGAAACTAGGAGGAGGTAAGCACCCATTGAAAGCAGTTTTGCTTTCACTTGCATGGTCTCTTTTCCCATCTATAGTTAAATACAAGTCCTTGTTCCAGCGTATAGACTGTACACAATCAACGTTGTAAAGTCAATCCTTTTGTAAATATCAGTGTGTGTTGTAAATAGTTTTCGGAATTATGTGTTGATTTTATCTACGTGTAGGTACGAGGAAAGTCAAATATCGCTGTCGTGGGCATGGAATTCAATACCAGATGTATCAATACTATTGAAATATTTGACACTTACCACCCAGATGTCTTACAGTTGTTGATGTAATATCAGAAAACTTAATGACGACACAAAGTTGAAATATTTCAGACAAAGAAACCAAAAAGTTACTTGGAAGATTTTAAAGAGATGAAAACCACCTCCTTCCCCCCTCCCCCCATCTCTCGTGTGAACTGTCAGTACAGGTACATAATGTTTAGCAGAGATCATCAGAGGTCGATAATTTTCCATGTCAAATTTTTGGGAGGTGAATTTGATGGATTTCACATTTGGATTGTGAACACCCCTCCTTAAGTGTGAAAAAGTGTTTACTTGTCCCATGAGATGGCATTGTGGCTAACTTTGCCAAAAAAGGAAGAACTTTTATTCTCTATCCAGATCAACTAAAGATCTGTCTTAAACTAATTCCTTTGAGTTTTTCCTGGTTGTAGGTCATTTGGGAGGTCTTGTCGGATGCAGTTGCATCAGGTTGGCCTAACGTGTTAGACTTGCTCTTCGTCAGCGACGTGGAAAGCAACCGGAACGTTTCTCCGGCCATCAGTGAAAGAAGAGACGGTAGTGGAACAGTGCCTTATTTATTCAGCGGAACCAGTGGTAAGCACCCCCCCATTGCGACTTAACTACACTAGCTTGTAGGAGAACATAGATATGTACCTTATGAAAGTCACTAGCATTGGTATAGTATGCAGTGATAGCGCAATATTCGTCGTAGTTCTAGTATTGCTTTCATCGAATTCAGCCGAAGGCACGGATTAGTCAAAATTGAAGGATGGAATTGGTAGTTGTGAGAAAAAGCGTTAAATACTTTTTTTTTGGCAGTCGTATGTAAATGTGCCATAAACATATATTCCAGGATGTTGCATGGACAAAAATGACTTCAGAGTTAAAGAAATCTGTTAAAGAACTTCAGTCAGTCTTCCCACAAAACATTCTAAAATTCAAACTTTCAGTCGTTGACATCAATTTCTTTTGGTGGTCTATTCTATATGAGCCACATGCGTGCACTCTGGGATGATGCATGGATAAAAACTGACTTCAAAGTAAACACAAATCCATGTGTGTATCATGTTGGACTGTATACCTACTCAAGTGCAGTTGAACAGGGATTGAAAGTTATTTTGACCTTAATACCATTGTGACTTTAATCCCATTGCAGGGCAGAGCTGTTCTGTGCCATAAGACTATTGGTCATCATTTATCTTTAGTCATCAGTTTGTCAATTTTTGTTCATTGTCGTTTAAACTGTTCAACGGAATGGAGGATGTGTGGGAAGATATACTTTTCATTGTTCATTTGAGATAAGATTTGAAAGATGGACTAGCAAAATGAAAATTTCTTAGCAAGCGTTGAGATCCTGCAGTTTTTCCGCTCCAGCCCCTGTATCTACCAGACGTAAGAACTGGTTGAAGTTTGCTGTCAGGTACATTGATTTCTAGACTCTTAGAAAGTACCGACACAGAATTCAGGAACAAAGAAGTCTCAATCACGGTGCTGTTCAAGCAACAAAGTATACATTCTGTTTCAATATTGCGTAAAAGGTTCAGTGGTCACCCTACCTCCTGAAGTGGATGAGGCCATTCCTGACATGAACAGAGGTTTCTCGATAAGTGCCTGGGTCAAGCCTGCTCCAGCGTCAGATGGGTTCATATTGAGCAAGGTGGATGCAGATTCTCCATTCAGGATGTTGTACGGGCTTAAGGTGGACATGACTCGAAATCAGACGGTGTACATCGAGTTTAGATATTCCAACAATGAGGGCGCTGTAAGTACTCTTGCACTAGAGTTACTTTAGAGAGAGTTCGGTCAGTGGCACCATAAAAATTGAATCAAAATGGTGCAGTTGGCATGTACAGTATGTGTAAGATGCCTGGCAAATTGAAGCGAAATGGCTTTCAAAATTGAGAGTTGATGCAACTCTCTCTATGAGAGAACTCTATCTTGAACTTGACTGAGCTGCCATGTGAATATTTTTCAAATTCACATTTAATTTATAATTATGTTTTTAGTAATCCTTGAGTGGCCATTGGAATCATTGTGCATTTCATGCTCTTTTTTGGGGGGGCAATATTGAGAGATGGGCAATTTCAAATCCTTCAATAACCACATTCTTAAGAAAGTTAATGTAATCATGCAGTTGTATATTTCCATTCAATACTTTTTTAGTTAACGTTTTAATATTTCAGAGAGAGAGTTTCAACAAGGAACTCTTCATATATATCACTGTGTGAAGTCTGCAGTTATGGAAGAAATTATATGGGTGTCTTGAAAGCATCAATCTTTCAGTTTGTGAATGTTGTTAATTGTAATCTGAAAGCAGTGGTCAGATTTCTTTTTTGTTCTGTTCTGGAGGTATTGGCTTGCAATGCCCCTCATTTTCCCATGTTCTTGATCCTTTAACTCCATAAATACACATTTTTCGATACAAGTATTTGGGTATTCATGAGTATATTTCTGGCTGTTTTGTAGACAAACTATGCACCAGGCTTCACCCTTCGTTCTAATTTTGGTGATGACAACTGGCATCTATTAGTTGTGTCAGTCAACACACAGCGGGTCATCTTTTACGTTGACGGAGAGGCTCGAGAGGAGAGGCAAGTTCAGATTCTAGGTTGTCCTGTTTCATCAAAGTGTGGTTTGTTTGCTTGTGGGTAACATCAACACATGTGCACATTGATTAAACCAGTTAGTCAAAGTTGGTGTGTGTATACCGACTGACTAAATCAAAGTTTAGATGGCTATGATGACTAATACAGTCAACGTTCATATGGCTACGATGATCAGGTTGGATCAACATAGTCAAAGTTCATACGACTGTAGTGACTAACATAGTCAAGGTTCATATGGCTATGATGACTAACCTAATAAGCTCTTATGGATATGACGACTTACATAGTCAAAGTTTGCATGAGTTTGGTGACTTAAAAAAGTCAAAGTCCATATGGCTAAGGTGACTCACATAGTTGAAGTTCATATGACTATTAGATTTTACATGTCAAAGATCATATGGCTATGATGGCTAAGATAGTCAAAGTTTGGTATGGCTATGATGTCTTACATCGTCAAACTTTACATGATGACCAACATAGTAAAGTTCCGATAACTTCGTATTTCAAAGTTGTATGAATGTATGTTAATGGTGGAATTATTGAGGTGGAAAGAGTAAACTTAAAAGATGTGATGTAGTACCTGTGGACTCCTTAGCCTTCACTATGAGTTGCATGTTAAATGCATCTCCGATTAGGTTCATATTGGAATTAAGAAGGCAAGTAGAAGTTAATGGATTGCATTTCTAACAAGAATGTTTGCTCACAGTAAAATTCAAAAAGTCTTGTGTGAGATATGAATGTTACCCACTGTTCAGTGATGCTGCCACTGCCCAATTAGAAGTGACCTATGCCCCCTCTGCCACAGAGGATGCCTTTTTCAATTTTTGCTCTTCTTTCTCCCTTAAAATCCAGCTCCATACAAGGCCCGGTAGCAGACGGGAGAGGACTCATCTACATGGGAGGGTTTGGACCCGACAGAGATCTCTACCGGGGTCTTTTGCAGGACGTCAGGGTTTACGGCCGCGAGCTTCTCCCACGGTGAGTTCGGAGTTAACGGAGAAACTTCCATTCCTTTCTCAAAAGAAAATTACAGACAATATTCAAAATATTCATGCTAATTCCATAAAAATGTGGAACAATGTGTCAACAACTCGCAATCTGCCCTTGGATGTAGTGTATGGATATGTTTCGTTTGAGACTCCCAAATTGTTTGAATAGTTTGTGACGTGTAATTCACATAGAAACTGGAGTGAACAAACCAATCGTGCAACTTGTGCGTCATCATGCCACGAAGGCGGATCATTGTGAGGCTGTCTTGAAAGTTATTTTTGGTAAAATTCGATCAATAATTTTGTGGATCAAGCGGATGTTGCTCTGCAAGAAAATGCCTCGTATGATTGTCATTGAATATTCTCCATTTGTGACATGAGTAAGGGACTGGTCCAGCCTATCCTCTTCATAACTCTTTATCACAGGTAAACGTAAGAGACATTGGTGAAAAGTAAGATGTTTGTCAAGTTATCCCGCAGCGTGACATGTACGTTAGGAGCAATGGAGGAAACTAATAAACTAGCATATTGATATAACATATAAACAAATTAACATATAACTAACGCAGACTTTGACTTTCACTGCCAAATTTTTAACTCATGTTCCTGCTTTGAATGTTTATGCATGTTTGCACCCTATGCATGCATGAGGTGTGCTCTTCTGTTGTGGTTTTGATGAGAGACAACACAATTTTGAGGAGGAATGAGTTGGTAGGATGAAGCAAGAGTGTACGACACTTGTATGGGTACACATTACACAATTTTTGCACTCTCAGGTCTTCTAACCATGGCAAAATGTTGGTCCCAAGTTCAAGATTGCCAGATTTTGATGTATAATGTGACAAGTTCAATTAAATGCAAGAACCTTCCATTTCAGCAGTGAAGGCGACTCATGGACCGCATATAGTCCTTAAGGAGTATCACATTGTGTTGCTTCAACTGTAAATGTATACACGTTGTAGATATTGCGGACTCATCCTTCATGACACGGTGATACAAGTCTACAAGATTGTTCATGGTTATGATAATTTATCATTTTCTGATTTTTTCAAGTTTGCAGATAGTAAAATTACAAGAGGTCATCGTCTTAAACTACAGAAGGTTCAAAGTAGAATCAATATTCGTCATTACTTCTTTTCTCAGAGGGTAGTGAATGAGTGGAAGCGGTTGCCTGAGGATTTAGTGATGGCAAAAAGTGTAAATGGGTTTAAGAATGGACTGGACAAGTACATTAAGCTTTGTGACAGGGTTTGATTTTTGCACCTTTTTTTCCAGAGTCGTAGATGGGGAATTAATTTTCCCTCCTGATCCTTTTTTCAACTGAACTAAAGTTAACTATGTTAAAAATTGTGAAATTACAATCTTCTCAAATCAGGGATGTAGTAGAGATCTGGGATCCTCCAGCGCGGACGGATTTTGCGGTCACTTCGGGGATCTTGACCTTCCAACCAGGCCAGGATCGAAACTCCTTGCAGATCAGCACATCTCAAGATGAAGACCCCGAGGGGAACGAGCTGTATCAAGTCCTCCTGGTCTCTGGCGCAGGAGGAGCCCGGGTGGAGTCTGATGCCCGAACCCTCCTGTCTGGTAAGAGGGCACTCTGTAAAATGGCCAGAAAACTCTCAGTCGACACAATTGGACGCAAGCTTATCTTACAGTCGGCTTGTTCAAGAGTACAGCCCATTTAGAGACGGTGATGAATCGTTTGTTTGTTGCAAGTCGAGCCACGAGTCTCTCTTTTTCAAGTCACAGTTATGTGTTGCAAGCAGTATATTAGGGATTGGTCTGGGTTTTTTTTTTTTAAGTTCTTTGCCTCTATTTCAAATTCATAAAAAAATATCATTTTTTCATGGCAAATTTGTGGAATGTTTCCGGGAGTTGCTTCCGTGAATTAATAGAACCTTTCCATTGAGTTTTTTTACGCAATATTACGTTGTTTCAACTATTTACTGGTAACCAGCACCAATACCAGCATACAGTGCATATGGCTAGCCTGATAAGCTGCAAGGAAGTAAACTACTTAATTGCAGGTGAAGCAGTCAAGAAATAAATCTGGACAGGGCTTTTTTACCACCTCGAACAAAATGTGAATACTGATAGTACTGTCACTGAAGCGATGATGGGTTCAAGTGCCACACTATATGACGGTGCTTTTTGCAGTTATGATTGTGTTATTTTAAGTTTCTCCAAAATTCCAGTTGGTTTTTTAATCCAGAAAATATGCAGTTGTTCTACCCTTTCAATGTATAAAGTGACTGGAATTTGTAGGCTACAGTTGTATTGGCTCATAGCACCAAAGCAGTGCCCTAGGAGATTGCAGGGGGTTTTTCAAAAAAGATTCCAAATGTGATACAGCATGTCTGATGCTTTTGAAAGGCATTAAATAGCTCGACCGTGTGGGTGAGCGCTCTCTACCATATGAGAGGATGTTGTAGTAAATGTTCAGTAAGTGTCACTCCTGAAAGATGCAACTGGCAGAATTGTGTAACATAGCTTTATCTTTAATTGCCTTTTACCTTTTTGCCTTCTGTCTTTGCCGCCTTCTCAATGAGTCTTTCATGTTACTACCTATTCTCTCTTATCTCTCAGTCCTGAAGAGTGACAATGCGAACGGCTTATTCGGTTTCGACGGCGCGTGCCTTCCGACTGGGCAGGGTGACGAGAACACCACCTTCGGTTGCCCGGTTCGCCGAAGTGGTGGAGACACTGGCGTAGTGACCATTCCATGGGAGGTCCGGAACCAGGAGGGTGAACTGGCAGTGTTCGACTTTGAAAATGCAACGGGGGAGGTTGTGTTTCATGAGAATGTCAGGGAAATGGTGAGTGTGTCATTGGCTTTGAAAATTTGAAGTCCATTCTCTTGCGCTAGCTTAATTTAAGTTGACGAAACCAGGAGTGATCATATAAGTTTGTGGGAAACAAAATAATGGTATTTGTCAGCCATAATCAAAATAGAGATCAATTGCATTTTTAAGACTTGTTTTTAACAACTTTTGTTTTAGCAGTCGACATTCATTATCTGGAAATACTCTGTTGTCGTGAAGTAGTCTTTAACTAGTTAGCTGTGGAATTTAAACATCGTAACCCAAATTCCACTGCGGAATTAATTTTCTTTTTGTCTTTTGTCGCAAGCTTCAACACTGAAAAACTGATACTCAGTAAATATTAACGCAAAAATTTGTCAAAAGATAGTGTTTTCCCTTTTTTGGAGGGGTTCTTTCTGGCTCACTCTCCCCTTACAAAAACCTTTTGTCTTCCCCATTTTCTGGGGGGGTTACTATACAACTTATAATTCACTTTAAATAAACACTTCAAAGCAGATTTGGAGGACAATCCTGTTTTTTTTCTTAGATGGGTCCTGTTTTTTTTTTTTCTCGTAAGTAGATGGGACCACGGCAGTATTCAGGTCAGAAAGATATGGCACTTACATGGTCCTTGCAGGCAAAAACTGTAAATAGCATGTTCAAGAACACATCTGGGTTGCGCTTACTTGAGCAACGTCTCAATACGAAGAAGATTATATGAGTAGTTGGATATTGGCTAACAGGCAACAGGGTCAGAATGTTTTGTGTTCACAGCAAAAAATTGTTCAAGGATGTATTGTTGATCGGCTGGACGTTATGTGACATAGTTTGGTGCATTTATGACAAGACAAGTATGTCATATGCTGTAGTGTTTGAAGCTTAAGGACATGTCGAATGTACTTGTCATACGCAGTTAACTGGCCAAAGGATCTGTGAACTGAATCTCAAAAGACCAGCTGCTGGCTGTGGAAAAAAAAATCTTGGAAAACTAGTTTGACTGTGAGCTGTAGTTAGCTGATGTTTTAGCACTGTCAAAAAGAAATTTTGCAGAATATGGGACTATCAATTGAGTTGCTGCCAGTCTGGTAAAAAAAGAGTGGTTTTGCCTACAGAACCTTAGCCAGGATTTTGAAACAGGGAGTTTCACCCTGCCTTCCAAAAACCTCCCTTGTCCATTGGGGTTAAGGAGTCTGCTTTAGGACCCTTGTTGGGTGTCCGTTGCTCTGTGGAAAGCAAGCCATTTTAGCCGTACTTATGACCAAAATCTTACTCACAGATCTTTTAGTACTAGAGAGAAAGTTGTCTAAATTAAAAGACTTCATCAGATTTAGACACAATTCATATCTGGGCCAATCATTTTGTTGGCCGTCTCAGAAGCTTTTTACCGTAACTGTAGCTATCATCTTTTCGATTTGGCTGTTTCAGTGAGAGACGCATCGCTAGCTACGGCCTTGTTTTTCTATAAGAACATGCATCCTTCAGCTGCAGGAGTTCCTCTTTAAGAACTTGAGTTTCGTGCTCCAACTGGAGTGTTTGCTATGAAAAGAACTTTCATCTTTCAGATTTGATTGGTTTTGCTGTGAGAAATTATTGCTTTAACTCAAGAAACTTGCACTTTAGAGAAAGATGTAGAAGCCTTGTCAAATTGCTTTGCTTGTGTCTGGTCTCTTGTGATGGAGGATAAAAGGTGGCAGAGGTGTTGAAGAGCTGGGAATGACTGTTTCACGTTCTCCCAAGTCGGTGCACACTCAAAAGTTTGGAAGTTCCATTGAAACTGCTTGCAAAATACAGATTACCTGTAGCCTCTATTATCATCCACCGTTTGTTTGGGAATTGTCCACCCTCGTCACTGTTTACGTCTTATTACTTACAGTTCTGATAATTCAGATCGAGTTTAGTAGATTGTTTGGATTATTTTCATCCCCTGGATGTCTCAGCCACAACTGTAGTCATCTTTTTCATGTTGTCCTCAAATTTAAATTTGCAGACGATAAGGTTGACCGTATGGGACGACGACCTGCCGGAACTTAGTGAACAGTTCAACGTGATTTTGCTGAACAGGTTACCCCTGTCTGACGACGGCCTTGTGGGATCCACCAACACCAGCGGGGCCAGCATTGACCCCGACAGGGCGGTGAATACAGTTGTCGTGGCGCAAAGTGACAACCCCTATGGACTGTTTCAGTTTTCGCTTGACGATCCTCCCACTCCGTCTGATCCCGTCATCAGACCCGCCACATCCAGTGTCGACCTGATGGTGCCTGAAGATGTGGGCGTGGCTCGTCTGTTGGTGGTCCGTGCCCAAGGCTTGTTGGGCGCAGTCTCTTTGGAGTGGAGGACAATCGACGGCACCGCAGTGTCAGCTGGGAAGGATCCGATAGATTTTCAGGTGAGCTGCTTGTTTTTCTCTTACGGTTGAAAGTTCAAGGTTAACTGCTTTTTAATGAAACTCCATGCAGTTGAACAGCCGTGTGAATTGGTCAGTTCAATTAATTTTTTTCTCACAATTCGCAGCTCTCAGCATCATTTTCTGATGATTGACTCAAGCATGAGGAAACACATATATGTCTATTAAACATGAGATGCAGTGATCACTTTTTTCAACAGGAACACACAACTGAAACAGGCAATTGCAGTTAATCGCTTCTTTTCCCATGCTTTTTTTTTTTTTGGTGGGGGCTCATTTTATTTGTTTGCTGTATTGACAACTGAATTTTCTTCAGGAATCACAAATGATGTGTAATGTAAGTCATATTTATATGTTTATGAGATACAAGAGAAGCCAGCATTTTTGTTAACGTGAAAAATGGACGTCACTTCCGATATTTCGAAGAAATCACCTGACCTTATCGTTTCAGATTTTGGTCAGAAATGGAAAAGTTCCTTAAAACGATTCAAAGTGAGAAAACACCATCTCTAGTAGTTCACAGTATGCTCTTGAGTTGATTTGCAAGACCCCTAGTGTAGATGCCTCCTAGTTAGACCTTTAAACTTGAACAATGAATGAATTCATCCAGTCATTTGATGATAGTCTTCATTCATCTTTGCCTTTCGTTCACTCAGAGTGGAGGAGGAACGCTCAACTTTGCGGACAGGCAGAGGTTTGCCTACATCGACATTCGGGTTTTAGATAACGGAATCCCAGAGCTGTCGAAGACCTTTCAGGTGGAGTTGTCTAACCCAACAGGAGGTGGTGAGTGTCGTTTCATAATTATTATGTGGTAGCCATTTTCTTTGCTTGTGAAAGCAGCGATTTTGCGTTTGAATGATCACTTATTTCATGTTGTCACGTCCTTGAAGTTTGCAATCTAACGCCCAGTATGTACATACTATCAAAACTAAGACATTGCCTTATATTTTCCCATTAACAAATGTTAATTACTGACTAATTAAAGCATATACTGGATTCCTATGCCAGTCATTTTGCTTTTTGAATGTTGATTTGGTGTACCCACTGGTTCAAATTCAGTTACTGAAGAAAACTGTGATGGTCATGTATGAACAGTGTAAAAATAGTCATTTACAGATAATCTACCCGTCTGGGCATCTAATAAGGCGTCATTTTGGTATTACACACATGTACACAGTTCACTAGTGTGTATATACTCAAAACGAGAGGACAAACCAGTACTATGTTTGAACTTCAGAAGCTGGTCCCGTTTTTCACTGACCACGCTTTTTTGTAAATACTGATTTTATGAGCAGAGTTGATCATGATTTTGTAAAAGAATGTAAATTTGAAGAATTTAAACAAAAATTTGTATATTCTTGACTTTTCTTTCACTGCTGCATACAGAAATTGCTTTCATGTGGCTCATAATGCCTGCAGATACGATATGGCACAGTCACTGTGGTCTTTTAAGTTGCAGTGACTGCTGCAGATTGAACTGGTCTAATATTAAGTGAATACCATCTAACATCTGCACCAGATGGTACCGTTAAGCTGCATCTTTAACAAGGGGCAGAATTTTCTTCGCAACCTGACAACTAAACGTTAAGGTCTTATTACCTGCATGCACAGTGGAACCTGCAGCTGACTGTGTTTGCTGTACAAATCATTTTAAGGAAATGACATATCATAAAATTTAATCTCAAATTTTCACCTTCTAAATTGATGTTTTCATTGTTAAAGTATTTTCAAGTCAAATTTGCCAGATTTATTATCTACTTTGTAGGTTGTCTGTAAATGACTCTGTAGGTTTTCGAAACATCTTCAGAACCTGCCCTGCCCTTGAGAGAATGAGCACATCAGCTTTATGTCCCTTGTAAATGAGAACCATGAAGACTGGTAAAGAGGACACAGTCATGTCAGCCAATCCTCACATGATATCATACATGTTTATGCCTTCTAGAGAGGAACATATCCTAACCATTATGGTATATCTGGATATCATGTCATGTTCTATCATGCAGAAAAGGTCTTCTTGAGACATGATTTTAGCACAGTATGTGTATTTTGTGAGAGCTAGGTGATCATGTTGAATGCCTGCTGAATATGTATTTCTGTTGAATATGCATTATGTTGAATATGCGATATGTTGAAATGCACATTCTCATCGATTCCACTGTAAATCAGTGTGCTGAGATGGTGTAACTATTACTTTTCTCTGTCGTGCTTTTCTTCATTATAACCCCTTTCCAGAAAACCTTTGTACTAAATTATTGTATTAGCAAGTTTGTCATCTCTCATGAAAGCTTGTCTTTTGAGCTTCATTAGCAAATCGGTTGAAGAGGCTATAAAGTTTGAAGCATATTGAAATCATATCGGAGAACTTTTGTGTCAGTGCAACCGATCGCTGGCCTCTAAGTTTTGAAATTCGTTTGAAAGCTTAGCAAGTGAACATTGATGTCATGTTGTTTGTGTCATTGCTGTGAATGTTGTCTGCTTTCAAATCATGTATTAAAACTTGTGTGGTACAGATGTATATCTCCAGGTGAAATTGGGAATTTTTCATCGTCAGACATGTCTATAAATAGATGCAGAAAATATGGGGAAGGGGGGGGGACTGGTGGGAAATGACATCCAAACTCTGCTGACTACAGACAGTAGACATTTTAAATTTTGGTAATAAAAACTTCGTGTAAATAGTGCAGTTGGGGGTAAACACTAAGCTTTCTGGATTACTTGTCTTCTCAGTGTACTGCAGGTAGGTATTTTATATAGTTTAAAGTAAGCAACTGAGTAGTTCCTTTTTTTTTTTTACTAATATTTTTTGTGCAGAGCAAAAAATATTTTCTCGTTTTGTTTCTAATCCCCAGCTGCCCTGGGACTAGGCGCTGTGATCGAGGTAACCATAGACAGTTCTGACAATGCCTACGGAGTGTTTCAATTCTCTGAGTCATCCCTTCTGACCTCTGTCGATGAAGGAGATGCATTCCAATTGCAGGTGAGAAAGTTCGGAGACTTTATCTTTTTTTTTATCCTACTTTTGTCTAAACAAACTCAACAAGGCTAACCTTTCAAAGGGAAAAAGAAGCCAAGCTACATCTCATCCGTTGAATCTGTTTTCAGACCAAAGTTTGACATAAGATTTGTTAATGAAAGCAGGATTCATTTTGTGATCTTGTATGTCTATCTTAGCAAAAATGCTCATCACAGTACAATTTGTAATGTGGCAATGTAGTAACAGATTCATAATATTCAACAGAACTTACTGATAAAAAAAAAAGACGACAGAGGTATCCATCTGCAGCACTATGTGTTTGGCTATGTATGTAACAGTTCTACAAAAAGGTCAGTGATCACATTATATACCAGAACATTTGTAGTCTAAGATGTCTTTCAGTGGGACGATTTATGGCGTGTAAGATTTGTGGACATGTGCGATGATATCCAGCTAAACAAACGAAATGTCAAGGCAAGATTTTAAGTTTTGTGACAGAAGAATAATTCTCTGTTTAGTTTTCTACTTTCTTAAGAAACAAGCTAACCATTATAATAGGATGCCTAATAATCATACTGTGACTATAACCAGTATTTCCCCACAGACTTAACATTGATATGATAAGTTGCCATATAGTTCTATTGCCTGAGAGGCTTGAGGGCGTTAGTAAAATGTCAGCCGCAGTAACAGGGTTTTTCCAACCAGTTCATTTCTCTTCGATTGTAATCAATATTTCCATTATTAATTCAGAACCAGTAACAAAATATCTCAGTGAGTGTTGAATTCAATTATTTTCTTTGAGCATTGATTACCGATTTCTTTTTCGTACGATGAAACTTTTAATCAAACTGAATCAAAGCTGATAACTACAGGTTTTGATAATACCAGTTTTCTGTAACAGCTTAATAACATTCCTCATAACTGCTTAAAGGTAAATGCTGTAATTGTTTTATAGAAAAAAAAGAGGTTATTTTAAAAACAATATGTATGCACCCAGAATGATGGATATATTTACAGTGAGACAAGATGGTATCCTTCTTTTCAAAAAGTAGTTTTTCACAGACAGAAATTCAGTTATTTGTTACTTATGAATAATTTGTTCACCCAAACTTATCAAAAATTAAAACGATACACTTTACGTAACTCATCCCTTGTGCATAGTGGTTTGAGGAGATGAATTTATTGTCGATGTTTGTTGCTGAGACTGAATGGCTTAAAAACGAAACTTTTTTTCTTTGTATGCCATATTGGTGCACTTTAAATGCAATATTTCTTTTTAGTTCCCTGTTCCTCTTTTACTGAATATGAAAATAACAAACAATTTTCTTAGGGAAACTTAAACAAGACGTTCATTTTACCGATATGTACGGACCATGTCAATGTTCCCAGGGTTCCATGCTCCTGGGGTTTGATGTTCCCAGGGTCCTATGTTCCCATGGTTCGGGAATATCACTTCCTTTGAACATACCCGGGAGGATTGACAGAACCCTGGTTCTGTCAATCCTCCCGGAACTGCGAACGTGGGAAATTAAAGTGTTAATTCTGGGGACGTTGAACCATGGGAGTAGTGAACCTTGCACTCATCGGCAACCATTGAAATAATACAAAAATGGGGAGCGTGGTAGACCCCATATGTGCAACTGTCCTCCTACATGAAGGTAAACAAAGAGTGACATCAAAGACTTAGAAAAGCACAATTTTAATGTAAATAATTATTTCAGTAGTTATTTTTGCCACCAACGTGCCATTTTATTTCCAGTCGTACCTGGATATAAAACAACCAAACTTTGTTTCCTCTGATGATAGATGTATCTTTGATTGGGCCCAGTGCAATGAATATGATACAGATTCATGTCACTTTTCACAGACATGGCTCAGTTAAAAGGCTACGTTTATTTTGGTATCTTTCACTCAAATACCCTGCAAATCAACATTCCAAGTCATTCTTTTGTGCTCCTTCCTCAGGTCGTCCGGTCGGGCGGAGCTTTGGGAGAGGTGACCCTGTACTGGACAGTCATGGCCGATGCCTTCACTTCGGAGGCCGATCCCGCCAGTGACGTTTCTGACCCCTCTGGGAACGTTACATTAGCCGTGAACCAGATGTCATCGTCCATAGAGATATTCACCGTTGATGATGAGGTAACTGTCACTCTGTTTCGCTCACCTCTCGAGTTAGCCCGTGTGGGAGAGTTGTGTTTATGGTTGTTGGGTTAAAATATCACTAGTGATCACCTTAATATGCAAGTATACTGTAGTAGTCTTCAACCCCATTAGTTGGTTCATGTAACGTTTATCATTCCTTTTCTCTTTTTCTTTCTAGCTTCCTGAATTGGACGAAACATTTGTGGTGGTGCTAACTTCCGGCGACGCCGGCACGATCGGCCCATCAAACACATCGGTGTTCACCGTTCTCGCAAATGATGATCCCTATGGTGTGTTCGTTTTCTCCAGCGACAGCGCCATGGTCAGGACGCCAGAGAGAAACGATTCTGTCGTTTTGCAGGTAGCAGGTTCATTTGCATGGTTCAAAAGTAACTTTTCTCCGGTTTGATGTTAAGGACAATGACTTCACCCTCCGTTCCTCTCTAAGTGAACTGCTCAAGTGATGGGAGTCTCATACCTCGGTTAAATTACACCAGTTTCATCTTGCTTTTGGAAACCTGTGTCCCTTCTCTTTAAATAGAGACACTCTTAAGAAATGATGCCAATCCACTCTGAAGCAGACAATTTCTCTGCAAATGCTTCCCCACTTTAGTTCTCTTTGCAGAAACACAGAAGAGCCTATTGCTGCTTACATAAAGTTGCACCGATTACATCTGATAATTTTAAGTCAACTAAACCAAATGCTTTTGCTGAGTATTTTTTTCTGTTATAAGAATGGCTTAAAAAGAGATATTTCTCTTTTTCATGCATTTTCATCACCTTTCTGTTGTTATTGTATATCTGAATTATTCCTCTGAACGTCATTGTTTTTGTCTCTTTGTTTTTCTGAAGCACTGTCCTACAATTTATATTTTTTATATCCCCTAAAAGAGAGTGAAACTTATGGAAAATGAGAATTAATCATGTTTCATTGTCTCTTCATTCAAAGTTTTGTTTCAAAGGTTTTTTTCAATTGTTTGTGCCACAGATTTTCAGAGAGCAGGGCAGCATGGGTACGGTGCAGGTCACTTACTCGTCTCTCAGCTCTCTGGAACTATTGCCATCTATGCCTGCCTTCACAAGGTAGGATTGTTCAACAGTTCTTGATTTGTAATGTTTTACCCTCATGTTTTTTAATCATGTTTATAGTTGAATGGATGTTACTGACACCAGGCCATGAGACGCATTTTTATTATGGTTGTGGCTAGACCTGATCTACACCCATTTCAACTCCCCTGTCAACCTGTCTCATAGTTTGTTTGCAAATGTGGATAGTGTCACGGTTGGCATGGTAGATCTGTCTTCTATCGGTTCTGTTTATAACGTGGGAGATCTTGAAACAATGTTTACAAAGGATCATTTAACTTTCCATTACTTAATTGACAATTTGTGAAATCTGCTGCCTGTCATTCCCTGTGTGAGATTGCACTTGGCCCATTTTTGAAAATATGCCATTCACTCATGTTCCAAATTTTGAAAATGACAAAAGCCGTATAGCTCCTTCCATCAATGGATATCTCCAATGTCTAGATTCGGTGATAAATTAAATTTCAAGAATGAACCATCATTAACTTTTCACTTTTTCCAGACTGAAGTTATCTCTATATTGCCATGGCTGCTGCATGTTCTGAGTGAACAAGACAAAAAAAGAAAAATGTTCGGAAAGATCTTTCATTTTTTCCTTTCACAGCCGTGCTCAAGAGGAGTTAGATTTCGTCCCACTGAGAGGTTCTTTGATCTTTGACCCTGGTCAGACCAATGCTTCCATAGAGGTGACGATATTGGATGACGATCAGCCTGAATCGGAGGAGAGCATTTTCATCACCATACACAGCATCTTTCTTCTTGGGTCTGAGGCATTTGGTAAGTGGAGATCATTTCTCTGGCGTAATGACATGAAAGGTTACAAGAAAAAGCCTTACCAGTATATCATACTATCACCAAGTTCTCACATAGCCAGTTGCTTTTGTTGTTCAGTGACTCCAGTTCAGATTTAGCTTAAAGAGGCTCATTGAGTTGTTTTGTGAAATTCACTCAATTTTTCTAAACCGGTCAAGTTTCCTTCACATACTAATGACAAACAGTCAAACTAAAAGGATGCCAAAGTTTTACATACGTTGGAACATTAATGAGTGAGTAACCAGCGATTAAATTTGGTTTTTGAAACTTTGTGACCAGACATTTTCACATCAGTACATTCACATGCACACTATCAGAGCAAGTAACGGTCTAAAGTTCGAAAAAATTGACTGTTTTCATATAACTATTGGATGTGAAACTTGATTAATTATGCTAATTGTGAGTATTGTCGTGTGTTTGTATACTTCAAAATCACCGCAATCTTTACTGATACCAACTCAATGAGCCCCTTTAAATGTTTTCTGAATATGGTTTTTGTGGTGTTCAGTTATTACTTCTGAGAGGTACTGTGTTTGCTAAATATATGTGTCTTGGTGATCAGTAATTACAGCATAGAGGTACTATGTCAGTCGACTGCATTTGTCTTGATGATCAGTAATTGCAGCATATTACACAGATTTACTATGTCAGTTGACTGTATGTGTCTTGGTGGTCAGTAATTACAGCATAGAGTTACTATGTCAGTTGATTGTATTTGTCTTGGGGATCAGTAATTACAGCATAGAGGTGCTTTGTCACTTGAACATTTGTCTTGGTGATCAGTAGCTATAGCATAGAGATACTTTGTCATTTGAACATTTGTCTTGGTGATCAATAATTACAGCAAAGACGTACTATGTCAGTTGACTGTATTTGTCTTGGTGATCAGTAATTACAGCATAGAGGTACTACATCAGTTCACTGTATTTGTCTTGAAGATCAGTAATTACAGCATAGAGGTACTTGGTCATTTGAACGTTTTTCTTGATGATCAGTAATTACAGCATATATGCACTATTACAGGTGAATGTACATATTTGTCGTGATGTTCAATAGTTAGCAGATTTACAGTATTCACTGAGTGCATTTGTCTTTGTGTTCAGTGATCGCAACTGAGAGCTCCTGTCAACTGTGTATGTTCTTCTTTTTTGTATGATTTCCTTCTTTTTAAGATTGTATGTTTTTTTGACTTCAAACTCTCTTTATCACTGCAACAGCTGTTTAACATTTTCAACAGTTTTGTGCCTTTGGTCTGATGAGTTATGGAGATATGGTGTTCCCACTCCTATCTATGCTAGTATTAGTTTCAGCCATCCATTCTCTCATTTGAAATCATACACATGAATATTCATCTGTCTCTTTGACTATCAAAATTGTCGGTCCCTTTCTATCTCGCCAGTTGACGGATCGCCGAGACAAGGCGAACCGAACGTTGCCGAAATAAAAATTCTCGCCAACGACAATGCAAACGGCGTCCTTCAACTCTCGACCGATTTTGTGGTCGTCTCTGAAGACTCTGTCGACCCTGTGATCAATGTCACCAGAACTGCTGGTGCATTTGGAATGGTTTGTACTCGTTCGCCTGCCTGGGTGTGGTTCCTTCGAATTGGGAATGGTGAAGATGAGAAAGGGAGGAGTGTGGCGGGAGCAGATGGAGCATTCTAGTAAAATTCACAGCCATTTAATGTGTCCACCTTGTCGGTGGTTATGAATACTATGAGGTCTTTATAATTTGGTTGCAGTTGGCAGCGGTTAATGGGTGTCGATCTCCTCTTGTGTCCCCCATGAGAAGAATTTTTGTGCTGTATGCAGTTGAACCAAAAAGAATTCTTTTTCCTAGATGATGAGCATGTATTTCATTCTGATTTAAGTTGAATGCCTCTCTCTTTCAAATAGAAGTTAGAACTTAAAGGAAGTCACCGAAGTGTTTCCCTTGAAAGAGTGTCAAGGCTAATACTGTAATCTGAGCAATGTTGCTCCATCAGCAAGTTGAGGTGTTGTCAAGCATGTGGACAAAATGGCCAAAACATGTGTCAAATAAATACTCTTGTCAGTTTGGATATCTGTTGCCCTGCCCATCTTAAATGGAACTACCTAAAACTATCAACGAAAACAATTTGTCCTCCAATCTTTGTGTTGCTAAACAATTTATCAGCTTTTAGGGCTCCTTATGTATGGAAACGTTTACTCTACTGCTTCCAGGTGACGGTGAAATTTCAGACAATACCAGTCTCTGCTCTGGCCAACGTCGACTACAGTGTCACGTCGACAGATGTGATCTTGCACAGTGGAGAGACGAGCAAGCGACTACCCATCGAGATCATCGATGACAGGATTCCAGAGCTCAACGAGACCTTTCAGGTTCGACTTCTAGATCAGATCACCGGGGGCGCTATGCTGGGAACCCCAGTGGAGGCAGAAATCATGATCGCGCCTTCAGACGATCCAAATGGAAATTTTGGTGAGTGATTTTTGAAGCAATTTTAGAGGGATATTGCTATGTCTTCCTGATGGTGTTGAGCTGGGTGGGCTCAGGACTCATCGACAGGGGGCATTTCAAAGTAGACAAAACAGCAGAACAGAAATGTCTTGATTTGAATTCTGTTCTCGGTTCAGTTGACAGTTTTTTCCAGGATAAGTTTTAGCATCTTATTAATGGCTAGGTGGCAAATATTACCTTGTCTGGATCAAAGTAGAGGTGGACAGTGCCATCGGTGGTTCTGATAGTTTTGCAGTATCTCCAATCTTGTAATTTCATTCCTTTTGGCAACTTAGTTGTATTTCATATTTTGGATTTACTGATTGCTTGATGTTGCACTATTGTGCTTTTTGAATTTTTTTTTTTTTGACCGGGAAGGAGAGGGGATGGGTTATTACAGATGAAAGGCACGCAAGTGTAGCCGTCAAAGAAAGTCTTTGTCAGCTAAGTCTCTTTCTTGTGATTCTGCATGACCATTTTGTGCCAACATTGAAATATTTTTTGATGAATAAGAGGAAACTTTGAGACAAAGTTCCCTAGGCAATGACGAGGGGGGAAAAAAATGAAGGAAAAGGGCTGACTTCTTCATGACTAACTCTGTCTTTGACTAGTAAAACAGAAGTTTACTAAAAAGTAATATCTCATGCTCTTTCATTAACTTTTTTCATCCTTATAGTATCCCACTTTAAACTACTATTTTCTACTTTCAAATTTTAATCCTGTATCAGAGGGTTGGAAAGTTGCCTAGATACAAAATTTCTGTCCTTGCTTGTGGTTTTCTTTTGTTGCTTTTTGTAAGTCAATATTTTTCACTTTTCTTTCATAAACGTCAAGGATTTGGAACATCCTCCCAGGTGGTGGTAGAACCTGGCGACGGTGAGGAGAGGCAGCTAAGCATCAACCTCGTGAGGAGCAGCGGTATCTTGGGTGTGGTGGCTGTGCAGTGGGAGGCCAGACTCAATGGTAGAATTATAGCTTCATGCTCGATCAGACCTGTTCATTATTTTTTAAGTACAATTACTTCAAATGCTATGACTCTACTATTATTTCATTAAACAATTATTTATTATTTAGCTAAAAATTTGACATAAGTGAAAACTTTAGATTTATCGTAGATTGACCGTAAAATGTCGTGGAATCATCTCTCTTGCTATTGTAATGTTTTCTTTTAAAGGCAGTCAAGATAAAGACATTCCAAGATAGCAAGGATATTCAATTAACTGGGTCTTTTGGGCCTCTACGGCAGCATCTTCAGTTGCTTTCAGTATCTGCATAATGTGAGACCAGCTCATCTCTGAAGGATCTAAAGTTTGCTCTATTATAAACTCATGAATTGTTTCAAAATTAGTAACGTTCACGATCAGAAATGAAACACGTTTCGACACTTTGGTCACATCTGGCATGAACTGTTATAAGCCATAAGTATTTGCAAAAAAACTTTTCATTTTGAAATATATGGCATCTAATAGTCATTTTCCTTATTCATCAGTCGTAACCTCCAAAAGACATTCGTGTATGAAAATCAAATTTTTGGTAATAAAGGGTATGTCAAGATTTCTTTCCCAGAGTTGCTTAAATTGATTATATCATTTATCAGTAAAAAGTTTCAGAGGAAATGCCTGTGTGGATGTTTGTAATCATCTCAAACAACAGAAAAAAAAAAAAACATATCCAGTGTTTTTTGTTCCAGTACAAATGACTTGGTGAGTTGCACTCATAACATTCCTTTTATTCACGAACAGGCGCCCTGGCGACGGAGGATGTGTTTCCGACCGGTGGCACACTCCACTTTCTCTCGGGTGATGTTTCGGACACTTTCAGTGTAAGAATACTGCCAGATGATGTACCAGAAGAAAGGGAGGTGAGATATTCCTCAAATCAAAAGATCACTTTTTCAGATTAATGTCCTATTTGAAGGTTGTCATTGGTCCTTTGTTACGATCTTTCTTCGATGAAGTGACTTTCATTGAATTAATCATGTGATACACCTATACACAATGGCCATCAGCTGTAAACTTAAAAATGGTGGCCTGGTCAAGTGAAATAAAGTGGTGACTTTCGAAGCAATAAAGCCTAGTTATCGGGTGGTTTTGGGTTTGATATCTGGCTGAGTCTCAGTAAGATTAGTTTTTTCATCCTAGAGTAATCTGAAGTTTTCCCATCTGAAATGACTGAAAATAAGCGGCCAAATTTGATGTAACATTGTTAAACTTGCAGTCATTGTTGAGTTGGTAATACTGTATATACGCCACAGGTTCCATGCTCGTGTCGTTGCCTGGCGTCTTAAAAGAACTTCCCTTCGAGTCCTGAATTATCTAAATTTCTTGTCTTTGATACAATGAAAATGTCTCATGGCTATCACAACCCTGTGAAGAACCATGCTCAGCCAAGAGTGAAATGTAGAAGTAATGACAATAAATGGTCTTCACCTGAGTTTGGATCTCCTGCACAGGACATAGAGGTCTCTCTGGTCAGTGCTAGCGGTGGCGGTGTCATCGGAGACCAAAATACGATCGTAATCACCATCCAGGCGAACGATGACCCCCACGGTGTGGTAGAATTTGTGAGAGAAATTAACAGTGTCGTCGAAGTCGAAGAGATCAACAGCCAAGCTGACATTCCAGTTATTAGGAGGTAAGATAAAGCAAACACTTGCTTGTGATTGGGATGCAACTCAGTTGCTCGTAAACCAATCATATTTTGTTTTTAAGATTAACGTCTTAAGAGATGTCATCAGCTTGTCTGTTTCTTTTTTGATTATAAAATGATTTGGAAAGATCAAACCTATTGTCGTTTGTTAAGTCAATGCCAATCCCTTTTGTTTTTAGCAAGATTTTTTGGCTCTCAAGTAAAAAGGTGAATGCACGATGTACTTTTAGAAATCCCAACTTGCTCTTTACATCAAATGTGGATTTTTAGTCAAATAAACTGTAACATGTGTCCCTCAAGTTTCTCAGTACTTTAATATCATTTTGTTGCTTTCTTCTGTGTGAACAAATCAATACCAACCAGTAATTGTTTGCTTCTTCGCAGGAATGTCATACTGCATTCTGTAGATGTAACAAGTCTTTGCACTATCAGAGAAATTTCTAGCAAATAACGTGAGATCACTTTCGCAACATAAACGCCAATTTGCTGAAGTTACACTGTACTATCTCCTGCTCTTTGGTTGATGCAACAGTTTTACTTAGTTGTTGCAAATATCTTCTACAGTTCATCAAATTTTAGACTTGCCTGACAAGTATTATCAGGCACTGTAAACAGATAATTTCTTCTCCTCGTAGTGGAGGACTGTTTGGTGAACTCGAGGTCACATACACCACCCAGCAGTCCGACTTGGTGGAGGAAGCCCTCAAAATGACCTCCTCAATCCTGGATTTGTACGAAGAACCCGTTGCCGGTAGCCTCTCTGGAGTTGTAAAGACCGACTCGGACGTCTCCTCCGCTGCCTCTCCTCTGATGGCTTGTGCAGAGAGATGCCTTCAGGAGAGAGCTTGTGGCGCTTTTGAATTCCAACGAATAAATCTGACGGTGTTCTGCCGCTGGTCTGTCACCGATGGAAACGAAGTCTTCGACGAACAGCTCGGAGTGTCTCTGTACAGGAAGGACCTCGAAATGGTGAGCGGGGACTCAGCCTGCCAAATGTTTCTGATTTGTATGATTTGAAAAAGGATTTTGTAGTCCTTTACTTGCATTTCATTCTGTATCAGCATCCTGCATGCATTTGGAAAGTCACTCACTAAAAAGCTTCTGTTTCTAAGCAGTCCTTTCCCTTTTGACTACATTTGGCAACTGGTCTTTGATCAGCATCTATGCTTTGTGCACCCTTATTGAAGAATATTTGACTTGTGTGTGTGTGTATGTAATTTAAATCATTAATCGCATCTTTTGATGTTTTATAAACAAACGTTTAGCAGAAACGTTTAGCAGAATTTCCATCAAGAGTGATTTGAAAAGAATTCATACCAGTGACTTCTGAAGGTCAGGAAGAAAGAAATGGTTATCTTTTAGTCACCGGTTTGACCTGTTTTTCTAGAAGTGTGACAAGACTCACTTTAATACATCCATACAATGAATCTCTTTAGAGGTTTTTACTGACGTGACCGTGCTGCCCGTCTCTCTATTTTGACAGCCAGGCATCCATTGTGCAACAATTATTATAGCTAAGGCTGTGTCGTGCCTGCGTGTCTTCAACGAACATTCTGTGCATGCGCAGTGATGGCCATATACCATAGTGAAATGCAATATGTCACATGAAAAACCACTATTCTGGAGGAGACTGTTGTAGGCTAATACTTACGAGGGCTGTTGTCGGCCCACCCTGATAGGGGCTGATGGAGTCCCATCCTGATAGAGACTAATGACTGGGGCTGATGTGAACTGATCCTGGACAAAGCTGATGTATGGTTGTCCTGATAAGGGCTGTTATGGGGGTATGCTGATCAAGACTTAGGTAGGCCCATGTTAATAGGGCATGTAATGCTTATCCTTGAGAAGTTGTAGGCCCATGCTTCTGAAGACCTTTCCTGATGCCCACTTTGTCAGATTAGAAATCTTGCTCCCTGCAGTGTGACACATCTGTATTTGGTATATTCTGTAATTTCTTTTTGAAAGACTTTCCTCTAACCCTTTCTAATGTACGTAATTTTTCCAGACAAAGCTTCTATACGAGAGCCAAGCGGTGTCTGGAACCGATTACAGTCCCATCGTCTTGGGTACTCTGAGGATTCCGGAGGGACAGAACACCTCTGTGGCCACTGTCAACATCCTGGATGACCTGCTGCCAGAGAGGGACGAAGTGTTCATGGTAAGATTGTACAAGAGAGCAGAGCTATGTGTCCATTGTCTGCATTAATGTCATTTGGAACAGTTGCTGAGGTCGATGTCGTGCTTATTTAGGAGTTTTTGGTAAACATTGTTTCATGTCCTCTCAAACCGTAGACTTATAATGCTTTGGGAAGTCGGGGCCCCTTCTATTAGCTTATCCCAACAGCTTGGAGTAGATACAGTAAACCCACTGGGGATAAGAAAGAGAAGGGAAAGTAGTCAAGCTTTTCGTGTACATTCCCAGCACTCCTTTTTATAACTTCACCAGTTTCTAGACTCTCTACTGTGCCACAATATAGCTACAACCAATTTTTTTTGTAACCCGCTGAAAATATATGTGATGGGTTTTGCATGTGCTAAACTTGCCAAAACTCTTTAATTAAGGGGAGATGGAATTTAAGGGTGGGAGAAAGAGGCAAATCAGGGACGGTGAAAATGAGGGGACCATGAAAGAATAGCATCATTACCGTTAACTTAACAGCCATCTGGTGCTTCACACCCACTCACACGTGCTACATGGCACTTCAAGTCTGGCTACAAACCTACCTGGGATTATAATCCATTTTTTAAGTCCCATTTACGCTAGTGTAATATCTGCCTAGGGAACTGGTTATGACTCGTCTGTAGGTGAAGACAGTAAAAAGTGGTGGAAAACATTTCAATTGTCATTAAAACCTGTGTTTGGTATTTCTTTACTCTGGTAAAATCCTGAAGTCAGAATTCTTGTTGAAAGTTTACACAACTATGCAAGTTCTTGTACCATGCCTCCCAAACTGACTTTACAACATAAAACTTGTGATTCTTCAAAGTTGACACAGTTTTACAGGGACATATCTCAGAGACGCTACATTAGAGCAGGTTTGTGCGCTATTCCTGCATTTTCAAAAGTGCACTGAAGGACTGAATTGTCTCACATTTGTAAAAAGCTATGAAAACTACCTAACATATGTCCTTTCGTACGAAAATAAACAAGAATGGGCAAATTACCAAAAGTGCTTTTGCATATAAGTGTTGGCTATTAGCACAGAAGTCCTCTTTTTTATCACAGGACCTGGCTCTGCTAAGATGTTAGCGGAACCAGGTCCTGTGTAGTTACCTCTCTTGAGTTCAGATCAAATTTAGCCACTGAGAGGAGCAGCTGTGGAGACTGATGCTGTTCGATATGATAAATTAATAACTCACTTATTATCATTCCACTGGCTAGTGCAAGAAGGAAAATGTTGTGATGTAACAAAGTGTAATCATATCACAATTACAGTTTTACAGTTTGAACAAAAAGTCTCTTATCTGAATACAAAAAAACTTCTTTCAGCATACCGATTGCTTTCACCAGTGGGACCATTTTTCACTTGCAATTATGTCCTTTTGTTCTTTTCTCTTTTTTAAGATAAACCTACTGTCTGTGAGGGTGATAGACACGACCCCCTTGAGGGCAAACAGACCCACCATCGGCGCACGTAGCACCGCCAGGGTGGTCATCAAAAGTAACGACGATGCCAACGGCATCTGGGCCATTTACAGCAACAGCCCCAATGCAGCTGGCCCTGCCACTGTGCGGGTGCAAGAGAGGGAAGGAATATCTGTCAGCGAGGAGCTTGTGATTGAGAGAAGAGGTGAAGATTAGAAACTAGAAGTTGTTGAAGCCAAAACAAGGAAGAATAATTGTCATTCTAAACAAAAAATTGAAACAAAGAGATGTAATGCAAAAGCAGTAGTGCCTCAAAAGGAGTTCTTAGGGATGGAATTTGATTCAAACATTTATGAACAAGGCTTTTCATTACTAACTTATAAGCATTTATTCCAGTTGCAAACATATGTCATCTTATTTTCTTTGAAACACACAGCTGCAAGAAGTGAGGTAGTGTCACATTGTTTGTTTTTGTGGTGAAGGGATGTGCTGGAGAAGTAAAGCATCGTTTTTCTTATACGAAAAGGGTATGAAAATTGATTCAAAACTGTAAAATTGTGATTATTGGTTGTAACTTTGTTCCCTCTGATTGGCATTTAAGTTTATTTGTTTTCTACTCTGTATTTTCTTGTTCAGGTGGTACGATCGGAGATGTGTCTGTGTCATGGAGGGTCTCAGACTCTACGGCCACACCAGCGTTGGACTACACCGCCAGCGGGGGGACTGTCAACTTTGGCCCCGGTGAAACCAGACAAGGTAGGTTCTATTGTCTATATGGTATTAAGACAAACTGCTGAAATAGTTTATACTTTGGGCCGCAATAGCCTTGTTGTAAACATTTCATCCGTGTTAGAAGCACTGTTGCTGTTATTTGATTATTTTATCCCTTAATCCCGTAATTGTCATATTCGAAGTTTGCAGCAATATGTTTTGGTAATCTAAAATCAGTTTGATGGAATATGTTTTGAAAATTCTAGTTTGCATCAAATACTCAGTATTAGAAGTCACTCATTACTTTTATGTCTCCAGTCATCAACATTGGCATAAAAGACGATGAAATTCCAGAAGATGATGAGATGTTGGTCATTGAGATCTACGACCCCACTGGTGGCAGTGTCTTGAGTGATCAGAACAACGTTACCGTGGTGATATTGGCCAATGATAACGTAGCTGGTGTTCTCGGGTTTGTCCAGCTGTCTTACATAGTCAGCTGAAGGTCTGTACCTTTGGTTTTGTTCATTTCATATGCCTTTCTTCAGCATTCTTGTTTTTACCACCAAGTTTCTCATCTGGTTGTCAAATTTGTTAGCATACCTTGTAAAATCCATAAATTGCTTGCACTTTCACAAATTATTTCTTTAATATTCCTCCTAAGTGATCATTTCCACATAATTTGATTTCAACACGTTTCTCGGCAGAATTTGGATTGTCACTTACATAGTCCAGGATGTTTGTACACTGCTTTTGTAATAATGAGATCACTGCTTTGATTCATGCTGCTAACCCATGAATTGTTTTGTAGTTAAGAAATTCATTTTGAAGTATTTCTATTCACCTTGTAATTCCTGTCCTTATTTCATTATCAATCTGAGTATGTTCGGTATGTAATAACCCTACTTTTTGTAACTACTAAAATTTTGTTACAGATGTCAACCAAGATGAAACCCTTGTGATCTCTAATTCTTCTCATCTTGCTCACAGGACAATCATTCAACGTTACCGTGGAGCGCTCCCTCCCAGCTAAGGGCACCGTATACCTCGAGTGGTTGCTGAGTGGCAGCAACGGCTATTTACCCGGCCAAAGTTTTCTGGATACAAACGGATCTCTTTCTTTCTCTGAGGTACTTTGACTTACTGCCATAGACGGAAATGCAGCCAATTTTGTTGTCTGTCAAAAACAAAAGATTCAGCTCTTTATCAATTGGAAGGGAAGTTATTCATTGCTTTGTTGCGCATTCAGTCTTGAATAATATCATGGACAATTTTTTCATTGTTCATTGTTGTTTGAAGACAATATTTTTGTTCACCTCGTTTTCACATGTGACACACATTGATTTAGTTTTACTTTTATAGCAGCTCTCTCAACTATGTCGGGATTCTTTTTCTGTTTTTAACTTTGTGTCAATCGCTTTCACATTTTTCCTTTCACCGCAGGGTGAACTCTCGGGGTCGATCCCCCTGACGGTGTTGTCGGACGAGACCCCCGAGAGCAACGAAGAGTTTGTGCTCACTCTCTACGATGTCATCACTGAAGGTCAGTCATTTTTTCATGAATAGTCATCGCCTTGATTTGCGGATCACACCCTTATGCAACGTATGCACAGCCATGCAATTTGTTCATGAACATCTCCATGCAAATGTGTGACATTCTTCACTGTTTCCTGCTGGGAGCGTGCAGTACTGTGTACCTGTGAGTGCAATGTTCATGCACCATACAAACAACAAGTCCCAAACTTCTCTGACATGAAGTGCCCTTTAACTATCGATTTCTCCGGAATACCCCAGGAATCGAGTGCTACGCGAGTTTAGGTGATGATTTCTCTTATCAGGACCTTACGTAATGAACAAATGATCAGAAAAGATGATAAAAGTGTACAAAATCTTTTGAGCATTTGTTGGAAGGATGAAGCATGCAGCTTAAAGGTCATGTGACATGAAAACGACATTTTGAAGTATTGGGTGCATTACGCATTGGATGTATTAAAAATAACCACCAATCCCATCAAAATCCATGGCAGGTTGACCAATTTACAGGAAAATTAGTGTCTCACAGCTGTATCATGAATAGACATTGGCTAACCATTCAAATTTGTTATATCAAGAGATGGACTCCCATGATATGTCTTATGTTAATCCTTTGTTTATTTAACCTTTATTTCAAGGACCTTTGAGACTTTTATATGCCTGGATGGTTTTATTTTGCAAGCATGTATTTTTTCAAACATATTGATATCACTTACCAATGTAAAACTCAGTAATTAAGTAATTAAGATGCAAAATGACCGACACTGTGCAACACTTCACATCATCTGTTTTGCATTTTTCTCAAACTTTAAAAGTCATGTCTCAAAAACGTTAAAAGATATAAACAAAGTTGCAATGGATTTCCACTCAGGGTTTTACGTTGACACTTCTGAATGGAAGGTGCTCTTTTCTAGAAGCATGTCACACAACTCTTTAAAGTTTGGACACAGTCATACATGTTGAGGGTCGTTCAACTTTGATGGGTAAACCATCTACGCGATCATACATTTGACCATGAATATTGTGATACAGATGTATGATTTCAATTCAGTTTCAACTGAATTTATTTCTAGCACCATCAGGGTAATATCAGAAATATAACGATGCATGCAACAAATATGTAGCAAGTTACTTGAGAAGCCAAAGCAAACAAAAGAAAAGTAATTGAGAAAAACTTTTCTAGTCTTGCCCCTTTAACCTTTCATGAACATTGTCATACAGATGTATGATGCAGGAATTGAAGGAATGTACGATCTACAAAGTAGGAAGGAGCAGTGCGTTCAACATTAGAGGAAAAGTGATAAGTAAGCTAAGACAGGAAATCTGCTGTGCACAGTCGGTTTGTGTATTCCTTTAAACAAAGGGACAAAGACACATCAAGGAATAAGATTACAAATATAGTGCACAAAGAAGACAGAGAAGCAAAAAAGGACAAAAAATAAAACAAAAGCCAAAAAAAAAAAGAAGACAATCGAAGGTGAAAGAAGAAAGCAGGGCTAGACAGCAAAGTTAAAAAAACAAAGTTAAAAACTAATTGGATTTCAAATAGAAGTACTTTTAAAATTCATCAAAGGATGGAGTGTTTCTTATTGCGACTGATAAAACTTCCTTAAAATTGGTCGCTTGAGAGTCTGCAAAAAGAATTATCATAAACAGAATTGTCTCTGTGTTCGAAGCAGTGTGTGCAGCTCCTTTCAATGAAGGCTCGGAATATAGAAAAATCTACACTCTCCTTTTGGCTTCTCTGTGTTTTAATCGTGTAAGTAATGGTTCTGACAGCTAGTCTGTTACTAGCGGGAGCATGTGACCATTCTTTGGAGGATGATGGGTGCACTGGTATCAGCTACGTTGCCTGAAGTCTGATAAAGTTGACTCTTTAGAGGCTTGTTACATATGGTCACAAGTGAAAGCCCAACCTTCTTCCTTTTTCTAACAGATCAGATGGTTTTCAGGGTAAATGACATTGCACAGCTTGGCCTGATAGAGAAGATATCACGTCTCACTTACGAAACACGCCTTTCACTTTCCGATAAACCAAACACGCCTTTCACTTTCCGATAAAAGAAATTTCCACGGAAGAAAGGTACACATAGTGATAGACTGTAGGTTAGACTGACTAACTTTCTTATCCTTTTCCAGGCATTTGTCCTTATTGGAATGTAAACATTTAAGGTCCATATTGCCTGCAACGAAAGATCTCCTTTGCTTTTCAGGAGTCTCTCCATCCGGTGCCGCATCCCTGGAGCTGCGGTCATCCGTTGCTTCCATCACCATCCAGGCCAGTGATGAACCCCATGGCGTCTTCACCTTCGCACAGGGTTCCCTGTCTCTCAACGTGGAGGAAGGAAATAAAATAGTGCAGCTGTTTGTCGAAAGAAAGTTTGGTGCCATCGGTGAGTGCTTGTCACGACATTTGCTTTAAGCCCATTCTGTTGAGTTTTACTGATCAATAAATGAAAGTTAAATATTTGCTCGTAATTTGAAATACCTCATCTTTAAATCTTCTGCTTATGTCCCAGACCCTCACTGGCTGGTCGCTTGCATTCAGGCATAGAAGAAATTTTTTCGTTAATTTGTCACGTGGGTTTTTCAGTTGCATTTTTATGTATGATATTGAACTTGTACTGGTTGCATAAGTATGGAAGCATTACCGCAATACTCTCTCAGTTCCTTGAGTTTATTTGTTTGCTAGAACTTTCTAATAGACTGGGTTTCACAAAGGGATGTCAGTTCACGGTTTGAATTTTATTCAGAACAGTTGACTATAGATTAGAGGAATTTGGTGCCACTGTACCCCTCTTATTCAGCCCACTGTACCCCCTTATTGAACCCACTGTACCCCCTTGTTCAACCCTTTATTGTCTGTATGAACAGCGGTAAATTTTGATATCCCATGTTTGTCACCTCCGTCTTTTTTGAGTGGCAGAGGAGGGGCAAGCTCTTCAATGAGGTTTCTGAGGAGGGTGAGATATTGGAAACTAGGTTTGAACTGTGTGATACTCAGCAATTTTTGACTGTTGTGGATTGTTACGAGGCTTGTATTTCGTACCTCTTTGAATGTCACCAAATTTACTTAAGGGAATTCTCCACCTTGAAGCAGGTACTTTTTGTGATGACAGTGGTTCAAGGTGTTTGGGTTTTCTTGCCTCAGGTACTGTCGAAGTGGGATACACCATCCAGGAAATAGATACCGGAGTAGAGTTTGTTGGCACACCTGCCTCCGATGGCCTGGACTTTATGGCTCAGTCGGGCACCGTGGAATTTGGAGATGGGCAAAACACTGCTGCAATAGATGTTGTGATTCTTGAGGTACCTTGACTCTTTGTATTACGAAGATGATGAGATATTCTCGCAAACTGAGCCATCACAAACAAATGTTTAGAAAATTAAGGAAGTTCCCCCTTCAGACTGAGTATCATCATTGCATTTATCCTGTGCAACAGACAGACAGATCCAGTAAGCATTGCAAGTTTGCAGTTAAGATATGATTGGAATGATCATTTGCCTTTGACTTGACTGGAGCTGTTATTTCGTCATCTATTTACCGCAAACTCTCATGTTCTCAATCAGTTCAGCTTGATTCCTCTGACTTTATTTCTATCAACAGGATGAACTGCCAGAACTCGACGAAGTTTTCCGGGTGGCTCTGACCTCTGTGACCTTGCTAGATCCATCAATTACAAGTTTCCCACCTAAGCTTGGTAAAGTTCTTCCTTTGTTTTTATCAATGATGATTTCCTTTATTTAATGAAACAAAGAGCATGTTGATATTTTGATATTTTCATTACTGTCATCATATGTGCACATCAGCTACTCACACTCCTCACACTTCTCCCATAACATACCCTCCTGTTATATTTTGCCACAATTTCTCGAGAGGAGATTTGGTAGTGAAACGTCTAGATTATTGATGAATGGAAGAAAAATGTCCTTCTTGGTGGAAGCTGATCTTCATAATGTAGCATCTAAAGATGGTTAAGAGGAAGAAAGGTTTGCATTTGCTCTGAGAGATGTGGCATCAAGGTTCTTCCTGTATCCTCCTCTCATGCATCCCTGCTGGAATTTTCATCTTTGTCTTGTACATCTTTTCATCGTCATTGTCATTGAGTCAGCATTTTTGCTCTAATGAGGGTTTGCTGACATTCAATGGTGACATTCCATGGTGACACTGTCAACTTTCATTTCTTCCCGTCTGAAGCATCGTCCTCATTTAGGTCAGTCGTATCACTTCCTTTCTTCACCATTTCTTTCCTTGTGTGCTATTTTGTCTTCCTTTTACCTGTATGCCAATTCACTCCCAGGTCCCATGCTCTTTTTGACAGGTTTATCATCTTACCTTTTTCAAAACATGCCCCCTTCTTTTGTAATTTGCATACTATTGATCTTCTGTTATCATACCACTGGTCATGTCCAATGTAAGGTATTACATGATAACGTTGCTGCACCATGCAATCTCCATGAAACAATTTGAAAGCACTACCTTTAAATTATCAAATTTAGGTTCCCTGGACACAGCGTCAGAGGTGACGATAACGGCAAATGACGGAACGCAAGGCATCGTGGGATTCAACGTGTCGTCTGACAGGTAAGAGTCTCAAAGCTAAGCCGATTTGAATGTTGTACCTTATTTTGGTAAGTACCTCAGATTTGTTTCCCAAAAATGGCATTCAAAGTTTGTTGTTGTGTAGGTTTCATTTTTCATCACAGAAGTTGATGATACCAAAAGTTTGAACAATTTTTCAGATGGTTTGAATTTCTCTGCAGGAATTGATAAAATGAAAGAGGATGAGTCTGTCACTCTGACTGGACTCAAGGATTTGGAGTTGATCATAACTTAATATTTTCCACATTACAGACTTTTTAAGTGTAGCGCTCAAAATTTCACCCAGGTTGATGAAATACATGCAATATCTTGGACTTCCATGTCATGATCGACTGTGACCGGTGCTCTTTTCCTCTGTCACCGTTTTTTTGTTTTAAAATCCGTAGGATACTGGTTCCAGAGGATTCCCAGAATGTTGTCATCACAATCGTAAGGGACAGGGGCACATATGGGGAAGTTACCGTGTTCTTGTACAGCCAGTCGATAGAAGCGAGGAAGGAGCGTGACTACGTCTTTGAAGATCAGGTACAAGTCATTTGAATTGATTAATGATTGATTGATCAGTTTCTTTTAAATTTAGAAAAAGTTTTTGACACCAAAAACAAAAAAAGAGATGAAAAGAGGTGCTGGTTTACTATTTCCAAGAAATTGTGCAGTTATTAGATTCTAGGGAGAGTAATGTTCTAAGATTGTTTGAAGTGACCATTAACAGTCCGTTTGATTCTCGGAGTTAGTAGTAAACAGAGTAGTAAACTTAATTATGGTCAAAGGTTAAATTTTAAATGTTGCCGTGCCACTGGTTTCTGTTTTGTTCAACGTGATGTGGTCCGCTAGATTCATCGAGGTAATCGTAAAACAGACCGTCAAAAATGATTGCTGATGTTTGACTCTGACAGATCCTGAGGTTTGCTGACGGAGAGTCTGTTAAGGAGGTCGTGGTGACGATCCTGGAGGACAATATACCAGAAGATTCAGAGAGCTTTGAACTCATATTGAATAACCCGACGGGAGGATTAGAGCTGGGTGAACCAATGAGAGGTGAGCGACAGTGACAATGCCAGATTGTATCTCTGAGATGGCTAGAAATGTGATCGCAAAGAATCACGTGGAATCTCATTTAAAACTTGAGATCAAGACAATGTCTGAAAGTGATTCAGAATGAAGGAGGAAGATATGACAAGTGCAATTATTATGATTTTGATGGATTATCGTGTATTTGAGGTAAACTTATCAAAGCTAAAAATTGTTTGACTTAAACTGAAAATTGACAGCATAATCTGCTGTAGTACTTGTCAAACTAATCCCATTTGCATTCCCAGTCCTCATGGTGGTAGTATAGGACCCACAATGCTTCTGAATATGACCACATGTTTTCATTGTGCTTGCCAACAGCATGGTCTAAGCACAATGCGGTTTTGTATGGAGCAATGAACTGAGAGAGGTATCCTTGATAAATGTGACGTCATGAAGAGACTTTGACAGTCGACTTTGAAAAATTTCCCTCCATGGATTTAATTATGGCATAGTTACTGAAGAAAAACTTTCGAAGTTCATAGTGATGATATTGTGGTCGTACGGCAACTTTTTTTTTTCCAAACATTGCCCTACAATCATTCGTCAGGTGCTCCGCTAGTAATAATATTCCCGATGCCTTCCTGTTCTTTGCAGTTACTCTAACCATCCAACCAAATGACGACGCTTTTGGAATCATAACATTCTCAGAGCCGTTCTCGTTGACCATATATGAGCCAAATGACACCCCTGGTGCCAACAGCCTGGCCTCATTCAGCCTTGTCAGAGACAGGGGAACATTTGGACAGGTGGAGGTACCCTTCACGATTGAGGGAGGAGACGAAGACGTCTTTTCACCTAGTGGCTTTGTTACCTTTGAACCGGAGGATGTTCTCGCTGTAAGTGTATTGCAGACATACGTGCTCAAACAGAAGTATATCCTGCCATTGTGAAGGGTATCCACACCAGTATGAAGGATATCCACACCATCGTGAAGGGTATCCACATGGTTGTAAAAGCTGTCCACTGTGATGCATGGTATCCACCCTTGTGTAGGGCATGTACATCATTGTGAAAAATATTGACTTGTGAGGAGTGGTCACTGTTTTGAACAGTGTCTACAATTGTTAAGTATTTCCCTATGTCAAGGGTGTATCCACACCATAGTGAAGAGTGTCCACTGTTTAAGGGGAAATGGGACCATTGTTATGCAGAGTTTCCTCCTTGTGAAGGGTATCCACATCATTATTTTGAAACGTATCTACACTGTTGTGAAGGGTAATCATGGTAGTGAAGAGTGTTCATTGTTGTGAGGAATATGCCTCCATTGTGAGGTGTGTCCACTTCTTTGGAAAGATAATCAGTTGCGAAGGGTGTCCGTCGCTATGTAGGATATTTCCACCCTTGTGAAGGGTATCACATTGTTTGTAAAGTTGTGGTGTTTATTCACCATCATGAAGGTTGCTCACTGTCCTGAAGGACACCCTACATTGTGTGGTGTATCCCACCATTTTGAAGGGTATTCCACAATTTTAGCAGGTATCCACCCATTGTTAAGATTATCCACTGTTGTGAGGAGGTATAGTCCCACTGTTGTGAAGTGTACCCACACCATTGTAATGTGTGCACTACTGTTACATTTCAGTTATTCTCTGTTTAGGTTGTGTTCATGTAGTATGGAAACAAGGGTGAAAAAAAACATTGTTTTTAATGATGGCATAAGTAGTGTAATTTAATAGCAAGTGTTCCATTTTGTGTAATACATATTGAAAGAGAGCAATTTGCCTGGCTCTTATTTCAGATTCTTTAACCTCGGTTGTACTATTTTACTTCTTCCATGCTGACTAGTCATTTTCTTCATAGGGTGGTTTATTGCACCATGTAGCAGTATATGCTTGATATTTTTGCAGTAGGTAAGGATGGTATGGGGCCTTGAAAACCTTGAAAGTACCTGAATTTAATTCTGTCATTTTCAAGACCTTGAAAGTGCTTCAATTTTTGTTCTTTTGTATCTTAGTCCTTTAAAAGTGATTGAATTTGATCGACTCGAAGTATTACTATACAATTTTACTTAACTCTTCTCTGCATAAAATGTTTGAACCATGACCAGTTTTGTTCCCTGCCAATAAAAAGGGTGCGTAAGAATTTCGAAAGATATTTTCTGAGTGTTTAAAAGTGATTTGATGTCCTTAGAAAACAGAAGTTCTACCTTGAAAAGAGTTTGAAAATTGCTGGACTTTTAGTCCTCAGAAAAGTGCATGAACCCAGAGTAGCTATGTTTCTCCTTTACTTAACTTATTTACTTTTGGGAAATTACTCCGATAAAGTCCATCCTGTAGCAATCTCCCATCTGCTTCCATGGCAGTTCCTGCAGATATTCGCCCTGGCTGACTCTATCCCAGAGCTCTCTGAGACATTCCGAGTGGTTTTGGGGGAACCCATAGGGGGCGCCACACTGGGACTGACCACAGAGGTAACAGTCGTGGTGGAAGAGAGTGATGCCCCCTACGGCTTGCTTCAGATATATCCTCTGTTCTCGCGGTGAGTTGTACCTGTGCAAGCAATCTATTTTACCCTCTTTCATCTGAAACTAAATCTACAAAAAGGGTTTTAAGATACTGAGTTATAAATAGAAATGCAACAAGGAGAATAAGGTCATGTGGCCTGTGCTAAAATCTCTCAACCAGCTTTTCTTTCTGCAAAAAATTGATGTGCATCATGCAAACACAGCATCAATGTGTCGAAACTTAAAATTAAGCTTGAAGACGTCTAGTTTTACAAACAAGCTTGAGCATCGATGGTAGCGAAATTAAGGTCACAACTTATCTTGAATATCTTCAATTTCAAAGTTGATGTGCACACTGTAGTTACGAAAGTGTAAATATTACTCATAGTTGTGTCATGCAATCTAAGTACTGTCTCTTGTTTTAAGTTTCACTTGGTAAGTAGCCCTACACAGCCCTACACAGCCCTGCACCAATTCAGCACTCTTCCCTCTTATTTTCTGCATGGATTTGACTCTTTTTCTCCAGAAATGACTCTGTGGAAGTGGAGGAAGACGTCGACGTGGTGCACTTTGTCGTGGAAAGGTCAGGAGGTCAAATTGGAACTGTGTCGGTGAATGTCGCCACCATGTCTGGGTCGGCGGTGTCTCCGGGTAAGTCCCCGTCACAGGAAACGCCTATCTAGATGTAGGCTTTATGAAACTTCTTAAAGCTTTACCAATTTACAAATTACTGCCCACCTACCAGTCCCCAGTTCCTCCCATTTGCAAATGAACAGACAAGTCCAAAGTTTAGCTTGGCTGTTGGAAAGCAACTGTAGCATATTGCAGCCAGAATCTGAGGAATCAAGAGTCAATTTAAGCTTTTTGAATTCTTGTCATCACAGAGACTAGGGAAAAAATCCATTCTTCGTTTAGACATTTTAATTCTAAACTCAATAGCTGTGCAGTTCAGTTTAAAATAAACAACTTGATCTCATGTCTGTCTGAACAAACAAACAAACACAAACAAACAGACAGACAGACGTGCAAACACAAACAAATAAACAAACAAATCTCCCTGGTATACCTCATATTGGATTTCCCCATATTTACATTTAAAACAGTTATGCTACACTTCCATCAAGGATGACTTGTTTGGATTCAATTTGCACAGTTTATTTTTTCAGATGTGTGGATTTCGGCAAATTTTTCCGTTTTTGTATCTATTTTAGCCGGAAATGTTCCTCGACTCGGTGCTATGCAGACTTTGAATGTTGCAGCTGCCTCAGACTACCATACATTCACCTACAACGGTGACTCGTATCTGGTGGTCCTCAGTGATAAGGCCACAGGTCCCTTGATTACATCCAGAGCAAGTGATGGGTCATCCTTTACCGAACAACTCGGGACAGGGTCCACTCTCTACAGGTGGCAAGGTGTCTTTGTGCCCATTCAGGTAAAAATCACCCTCTAGGAAGTTTGATGTTGTTCTATTGTCTACAGGTCTTTAGTCACATACTTTTAAAAAGCCAAAGGTGCCTGTCCAGGGTTGGGTAGTAAAGGTCACCATTTCATGAAGAACTAGGGGCGTAGTGCATGATCTCTAGTTGGCCAAGTGTCTTTGTGCCATCTAGTCTTAAAGGGAAAAAAAAAATCGATATATTCCTGTAATTGTTCCTGGGGAAAAGTGGCCATTGTTAATGAAGCACTATGGTCCACACTGTGCGCTGGTGACAAGGTGTCGTTGTAGGCACTGAGGTTAACGACTAGGACAATTTAAATGTAGTTTAAGACACCCTTGTGTTTAGTAACCCGTACTTCAATGTTGCAATGCAATTTTCTCATTTGCTCAGGAGACTAATGTATAGTCATGGTCGTGATTCTCCTGCAGCAGGTTTGAATAGCATTTGGCATGCAGTCTAGTTTCTGTGTAGTTCTTAAAGAAAGAGAAATTTTATTTTCATTTGTAAAATGTAATAAGGTCATGAATCAAATAGACAGGCACAAAGTACTCATCTTCAATTTCTTAAAATGAGAAAATTTTTGTGGTTTTGTGACATAAGCTGCAGTGCTTACTTGCCTGGGGGTGATCGGAAATAAATTTGCAAGTTTTCTCTGAATGTGGAATTATTCACAAGGAAGGAAGGAAGGAGGGAAGGAAGGAAGGAAGTGTGTTTCCCCACTGTTATTTTTTAGGATTATGTTCTGTTATCAGTTTGAAAGTACTTCATCAAAGTACTCATCTCAGTTAAACTCCCGTGTTGCGTGCACTCATCTGCTTTGTCTCGACAGACGATCGAAACCGACGGCGCCCGTAGCTGTGCGTCCCATTTGATGGGGGACACCATGTACCTGGCCATAGCCAATCACGGAACACCAGGCAGACGGATCACCAGCACCAGAATCTACAGCTTGACTGATAGTGGGGCATTGATTGTAGTATGTTTATTTCCATATTGAGGGAGTACTCACAATTAACTGTGGGAGATAAATGTGGTGCTGGATGCATGCAGGAGGAATGGTCGATCACACAGTGCACTTTGTGTGAAGCTCACAATAAATTAGTGCATTATCTAACACCACAACGTACCTTTATCGTGAGCTCCCACATTATTTTTCCTTTGATTTTGTCAGTCACAAACTTGATTGTTGAAATTATGGTCTGAACTATATCAGACTAAGTATATACTAAGTATCAGCCAGTGACACAATCGAGTGATGTAGTCGATTGATGCAGTCGAGTGCAGTTCCGTTAAATTAGTGCTAATAAAGCATCGATGCGCTCTGGTTAACATCTTATTACACTATTGCAATAGAGGCAAATGCAAACTTAAAGTAAGAAAAAATAAAGTGAGAAATTAGAAAGGACAGGCGGAAGAAAATGATTGAATTATTGCTTGTGCACTGAAAAAGGACAAAATCTTTGCTCTTCTGTAAAAATAGGAACTGCAGTGATTAGTAAAAATGTGCAATGAGCTGAAAGGAGAAATCTCTTTGTTTTTCACAAGAATTTTACCATTGATTTACGTTTTTGTCACCATCTTCGTGACTGATCACACATTCATGTTTGATGTACAATGTTTTGCAATGGTTTGCATAGGTTCAAGACATTCAGACCACGGGTGCTTCGGCAGTGGCGTTCCTCACCAGGGGAACAGATGTGTACCTGTTTGTTGCACAGCAGGTCAATGCGGCAGAGGGCAGTGTGACAGATTCCCAACTCTTCCTGTGGAGCGGTTCTATGTTTGTGCCAAGCCGTTCCGTGGAGACGGTCGGTGCCGCAGCAGTGGTAACTTTTGATTTTGATGGGAATCAGTACGTTGCAATTGCCAACTACTACAACAGCCAAACAGCTAGATATAACATCAGGTAGGTTTAGTACACACATAGCCATGTGACGCATGTGACCTGTAGGTTGTTTTGACCTGATCAGCCAGCCAACCAGCCGAATCTTTGTACAAAAGGTCATATTGGCTATAATGACATGAAAAATATTCAATTCTTAAAATCACTAATATGCATATCCACCGGCATACTTTAAATACATTTTGATTGTTCACACAAATAATGAAAACATATACACTTACCATGGATGTGTTACATTACATATCAGATTCCATGGTTGGCCTTAACTTGTAACATAACTGCTTGCAAGTCCTGATGAAAGTTTGATCATGCTGTTCCAGTCACTGGTCACATTGCCTTTGAAACGTATCTGTCGTCTAGGAAGAGACCGTAACGACTTTCGACATCTGTGTCAAACTGTTTGATTGAATTTGACTTTCCTAAACAAATAGACAAAGCAGTGTGTCATGTGATTGTCTTTCCTTCCGGCAAACGATGTGATTCGATCAGTGATTACCATATTACACTTGTACGTCATAAACATATCGACCAGCAGGAATTGTATTTTGGTGAGATAACTATTCATTAAGGTTTTGATGGTGTGTATAATGCCAACTGGTCGATTGATTGATTGATAGATTAATTGATCGAATGATTGATTGATTGAACAGTCATTCAGCCAAGTGAACAGTAAAAGTGAAACATCTAATATCGAAACAGAAGCTCCATAAAAGTGAAAGTGTAAATAGGTTAAGATTAAATGCAGGTGAATATGAAAATATGATGTGTATAATTATCTCAAGATAGACAGTTTTTGCAAAAGATGTATGTCATAAGGAGTACAGATTTGTGTAACAATGTCGAGGCAAATGTGTCACATATTTTTGTGAAATTGATCAGTGCACAGCATGAGTGTATCATCAGCGTACATTTTCAACAAATCTTTGTCTGCGATGCAACTGTCTCTTTCTCCCAAGTTATACATATGTCATTTTCACCACGATAACAATTTTTGCAATATATTTATATCGCTGATCCTACCCTACACCAAACACACACACACAAAAAAACTTAACTAAGTAAGGCACAAATTTTTATTTGCCTCTGTGGTCATTATCTTATGTGTTGACAACATGGTAATATCATATTCGCTGAAACAATCAGGAATAATATCATTTTTTGTTGTTGTTGTTGTTGATACCTTACACAGAAGCAGGATATATCGCTGGCAGAATGGCTGTCCTGAATGAACACCAGCAGCTAGATACGATGGGAGCTGCAGATGTGGAAACGGTCATGATTGGGACAAACTACTTCCTGGTAGTTGCTAACAGCAGAAATGATGGTAAGCCAGCTACTGTCATAGTGAAATTGCTGTGGCCTCTAGGAGGTGGTAATTGTGAGGAGATGTGCGAGCAGGGAGGGGAAGGGGTGGAGGAATATGAGCAGGGTAAGTTCCACCTATGTGAAATGCTTTATTTTGGAAAATATGTGATATTTAAATTCACTACTACTTGATACATGCCTTCATTCATTCTGTTACCAACACATGCTTTTTGAGCTTGTTCAATGTAGGAGAACCTGTCCCAACACAGGTTCTCTCTTAAAGGTCATGTTTGCCATTTCAAAGTGTGCTCTGATAGTTGTTGTAATATCTTATGATATCACTGAAGTTCTTGCGGGAATCACATTTGGAATTCTCTCCAGGCAAGCCATCAAATTTTTTTAATTCCTTTCCACAGAAGGCACTGACGTCGTGAATTCGGTAATTTATCGCTGGAATCCTGCCTTTGAGAGGTTTGAGATCCACCAGTACTGTTCCCACGTCCGGCTGTCGATCTGTAGCGAGTTTCACTGCCGACAGTGGTGCAACCTATCTGGTGTTTGCCAACCCCATGGATGACTCCATTGTCCTGGTCTGGAACAGCTTCACGGCGATGTTTCGAAATGGCCTTCCTCTTACAAACCACTCGGTCTAGTGGAGGGCGCAGAGTTCACCTCCGGCGACGGTACGAGACGCTCGACGCTCCTCGCCGGACCCGGAGATGTTGACCAGCAGGGGCCCAGTGTACTTCAGCTGTCATTGCTATCAGAGGCAGCCGATTTCGTCCCTTGGTTAGTGTTGTAAAGCTCACGGTGTATGCTATATCAGTGTTGGTGCTCTGTCCTCGAATCATGGAGGAGATTTTCCATTTCCTGTTATATTCCTTTTCGGGATGGGATTTGTTAGGAGAGATACTTCAAGCATCATAGATGGAACCTGAAGCGACCGTCAAAGGCTTTGATACATTGTTTAATGGACACCTGCCTGTGTAGGTTTGAAATTTAATTTCCGTACTGTGGCCGTAATCCGATGAACATTTTGCAACAAGAATGTTGGTTTTTGTGTGTCAGCTGACCGGCTGATGCTTCCCTCAAATCTGACAACAGCGTATCACTGTGATTAATTTGTTGATCTGTCTGTGGCTTGATTATTAAAACCTTAGTGAACCAGGTTTGTAAGTGCGATCAATGATTTGAGCGACTTCCATATTTTGCAGGCGATCAACCATGAACAGATATCCTTGTGCTGTTTTCCTTCTCTCACAATTTTAATCTGATTCCATGTTGCTGCAGGTCCACTACACTGTCCTTCTCTCCCGACGACACCAGCCACGTTGTCGCGGTGACCGTTCTTCCTGATGACATCCCAGAAGACGACGAAGTGATGTCGGTCGCCCTCTCGAACCCTACCAGTGGTGCTATCGTGGGTGCCCAGGACAGAGTCTCTACCGTAATCGCCTCCAACGACGATGCCCACTGGAATCGTCGTGTTTGCTCAAGAGTCTCTCCAGATGAACGTGGTGGAGCAGGCTTCGGATACACCGGTGGTGCTGACGGTGGAGCGTCTGAGAGGGTCGGCAGGGTTGGTGGTGGTTGCCTGGGAAGCAAGTGGTGACCATGACATGGCTGACCTGCGACCATTGAGAGGGGAGGTACGAGACCCCCTTGCCCCTTCCTGTCTGCTGTTCATCTTTATTTAGAGTTGTTGTTAAAAGTCAAAGAAAATATTTTGGACTTTTTCAGGAGCTTTCCATGGTATCAAATTTAGAGCTCTTTGCTCAGATTAGGTGTGATGTTCAGCGTATTTCAAATTGCGACAATTTTTACTTAAGTATTCAAATTTATTATATATATTTCAAAGATGACATTTTCCAAGGAACTTGAAAACTGATTACTACCAACAAGAGGAAATGGGAGAAAATTTAGTATAAGCAATTTGAATGTAGAAAAGCCTGTGTTTGCTGTATTTTGTGTCATTTTATGCACTTGGGGAATTCTCATCACCTTTTAGGTCGAATTCTTGGATGGCATCAGCACTTCCGCCATCGTCCTCACCGTCATCGGTGACTCTGCGCCAGAGCTGGACGAGACTACCTTCATCAGGCTCACGGAGGTGGTCAACCCAGGCACCACTCGCGAAGGGCGTGGGGCGGTCATTGGCACAGATGATAACACCGCTGCCCTGACGGTCATCGCCAATGATTCTCCCCACGGGGTGTTCGCCTGGAGCATCGACTCCCTCTATGCCATCACAGATGAACCGGAGGGCTCACAGACGACGAGACTGGTGACGCTCTTCTTGATCAGGGAGCAAGGAAGGAGTGGCAGGGTGAATGTTTACTACAGGTAAAAGAGAAGAATGTCATTGATGGAATGTGGGTTTTAAGTATATATGAGATGACTTTGCATGATTTAGTGAATCTATCCCCTTCCTTTCCACATTCCCACAACTCCCATATTTTCTGTTGGTAGCGCTACTCCATGTATGGCCAGAGCTTCTGTATATAGCTCTGTGTACTGCTCTGCTTTGAAATGTAAATCATCTGATTGCTTTCATCGACTAAGACACGGATAACTCCCATGTCTGCTGGCATGTACGTAATGACGACAAGCACAGACCATACGTTCAACTATTCACATCCACGCTGTGTCAATCACATATTATGCAATGCACACTAAATTGATCTGTTGCTAGCTATGTTGTTTGAAATGATGGGTATATGAAATTTGCATGTCATAATGAATAATTAGGTTCTCATTTGTGGTGGTAACATTGAATGATTCTCTAATTCTTGGACGAAAATGACCTAATTTCGATAAGAATCATAAACATGTTCTGTGGGATATGACAAGACAATGGTGAGCAGTGGCAATTGGATATCATAATCATTGCGGGCTGTATCACTAAGTTCTTAGAACCGTTTGGGATTTGTCTGGGATTTTATTGAGTTACTGGAAGAAAACTACCACCATCTTGACAAAAAACCATGCAAGAACCAAATTTCTGAATATCCTATTGTTACATGAAGTGAAAATCATTATATACTTGGTGCTATAAGTACCTTGTATTCAGATAAATTTATCAAATAGAAAGCAATATTAAATTGTGAATTGTAAGACTGTTTCCCACCCCTGGACTGTTGCAGTTGGTTTTCTAAATTCTGCCTGCCATGCCATGCTAGAGAGGCTTCTGATTGGCTAAATCAAAATGACAATTTTCAAATTTATGATGTTTTAACAGAATGACAGACAATCTTTGATCTTCGAACTTTTTCAAGTTGTGTCTCTTTCTGTTGAACACAAACCAGTAACACAAGCCTGATGCTACCTTCTGTATCAGTTGTTCAAGTCAGGTGTGGGGAGTGGCATTACGTGTTCTTTGCCCCTTCTAGCAAGGTGTTTTTCTATGTTTTGAAAATAAGCGTCTCGCTAAGGAATAAGTTTAAAATGTTTCCACGGGCAGCAAATACTTCTCTTTGCTGAAGGACATACAAAAACAAATCAAATACATTTTATGTCTCAGGGGTGTAAATTTGCTATCGATTCTCTTAGAAATGAAAAAAAGTCTTGTCCAACTGTATTTGCTAGTTTCTACATTTGGCAAAAGGAAATACTGTAAAGATACGTAAACGTCTTTTTGAAGGTATTTCGAGTGGCTCCTTTCCATTCTATTTGCAGCACGTTTCAGTCGGCCAGTCTGCCCGAGATCGAACAGGCCACCAGTGACCGTGATTTTGTCTGTACCAACGGCTTCGTCAGCTTTGCAGATGGTGCTGTCTCTGCGTCGGTTGTAGTCACCGTGTTACCCGTAAGTCGTTTTTACCCACCCTTCCCGTCACCAATGTCACAAGCTACTTTTCAGTTGTTTCAGTGAAAGTCACATTAATGTGAAAATTCAAGCAAAGGGAGTTATGGTGGCTTTTATTATCATCATCAAATTCATCTGCATTTTTACTTTCATTTTGATCGTGGCCTTTATCGAGGCTTTTCGCCCTAGTAATGATCGGAACCCTACAGTTTACTTACGATTGACACAACACATAATGTTGTACATGATTCATGCTTCCTACATGTCATTGACTCCCATCTGGATCCTGCCTAGCTGTGAGTATCTTCTGCCTCAAAGCCTTTGGACGAAGTCGTAATCTGTGCATCTATGAATAGAAAAATATTCACGTTACAAACAGAGGTCGTTATGTTACCGTGACTTACTAACCATACTGCATCTTCATCCTGGTCTTTGCTTCAACTTCTCAATTTCATCATTGTCATATGATCTTCATCATTTTTTTTTTTTTTTTCATCCTACTCTGTGTTTTCATCATGACCCCTTTTTCAACTTTTCCTTGTATCACTGCCTGTGGTCCTTTCCTATGCCCACACCAGGACACCGCTGCCGAAGGACCGGAGACGTTCTTCGTAAACTTGACCTCCGTGGAGCTGGTCTCCGTGGTTCCTCAAGGCGGGGCCGCACCCAGCATCAAGAACGGTCAGAGTGTGGCTGAGATCACCATCAGGCAAAATGACAACGCCAATGGTATCCTCCAGTTTTCCGCAGTAAAGGTTAGCATCGAAGGAGATTAAAATTTCTAGTTAAGATCAGAACTTTTAGTAAAGTTACTAAGTTTAGAGTTCTAGAAGACTTAAAATTGGATTTCTTTTGAAAAAATGGACCTAACAATGGATCGCATATCGCTGGACGAAAGCATGCCAGACGTGGAGAGCCTCAGAGAGCGAATTACATGCAACATAGAAATTCAAGTTATTACTCTCAGCTGCAGTATTTTACAACTGAGTAACACCACAGATCATATTGTCAATGAATATGAAGCGTTCAAAAATGACCTTTTAAAAATTTCGACCGATATTCACGTAGAATGAGAATGGCGAGGTGGAAGTCTACGAAGGTGCCGGTACAGATGGACACCTCCTCCTCCCGGTGACAAGATCCGCAGGAGCCATCGGCAACATTGGGTTCGGTTGGACTGCCCAAAGCATCACGGCGTCTTCTTCCTTGGACTTCTCTCCGGTGACAGGGAACATCTCCATGGCAACAGGACAGGCAAGTGGCAATTTGTATCTGCAGTTACAACTTCATTCTTTCCGATATGCCAGTCAGTAAAAATAATGGCAGAATGTTTAGTAAAAAATAATTCTAGATGAATCTCTACGTTTGCTCATGATAGAATTTTTCTGACATATTATTTATGTGTTTGCACAGATATCAGGATAATTGAATTCATAGTAAGTGAGTTTTTTGTCGTCTTGCATTGAAACGTCTGTTGGCCTTCCTCTGCAAATGAAAAAAGTTCCATAAAATGCACAAAAGTGGGAACCCATGAAATGCTGGTAGCCTTTATTAGTCAGTAGATTCTCGATGAATGCACTAACTTTAGCCTTTCTGCAGCTGTTAGATTTGCAGCAAACTGGTAACTTAGTTCAAACAGAACAAGAATGTCAAATTCTCACAATTTTTTTTTTTCTGCTTTCGTCTGGTCATCGTTTCAGAGGGAGGCCACAATCGATATTTCGATCATCGACTGACGAGATAGAGGAAGACGCAGAAAGATTCACCGTTCACATCGATAGCCCAACAGGTGGTGCCGTGCTTGGCGAAGAACTTACCCTCCTAGTCAAAATTCTCAAAAATGATTCGCCGAGAGGACTCTTCGGCTTTTCTCATGATCAGGTAAACCATGTGTACCAATCACCATTGTGTAATCATCGTAGCATATTCTCCGCCAGTCTACTCTGAGTCACAAACTGGGTTTTTAACACAGACTTATAGCCTGTCATTCACCAAAGAGAAATCTTGGATTTACTTCACTAGTTACAATTGATGAACGTCATAAATCTGTCGCAAATCATCCCACTTTGTAAAGATAGCACCATCAGTATTCAATTGGGAATGAATATTTTGGTTCTGGCACATTGGAATCATGGTGTATCGTATGTGCCTTTCGTTACATCTTTCAGAAAAGTTAGCTGTGAATTTTTTTTATTCAAAATATAGTCCGACTTATGCTTGTATAACTGTCTCGTATGGTAGAGCTGGATCTCCTTTCACCTTGGATCACACTGAGTAAATGTTACGAGAGCTTGGCGTTTTTCCTTTCCAGATGTCAGCTATTTGGTTGCACCACTGTCACACTGCCCAATTTATCATGTGTGTGGTTTTTGGTTCATTTGCAATGACTACATGTTAAGCAAAGCCGAAAATTTACTGTGAAAAATAAGGAAGTCAATTTTTAGAGAGACTGTGTGAAATACTTTTCCTGTAGCTTCTCAAACCATCTGCAGGAACTAATTAACATTTCGTGGAAAACTGTAAACATTTGTGTTCAATCACCAGGAGACGGTGCCCGAAGGGGGTGAGGCTAGTTTCTCCGTGGAGAGGACTCAGGGCTCTCAGGGGCCCGTTGAGATCTTCTGGCAGCTGGAGGCAGGCGCTAGAGATGACCTCAGCCCGACAGAGGGTGTGTTGCGCTTTCAGGAGGTGTGTGATTTAGCCACTTATCCTAAATTGTTTTTGAATTTTATATCTTATTTTACAGTTTCAGTGCTGAATGCTGATAAATCTGTACATTTGTGGTTCTGAGAGCATGAGCCATTCAGTGGTTGCTGAACCTGTTACTACTGACTGTGTAGGGATGGGAACGGTCGAGAGCGGGTGGGTGGGGGGGGCTGGCTATGATGAATGTCTTTTGTAAATACATGTCTTTGTTATCCCTAAGTAATGATGAGCTTTAGTGGTTGACTTGTTGAGGGGGGGGTGGAGAAGTAAACTGAAAACTTGTAGTGAGAATGTTCATCTTTGCAGTACCAACTCACAGATAATATGAACACCAAAAAGATACCTCAAGGTAGTGACGAAGAGCATAAGATGCTTTAACTTCGCTCTAATTCATTCCGCTGGACCGGTAGGCACTGATGTAAGGTCGCTCTAGTTAGGCAGGCTGTGATGTGATTTTGCTTTCAAGGAAACTTCCATTGAACTGTGCAAGCGATGTCAGATGATTCTCGATTGCCGATAACGTTTTTGATTTTACGAGAGTCACCAGAGATTGTACTTCTTGACGTTTCTAGGGAACGACAAGGAGAACAATTACCATCGATGCTCTCGAAGATGAAGTCTTGGAAGGTGAAGAGAGGTTTACTGTCACCATCTCATCAGATGAGGATGTTGAAATATCACCCGTCAGAAGTGAGTTTGTTAATAATTAATTATAGAGTGTTAAAGGGGGCTCAGTTTTTGTGAGGTTTTTGAAGGATACAATTGAATGATAATGCTTAATATTAGCATAATTAGCCAGTTTCACATCCAATAGATACAAACAAAAAAACTGTCACTATTTTTGAAGTTTTGACCATGACTTGTACTGGCTGCACTCATAAAAATTAGTGCTTAATGTGAAAAGTGTCGAGTCACTTATTTTCAAAACCAAGATGAGTTGTCAATTACTCATTAATGTTCCTTTGTATGTGACACATGGGGATTCTCAAAGTGGGGATTATTTGTCATTCGTGTTTGAAGGAAACTTCGACAGGTTTGTAGACGTTTGAGTGCCATGAAACATACAATAATGCAACACTTTTAACTCAATGTAGCTCTGCAATAATGCAACTCTGCAACTCAATAATAATGCAACTCTTAATAATGTACATTACATGTATTTATATATATGACAAATAACATGTTTGTGTTATACCATATTTAGCTGAAATTATTATTACATATAAACTGAAACTAAAATTCTAGTGCATTTCAGAAATTTTGGAAGCAAAGGCCAGATGCTGGCATTCAAATGCCATAGAAAGTTTTGTTTTCCTAAAGTAATGCCTATTCAACCAAAATTGTTACCTAGTAACAAACTTAAGCTTCTTGCAAAGCAATTTGGTTTACCTAAATTGCTACAAAACTTCCTCTCCAGTGCCTGTGCTGTGCACACATTGACTTCCAATGGATGTGTGCACAAATGTTTGCATTTCTCTTAAGCTTCTGCTACTTTCCATGCGAGAAATGGTGTTGACATCAGCAGTAACTCTTTAAAATTGTTCCACTGTGTATTAAAGATGAGATAAATGCCAAGTTGGAGCAAAAAGACAGCTGCTCATCATGTGTCAAGCTGTAGAGCAGAGTTTCCAAAGTCATTGAAAAAGTTGTCAAAATTTTTGCAGGTGCCATGACATTTTAGGAGATTGGTTGATTTTGACTTAATGTCACCCGGTATGAAAATAAGCCTCCAGGACCTTCGGCTTATAGCCAAGTACTTTTGTTTGTTTACCTCATACAGACACAGCGATGGTGGTCATACAGCCCGATGAGGGTTCCTCGGGAAGTTGTAGTCCGTCCTACCAGAATCGAGGAACATTTTGGTCGGAGAACCCACTGCCACTCACGATGGCGAAGCCTACGATACGGTATGTTTAGTAATGAGATATATCAAATAACGAGAAGTCGTTGATGTCGCTTCAACTAGTCATTGTCTTCATCATATGTCAACTGCAGCTGTTTGTCAAAAAGTCACCGCTGCTATTTTTTATGAGGTTTTTTTTTGAATTGTTTTGATGTTGATGAGATCACTGTTTGATATTGTCAGATGCTTTCTGTGTTCCTAATAAATGGTTGGTCCCTTTCTTTTGGCTTTAAATACAGAGTGTTTCGGCGTTTTGCTCTTCACCGCTCATGTGGTATGGAAAGCATCCAGACATCCTCTTTGAGATATTCTGGTCAGCTAAGATTTGACAGATGGTCAGTCTTACCTCGAAACCTTTCACAAACTGTTTGCCTCATCTTCCTAGAATGACGTCGTCAGCAGAGTTGCAGATATAAATCGATCAGAAGTAGAAAGTTTTGCAATACAGTACTTAAGAAATTCAGAATTTTGTTTTCATTGTTCTCTGTGTGAATCATTTTGATGTGGTTCAGAAATTTCTACGTTGACGGTCACTGGAAACTTCCGTCATAAGATGGGCCTGATGACAAAATTTGACATCTGTAAACGGTACGGACATGACAGAATCAAGTATTTTTCTTATACATCACAGGCTTACTAGAGGGATCGGTATTTTTGGTGAAGTTCAGGTCAGCTGGCAGATATCACCTGCCGACAGCGCTACATTTCAGGACACCTCCGGAAGTGTCTCGTTCATCGATGGTCAAGGAGAAGCAACCATTATTGTACAGGTACATTTTATGGGTCTTAAAGGATAAATGTAGCAGGAATATGTCGTTGCGGGAATGCTGGACAGGGAACTTTTGATATGAAAAGTGAGTTTCCCTGTTTGGGATGATTTGGTTGAACGATTTTGGAGATAAATTTTCTTTACTTTTCTACTTCATTTTTAATTCACCTGTTTCATTTTCAGCTTATTTTATGTATCACAAATTCTCGCAATACTTTCCGTTGTAGTGGAGCAATTCAATAAAGTCTCTATGTAAAAAACACTCATTGGACGTAGTGCTCTTAAAAGAATAGGCCAAGCAATATTCAAAATATTTTTGTAAAGTCCTATAATGATATGAAACTGTTTTTCCACAACTTTCAGTCTGTTCTGAGTCTTTGTATTTAGATGTGGATCGTTTGAAACCGCCAAACTCTTTGAATAGGCTGGCGAAGCCTGTGACGTAGAAGCTTGAGCAGAAATTAAGGACAGCAAAACTATTGTGCGACTTTAAATGTCATCATGCTGTGATTAGGAATTATTCACAAGGCTGTCCTAAACATTATTTATCATAACATGCATTAATATTTCGATATCTTTTTGGATCAAATGGGTGTTACTTTTATGGAAAAATGGCTTGTATGGTCATTATTGTATATTCTCTGTTTGTGACAGGTAGTTTGGGATGGTCTGGAATATTCTCTTAATCTACTCCAAGGCACTGCAAGATCCTGTTTGTATCAGTTTCTGTCTGCAAATTTCTTCTTTGGCATATGAACACTTTCCCTCTCCACAGACTGTCGATGATTCCATCCCAGAGTTGAAGAGAGAGTTCACATTGATTCTGGCTTCTATCTCTGGTGGAGCTTCTATAGATCCTGCCGATGGGGCCAACCAGGCCTCCATCACCGTGGTAGCAAGCGACAACCCCTTCGGTATTTTTGAATTTCAGCAACCTCTCACAATGACAGTGGACGAAGATGCTCAAGAGGTAAAGAAGCTCCTACTCGTGACCTATCCTCAAAACTTACTCTTATATTAACCCAACCACTCACTCATGCATGATATATATTTGTGTATTAAAGATGCATCTAAGTACGATTTTATGTACAATTTTGTAAAAATCTGGGATAGTAGCCAATTTAAGGGCTCGCGGGTGGCTGCGTTTTGTCCTTTTTGTTTTTGTAGATACTGTTTGAGGTATACTTTTATGTCTTGAGTGCTCTTTTAATGCAATCTCGGTTTACTATGGCGTTAGCCTCTCGGTGCAGATGTGATAACACCTCAGTTTGGGGTGTAATTGTAGGCATAATATCACAGTCCATGTAGTTGTTGTTACACCTCAGTGTACCATGTGTAATTGCACTTTGGGGTATGGTGTAATTACACCACAGTGCAGGTTTGACTCAGGTCTATCTGTAGGTGTAGCTACATCTGATCATACACCAGGTTCGATTATGAAAGTTTATCCCCTTTTTTTAGCAAATTGGGATAATTATCCCTCAGGAAAATATATTTTCTCTGTGTAGTTACCTCAGCAACCAAATCTGAAGAGTCCATCGCCATTTGATCTTGAAAAAGGTCTTAAGGCCCACTAAGCCTCACAGACATGGTTAGATGTGCCATAGAAAGTGATATTGTATTCAGACATGCAGTGGCCCTCACAAGCTGTCCCACTGTATTGAGTATGCTAGGCTCCATTGTCCAGTCACTTCCATGCTTCTTTTCTCTAACAGTGAAAGTATCAAGACTATTGCAAGTTCTTCTTGCTGGTCTGGTGAATTTGCAAAATTAAATTTGAGTATCTATGCAACAGTGAGCTGATTATGAGGTGTAGATATTAAAATGGTGGCTGACCTGTTGATACTTCGTGCATATGTAACGGCAGTACCTGATGAATATGCATTGCAGGTCCGTCTTACCGTGGTTCGCCTTGGTGGGATCTATGGACGCATTCAAGTGAACTATACCACCGCGCCAGGGACCGCCATCTCGGATGAAGACTACGTGAAGAGAACTAATGGTATGCCATCGATCTGAGATCGATTTCTCATCGTAAATATTAAAGTGGTTGAATGATAACGTCAGCTTGAAGCTTAAAGAGATGCATTAAAGTGCTCATAACATAATTTGATGTGACCTTATATGGCAACTGCAACGATTACAAAAAACGTGGTGGCAGCAATGTCCTTAGTGAAGTACTGAGTGACTCATTTCTTTGAGTGGTTGAAGAGACATAGTGAAAATAGTTTGAGACACAATCATCTGTTGCCATGCCTGATAGATTGTCATAATGCATATCTTTCCAACATTGTACTCCTTTGTCCAGAGTTTTGCATTTTTCATGGAATGTAAGAAAATCGAAAAAAGCTTTCCGAAAGACCGAGAACCACAGGTTTGTTTTCATAACATACAAACAGGGATGAGTACAGTATGAAAGTTTCCTTTGTATACCATCAGGGATTGTATGGCTTTAAATCGCTGGCACAACGAGATTGTTTTACGCTCAAATACATCCCGCATTTGTTTTGTTATCCTACTTGAATTGAACTTATGTAAACTGTCCTGGACAGTCCAAATTCAGAATTAGGAATATAAATATTAAGGTGTGATGGTAGACTTCTTATCAAGAATGGAAGATTTGTTAGTCTGAATTTGCTGAAAGCATTTACCTCACAACTTTGAAATACTTTTTCGATGAATTGACCGGAGCTTTCCAGAACACTGCTGTTGTTAACAAAACACGCAGTTATGAGATAACCCTTACAAGGCATGGAAAATAGAGATATATTCTTCTTCACACACAAGCTTGCATGATTTTGGTAGCCCCATTGGTCAGCTGTCAAATCGGGCAACTGTTCTCGAAGGGAAGTGAAGTGATGTATCAAAATTTTGTGAAGCAAGATGGTCAGTAACTTTTCATTCACACATGACTGGGATTCCAGGGAAAAAACTCTGTACCTGCTTTCCTGTGCCCAAGTAAAATTTCATCGCATCATTTTGGCATGTATGGTCAGGCAGTCTCACATGTTATGTACCATGGTCCTTGAGGTAAGTAATTATTTTCCTCTCTAATTTCTGTTACTAGCCATCACATTCGGAGAAGGGGAGGACACCAGGAACATACGGATAACCATTCTTCCAGACAATATTCCCGAAGGTCCAGAGACATTCCAAGTGATCCTGACAAGCGTGACATTACTCTCTCCTCTGTAAGTTAAACATTCTTAAAATCTGCTTCTCCCCTCCAGTGTAAAGAAAAAGGCCCCCTCCGATGCAAAGAAAAAGAAAAAGTAGATGCTGCAAAGGAGAAAGCAGTATTGTCCCCTTTAACAATAAGTGATACCAGCAAAGTGATTTGGCAGAACCTATTGTTCATCAAAGTCCTGTTTGTGCAATAGTAAATTTAAGACCGATTGGATGGTTGCATATTGAATGCATGTTATGTCCCATTGTAAAATGTAAAATAAATACAGACATGGCAATGAGAACAATGTAAGAAAGATGTAACTTGATGAAGAGATGAATTGAATGAAGAGGCAAAGAGAATTTTGAAAGGAGATACTGAAGTGCAGCAGGAGAAAAAGTCCTGGAGAAACAGGATGAACGTAAAGAAAGTGATTAGTTTGTAATAAGTAGAAAGTTGGTGATAAATTACAAGACGTAGGGAACTATAGGATGCTAGCATGACAGGGAAGATATGACTCAAATTCATTGAAATTAATTGTACTTGCAACTTTATTTTTAAAATTCTACCCTTTTGTTAGTGATGCCTTATGAAGATTTTTTATTTGTGTCTGCCGTGACCATTTTAAAAAAATCTATAACTTTGAGGCTCATGACATAATGTTCCTTTACCACTTTTATGATCGAAATATCTTTAATTCAGAGTGTCTTTGTATGGTTTCTTTGATACATCCCATGTATCTTTTAAAACGATTTCCTGTACTTTTCATTTTCCTTCATCTTTCTTGACATGTTTACAGAGACGTGAGTTTTGTAGATCAAGGCGGACTCCAGCTGGACATGCCCCCGCTGCTTGGGCCTGGGGTGGAGAAAGAGATCACGATTGACAAGAATGACAATGCAGAGGGAATAATAGAATTCACAGATTCTTTGCTAGAAGGTATATCAAAGCAGGAATTTGGTGAAAAGTTGCAGACGTATAAAAGACAGAATCTGGTTGGAAAAGGAAAAGATATTTTGTGAAAGGAATTCAAACTTGTATATCACAGACTTGTACCATACTTGAGCTTGAAAAATTGCTTTAATATAATATTGAAAGTGGTATTTTTGTCGCAAAAATGTAGATCTTATTCAAGTGACAATTCAGTGAAGCACCAAAAAAGGAATACAAATGCAACATTTATCCTTCAAAATGAAAATGTGGTCTTAAGAATGATTGAAGTGTATTATATCTTTGTTAGAGTCAATGAAATATCTTGGAAACCGGTCTACATGTCTCTAAGAACACATCCCTCAACTTCATTTCTGTGTCTTGTGCTTACAGTAGCTCTCATTCACATTTTGTCAAAGCAATCCTGAAATGTTTAGTCAGAAATTCTGAAAAACGAGAAATTTTTTTAAGGATTCTTGATAACCTCTTTCTTTTTTCGATAGTTTTCATGTAAAAGTTTCTAAAGTCGTGAACACTTTACCGTTTGACCGCAGTCCCAGAAGATATCGGATCAGTGTCCGTTCCAGTCATTCGCAGCGGCGGAACGTTCGGTCTCGTCAGTGCCCTCTACAGCGTCAGAAACCTATCTGCCAGTCCCGACGGCGTGGACTACATCTTGTCTGATGGGGAGCTGGTCTTCCTCGATGGTCAGTCTCGAGCATCGATAAGAGCGACCGTCATCGATGACCAGATAAAGGAGTTCTCGGAATCGTTCGCCATAACCCTGACCGGTGCAAGAGGTGGCGCCACACTTGGCAGGAACCTAACAACAGAGATTGCCATCGTCAAGAGTGATGGCCCAGATGGCTTAATTGGTTTTGTAGCATCTGACCTGAACAGGATCATCACAAATCCGTCTGAGGTTCGAGATATGAGGTTTACCATCGAACTGACAGGTGGTAGTGATGAATACTTGATAGGTGCAGAGGTGAGCTAGGAATTCTATTCAGAAAAATAAAACAAAAGCATTATTTATATCTTGAAAGTTATGACATGTTTGCGTATGGTTGAAAGTAAAAAATAAACGAACATATGGCACATTCCCAACTTTGATATATTTCAAATTTGCTCTTGAATGGCAGACATAATTTGTGTGTGAGTGGTTCCCTTGTAGTGTGCTTTTTCACTGTTGCATATGCTGTAACTACTCATCATTGGAAGATACCACAGCTGTGTCAACAGCTGTGATTTACATTAGTGAAATTCAACATGGTTCTACCACCTTGCTCAAAGCTGGAATAGGAGTTGTACTGGCAATCGCCTGGCCATCCACGTTTGTTTTTTGTCAGGATTTCATGGGAGAGAAAGAAGGGGAAAAGATCACCCGTCACAAAATCTGAATGAGAACTATGCACTCATCTTCCAGACATTTGAATACGAAAATTGTCTAAACATTCTTTTGACCCTACAACATTCAGACTCTCCAAGAAAGCCCAGCAGTTGATCATCATTACTTGAAATCAGTCAGTCCAATGGCAATAGATATGAATACTCTTGTATGCAAAAGTGGGGCTTAAACAATGTGTTTTTGTAATGGACCTTGTAGCAGCTATGATATATTCCACAGAATTGGACTTTCACTGACAAATTTTCAGCTCATATTCCAGCTTTAAGTACTTTAGCAAAGGTAGAACTTTTGACGAAATGACAAGAAAGTTGAAAGAGATAAGAAAACTGTTAGCAAACTGCTTGTCCAATGGAAAATCTTGTAATAGTTTGTATCAAAATAAGTTCAACTGGTGTTTGGATTCCAGCAGTATCTTCAGAGGGTAACTGTAAAGAAACACAATGAATACAAATTACAAGAATTTTGTAAACTCACTCACTGCAATCTGATCACTTTTACTCCTTTTCAGGTCCGATGGAGAATTCTCGGTCCCAACTCCGACAACATTCTGACGGGGACAGAGGACATCGCGACCTCAGACGGCAGACTTCAAGGATCTGTGACCTTTGAACCTGCAGACTAGAGGATCTATGAGCTTTGACCTCCAGATCAGGCCATATTTTGGGCCAGAGGTGGAAGAAGTCTTCAAAATAGAGATTTATCAGGTTGTTGGCGCTGGCGAGATCGTGAGAGGCAGAAAAACTGCTCTTTTAACAGTATGTGCTTTGTAAAGTGAAATATTTTGTCATAGCCATAAAAAAAAAAATAGAAATAGTACCTTTTGATAGAGAAGCTTGAGCAAGTTGAAAGCTGAAGATTTGGGGGATTTTATTTGGGCCACACAGCTTGGTGTCTTTACGCACACATTGTCTATGTTGTTAGGTGTGTATTAGACAGACTGTGGAGGGGATTTTGCAATTGAAAAGAAAATTGAGTACATCACAATGAATTTGTCAACTACTGTTATAAACGCAGCTTGAGTTCCCTCATTTCTTTTAACTTTGACTCCTCCGTAAATCTTTTACTCCTTTTACCAATCGAACTGAGAAGGTCTCTCTGTCATTTTTCCTGTGTGTGTTCAGCTTATCATGAAACTGTAACCAATAATTACTCCCTCTACCTTGAGCCAGAAGATGGAATCTTTTAAACCCTTTCTTCCCTGCAGATCCTCAAACAAGGGGACCCTAATGGCATCATACAATTTGACGAAGATTCCCAACAGTTGAGGACGTTTGCCGAGCCTGCAGACGACCGTTCACCCACTGTCATCTCTTTCGGGATTCAACGGAGGGCTGGAGCCGTCGGTGACGTACAGGTAGTCGATCGTTTCTCCTCGAAGAGATCGTATTTTTTTTAAAATTTATTCAAAAGATGGATTTTTGTGTAGTTGTTACTGAGCAATGAGTCGGGATACGTAACTCAAAGTGTTCTTGTTTGATTTGTCACTCTGACCAAGTTCCATTCAGCAGTCATTTTTTGAGGAGTACCCAAATTCTTGAAATATTTAAAGAGTAATTTGAAGCTTGCTGTAAACTGTCTTTCATGTTCCTGATTTCTGGTGGGTTTGAGGAATTTTCAGTCTTAAAAAATGCATTTCGTAAATAGCAGTACATCTTTGCACAGGAATGCCCATGGGGAAGGAGTCGCAACTTCAGGTTACCTGTATGTCATACTCAAAAACTCTTCAGCGATTCCTGCAACTGCCCTGGTGATACGCCGCCGAAAGTTGCGACCGATATGAGTTCGGCATGCATTGGTTCAAATTTCCAGCTTAGTTGTTCAGTTTGCAGTTCACTGTTAATTCTAACTTCTGCAAGCTCTGTTAATATATTCCGTGTTTTATCTGAACAACCTTTTTCTGCGGTTGAACCACTCCTCTCCCTCCTGCATGATTCTTGACAGAAATTTTGTAAAATTGTAGTTGACAACCATGACATCGACCATCTTGATTGGCTGCCGCATTAGTCGTTGCCATAGGGAAGTGTTTGGTATCCCGAGCATACTTCGCCACTTTTGTTGATGAGCTGTCAATGTTTATAGACCAAAACCTGACTTCAGATTTGAAAACAAGGGCGATATTTCTTCGCTCATCTGTACCGATCAAATTGTCACACCCTGCATCACCATTCTGTTCATCCCAACAGGTCTTCTGGGAAGTCCAGGACGAAAACGAGAGGCAGGTGACGAAGGACGTCTTCCCCAGCAATGGTACGGTGGACATCCCGTCGGGGGTCTCCACGTCCAGGATATTGCTGAGCATACTTCCCGATCGAGACCCAGAGCTGGAGGAGTCCTTCCAGTTGGTGCTGATATCAGTTCAGGGAGGCGCTGAAATCGACCCGCAGCAGAACATATCCAGATTCTCCGTCAGGTACGGAGAACCCCTCCTTTGCATTTATTTGTGACGTAATGTGAAATTAGTCCATGACAAGTTTTATGTCTGTGTTGTCAAGACTATTTGTGTGAGATATTTGTGGTGTTATTCACGTAGGGATCTAAGTTGCCCGAAAAGAATGTAGCAGGTCTCAATGACCCTAGATCTGATAACATCTTTCCACTTTACTGAGGATAAGCCAAAATCAACATCATCTCGTACAGGGAAGCTAACTTTGTAAATAGAAATGAATACAATTTGTGTATCTGTGGTCAATTAAACAATTAAATGGAGATGAAAAAGGCCAGTCCAGCAGTGAAGTTGACTAATATTTACTTGAGTGACCACAAAACAGATATCCAGGCTTACCCGACGATTTCCGTACATAGTTAGGGTTTTTAAGGTGCTGGATGACAGTCAGGAGTACCAGCTCCAACGCAACTTGGATCCTATGATGCGTTTGCAACTCAGTGTAGCCTAGTTACCTACAGTATGTAAGTGCTTCACTCGCTGAGACCTACGCTATTTATTGTAGGACTGTGCTAGTAATCATTAAGAGTCATACCCGAGATAATTCTCCATGTACTGTAGATTGGTGTTATGATATTTCCAGCCTGTTCCTATTTTAACATTCTGTACAGCATAATGTTTACCTGTAATAGAACTCATTCCCTGTCACTGTCAGAACCACTAAAGAAAGTTAAAAAGTGCAGTCTTACTGAGTGGTTTATCAAATAATGCATGTCAGAAGTTAGGATCAAGTAATGTTTCCATCTGTACAAATATCTGTGCCAACTTTTATTGTTTCTGATTGGCCTCAAACATTGAGCAATTTCCGTCTATCCTTCATTAGACCTAACGACGACCCTCACGGAATATTTGGAGTCCGAGATGAAGACCAGTCCATCCTCCTCGATGACCAGAGTCAGAGGTATTTACGAATTCAAGTCATGAGGGACAGTGGGACAGTGGGGGCAGTCCAGGTCAATTTTGACCTCACTTACAACGACGTAAGTAAAACTTTGATCACTTGTAACCTGTGGTGTGTTGGTTTTGGACATGTGTCGGTTGGGTGTGTGGGATGTGTTGGTTGTGGTATGTCAGGTTTGGGTCTGTGGATGTGTTTGATATGTGGGGGTTGTGGTTTGTCGGTTGGACCTATCATCAAGTCAAATCAGTGAGAATGTTCCTCTAAGCAGTCTCTCAGTGTTTCATGCCCCTATGATTATACATCATCAGCTTGAGTCCTCATTGCAACTAGCATATTTTTTCAATATCATCTTCTTCTCTGTTTGTAAAACATGAACAATTTTAGGACCGACCAGTCACGTAAGTTTTTCATTCCTTTAGGATAGCCAATAAATGGAATAAAAATGTTTTACTTGCAGTGAAAACAAGGCAGGTTTTTAGTTTGTCATTTGGTCATCGCATTTGTCTCGAACACGCCTAAATGTCGCAACTGGTCACGCACACTACGATGTCGCTTTTTCTTTTTGAGGCAAATGCAGTTTTTGTTCCTACATTTTTTGTTTGCTTTTCAGGGAGTCACAGGAGCTGTCGTTCCACCGCGGGGTTCGTTGACCTGCCAGGACGGGAAACTGGTCTGCATCAAGGACGTGGATCTCATCAACAATGACATCTTTCTGGAGAGGGACACCAGCTTCACGGTGACCCTGACCAACGTGGAGTTTATCGGAAGCGATGGTAATATGCGGAAGAAAATATTTTAACATGTTTAACAACATTGAACCGTTAATTGCAAAAAAAAATCAAGAAAATCAAAGACAATTGCAGATGCGATCAGTAGTAGGGTCAAAGTTGTCACAGTGATAATTTTTAGAAAGAAATATAAAGTGTTTAACCGTCGGGTCAGATTTTTGTAGATATTGAATTAATATAGTGAGGTGCACTTTACAGATTCCTATCAAGGTAAACACAGACTTGTTTCCTGCAATTTATGCCCAATCAATCTCATCCCAGTTCAATTTGATCAGGGACTGCATTAGTGCATGATATATTTCAGATTTAATTCTAGAAGCTGCTATTATGCATATAGAAAGTGTCTCAACGGTAATTTTGTCATATTTCATTATCCTACCAGTGACCATACTCCCCCTGATCGACCTCCAGTCGTCCTCGGCAACATTTCGAGTTCCTCAGTCTGCAGCCAATTCTCTCGTTGGATTTCTCCTGGAAGATGTTACAGTTTCAGAGGGTGAGTTATTAATATGCTTTAGGCTTTCTTATGGTTTTCAATTTTTTTTGCTCCTCAGTTTCTTTTATTATTTGAATGTTCCTCCTCCTGAGGTGACCATATTTAATAAATCTAGCATATATTTGCGGACATATTTGTGCATCTAGCATACATTTGTGGCTACTCTGAAGATGTTAGTGATTGTATATGTTGAATAGTAGTTGGATGTCACCATTTTCGTTTTAGGTGCTTGTCACACCTGAGAGATACAACATAGCTGCATTTTGTTGCTGTAACAAAATTACACTTTCCACAGAAAACTACCAAGCTGAAGTCACTATTGATAGAAATGGAGCCTATGGGGCAGTTGAGGTGGAATGGCAAGCTGGTTACCCTATCGGTGGTCTGCCACAGGGTTTCAGTGAAGGGGATATAACTCCGGTCAGTGGGTTTGTCAGGTTTAACCACGGAGAGTCTCAGAAAGCTGTCATAGTTTTGGTGAGTATTGGGATCTTGCAGATATAATTAAAACGAAGCAGTTGCACTAAGCAAATGTTGTGCCACTCATGCCGATTATTTGCCACATGTGGTGATGTCCTTGTGGTACCATCTCATACCTTCGTGACAACATGGAATATCCTTGTGGTAACACAATTTATTCTAATGATATAGTGCTATTCTGGAACCAGTTGCACAATAATGAAAGTTTGATCAATGCTGGACCATGTATTACCTTTAGGTTAATACACAATCGAGGTTAATGCAAGCGATGCACGAGGGCGCAGTCCAAGTGCATCCAGCGCTAGCATTTACCCCTAGCTGAAATGGGCCAGTATGAGTCGAGGATTCTCCTCAGGTATGTATGAACATCGCCGTCATCGTTGGACTCTGCTGTGTTCTTGTTGTACCATTTCATATCCTCGCGCCATGTCGTATCCTTGTAGCACCATGTCATGAATGTCCTAGCGGTGACATCTCATATCCAGACTTATTGCCAGGGGGTCACCATGTCATTTTTGCTGAGGGTACCATCTAATACACTGATATTACCATCTGCTCTTGTGATTGCCAAGTATGTGTCCTGCGATGTCATGACGATGTCGGTAGCGCATGGGTAAAATTTACCGAATTTACTGACTGAATTTACCATGGAATATCACAATGGTATCTGCACTCTCTCGAGGGTACAGCATTGTGTTCTGATCTCATCGAGCCATGATGAATTACTGTGGCACTAACTTCTGTTTAGATATTGGGTACTTCCGTTACCGCAGCAAAGTGATCACTGATGACGGTATCTCAGAGAAGTCTATCTGTAAAATGTGTGTGTCATATATTGCAGGAAAACATTTCATTATGGCCCCATGTGGCCACATGCGTCTTCACAAAATTCCCCATTTCTGTATTTGCAACATTGCACCATGATTTTTTGCAGTGGCAGATTTTTATACTTGCTTTTTGTGGTCTTTTTTGTTCCAATAATAAAAGAGCCATTGTTCTTCCTTTATGTACTGACAGTTGAGACCGATTACGTTGGATGACGTGTTTGCCCTGCACATCACATCGGTCCAGTCGTCTGACGACGGAGGCGCCCGGGAGGATCAGGAGAGGTCCCTCATTGAAATAGCTCCATCAGGCATCATCAGTTTTGGCCAGCGATCCAGAAATGTGATGGTGGACGAATCTGATGGAGAAGTGAGCTTAGAGGAAAAAAAAAAATGTTTCAATGTTAATTAGAGTAATCAAGTGTATCACTGTGCAAATGGTGGCATACTGCGTCGTGTCGGGTTAGTGCTGGAATCAAAATGAGGGTGGTATTAACACATCTGCTTATTCGTGGTTGTTAGGCTCGCTGCAGTTTTACAGAACCTATTTCTGAATGCTTGCAAAGTTTTTCCCTAGAATGTGATTCAACTGACACACCCTCTTCATGTTGTATCTTCTGTTCGTCATTAATCGCCGAGCGAGTCACCATTTTATTAAGCTTCCATGAATTTGTCTGTTAGCACCCACAATATCTCCCCTACACTGTTGCTACTACCTGTAAACCCAACCGATCGCTGATTATATGACTTGCATTTTTATAGAGCTCCCGTAAAGACTACTAGATCATTCATAGGCAAAGCAACCAGGCTCTATGAGCATTGACACGTATCAAAAGTTTTACCAACTACTTTCATAATTGAATTCTGTAAACCTTTTTTAAGTGAAACTCATACCTCATTCTGAATTACATGCAATAATTTCGCAGCATTGTGCATAATGATGTTTACGTTCATTGTCGAGGATGTCGTCGCTGACTAACCTCATCCCTGAGCTGGTCCAGTCAGTCACGTTGCTCCGATTTGTTCGTCTCATCTTGCAGGTGGAGCTCGTCATACAGAGGCAGCTGGGAACTCAGGGAGTGGTAACCGTAGTATACCAAACGACGGCCTCTACAGCCACACCAGGAAAGGATTACGTGGAGATCTCCGGTGGGGTAGTCAGGTTAATGGATTCACAGCAGACGGCCACGATTACGATCGTACTGCAGGAAAGAGACGGTCCTGAAGTCGAAAAAGTTTTCTTCGTAAACATTACGTCTGTGGAGGGTGGGGACTTCACCCAAGGTAGGTGGAAGGGAACCCGAAGTGATTATTTTGGGCATGTTTCATCGGGACAGTTTTGTCGGGTGAGTTGTTTCTAGGGTTTGCACTGGGTCCAAACTTTGGACACAGTCCATAGTCAATCGTGTACCTGGGAACCCCCAAAATATTCTAACTTTCATTAAACTGGAAGTTCCTCGTGAAGTCATAAGACAAGACTTTGCTTTGTGTGTTAATATGACAATGTGTATGTTATGGGGGAGCATGACAGTGAATCGTTCTCAGGCATACATGCAGAATTTTGTATAATGAATGATACAGTGATTGTGTTTGAAAAAAAATCAAGCTGTGAGGAAAAGGTAACATTTTAAGTTGTCTCTTTGTCAATCGTGCACTGTTCATCCCTGAAACTTTGGATGTGGGAGGCAGGCAATTCCAGAAGTGGGTACCTGACATTGCCGGTCATTGGATACAAGGTACAAACACCGGTCGCAGTGCATTGTTACGTAGTAATTATGAAATTCCAGACAATTTGATGTGAGTCCATCATTCGTAAATTTGCCACATTGTTTTTGAAAACTCTTTTCTCAGGGTAATATTTTTTGGAGTCCTAGTAATCCTTAAGTGTAGATTGTGAACGAAGCTTTGAATCTATTCTTACTCCAGGATTTGAGAAATTTGAGAGAATATAGGCCTTTATCTCATGTAAGCTCGTGATAGCATCCATGTTTGGGTATCAGAAAATAGCTGGAATGTTTGCACAAATTTTGTGGTAGTCAGAAAGCATCAATCTATTTTGAAACAAGTTTTGCATCTCCATTGTGCATCATCTTACAGATGGTGGACCTCTTCTGAGCAACCTCAACTCGGTTGCTATGGTGACCATCCAGGCCAGCAACGACCCGTACGGCGTGTTCAGTATGCATCCTACATTGGTTGAGACGATGGAGAGTGGAGGCCCATGTAAGCTTATAATGCTTACCATTAACAGAACAGGTGAGAAATATTTTCTCTAGAAAGAAAAATGCTGCGAGAAATCTCTCCATTTAAGCATCACCGGCAAAGTTTCACAATTCGCTATATCACCTGTTGTGGCATCCATCAAAGTGGATTGATATCTTTTACAGTCGGTTCTTTTACCAGGCTCAGGCCATCTAATTCAAAGCCAATCTCAATACACCAAAGCATCAAAGCTTGCCCGAAAGACTTGATTTGCTCCAAAAATTTAGAAGTATCTCACGCCAAAAAGTAGCTTAGTTTTACTTCTTAAGTTTCGTAGAAATAGACATTCTCTTTGATGTGAACAGATTGTGATCAATGAGAGCCTGGTCTTATCTCACAATAAACGAATACTAAGATTCGAGACAAAAATTGACAGCATGAAAGATGAAAAAAGAAAGCTTTTAAATACAAATCACTGTCAGGAAATATTTTAGGTCAAGAAAATTGGAGTTTTACCATATTTTACCACTTCTCCGTCGATGAATCGTTGCTTTCAAGGTGGAGATTACGGCCAAGTTTCTCTGAAGGTACGAACCGTGGGCGGAGGCGAAAGATGGGAGAGTGACGTCATCAGGCAACATGGAAATGAGACTGGTACGATCGGTGCTGCACTGGCGACAGAAAAGCGGAATGCATCCGCCGGATTTGACTATAGGATATTGGAAGAGACCATTATATTCAGGGTAAGTGGCCTTAAGTTGCATGCCTTGGTCATTTGTACATGAAATCTCAGATTTCAAGAGATTGGATGATTCTGTGAATTTGACATATTTTTAGCATGAAGCATTGAAGTATGGAGTTGTGGGGGGGGGGGGGACATTTGGCATTTTATTTTGACAGTTTCCCGCCAGCTCAACAAAACATTCTGAATAACCTGTCTGGTCGTTGTTTCTCCAAATATTCCTCAAGTTATCTTTTGCAGAGTTTTTTAAATTCAGGGACTAACATCTGAAATTGTTGGTCCCATTGGCCAGTCTATCAATAGCCTTGACAAGATGTAGGATGCAACAAAGAGAAACAGGGAATTGGTTTACATTTGTTTTGGCCTGGTTTCTCAACTCCTGCTCAGAATGGTGACTTATATCCAGGAGTTGACTCAGTGACTTGCCTCTGCTTTTGTGTGAATCATGACCCCTGTGAAATTTTTAAAAAGTACTCATATAATTGTTTTTTTTTTTGTTGTGTGTTTGTGCTTAACATTTTAAAATAAATGTTTTCTTTGCAAGTTTGATAAGTTATGATGTTAAAATCTTGTAAGACTTATATATATTCTTGTTACCCCGGTTAGGCCTGGCCTTTTTTAGCAAGAAACCAGTTGCTAACCCACAACAATGTTTGTTGCCCTACCTAGTCTATGTGACAATTCCTGCTCAAAATACATACTCTCATGATACACGTGTAGGTGACAGTTGTGACCAGGTCACTTGAAACCAGTAGCAAGGAGGAGTCGCGAGCATCTCCAGGGTCGCGACTTATTCAGGCCATGAGCACACAAGTTCAAAGTTATTGGAGTCGCCCGAGCCTAGTTTAGGTGCTTTCATGATGCAGTCGTTCTTTTCTTAGTTTGCACTCAAAAGTCCTTTTGCTCATCCTATGTAACCAAGGACTTCCTGCCTTTTCCATTTGAGCTCTGTGTGGTGACAGATTTATCCTACCTATCTTTTGAACTGAAAACACATCATCTATCATTTTCATTTATCAGGAAAAGGAAAAGGTAGATACTGTCCAGTTGGAAGTCTGTGATGACAGTCAACCGGAGCCGGATGAGAGATTTTACGTCTATCTGACTGATGTCACAGGTGGAGCGAGGGTGGCAGGTCCAGCGGATGCTCCTCTCAAGGTGAGTGTATTTATTTATCAACTTGCCTCTCTCTTAACTGGTAGAACTCATCCTCTCTCATTGGCCTTGCATCTTGCCCCTCCCAGATGAGGATTGTCTCATCCAGTTTGCCGGTTTGAGATGATTTACCATGCATTCAAATCGATCAGAAAAATTGCCACGGACTCCTCGTTAAGTGCTTTCTCCAACGTTTGATTCTGCCAGGGTTACACCGAGGTCGTCATCCTGGGAAATGACAACTTCAATGGGATAATCGGATTTAGCGATGACTCCCTCTATACGTCGGTGGACGAGGATGAAGAACCAACTGTCATCCTAAACCTGGATCGTGGGGTTGCCTTCTTTGAAACTGTGATGGTAGGTGGTCTTCTCTTGGTTGTTGATTTGAACGATAGTTTGGTGAACTCAATTGGTGACCACAGTCAAGTTGCTCTTGACAGGTTTGTAAGTTTTCAGATGGTGCGACGTGTGGGGATTCCAGCAGCATGCAACATGTCAGGATATGAATTTAAAGTGATGCAATTTGATTGCACCTACGGCGAGGAAACAGAAGACGTGGATTTTTTTTTATGCTTATTTAATTTCATTTGTTAGTTTCTTCACGTTCGAATACAATGTAAGATAGTTTACATTTAATGATTTAATGCACCAGATGTGACCACATTGTTTTCTCTTTCTCTCTTTTTCAGGTCGACTGGAGAGCAACACACAGCACGATCGAAGACATCGTTCGGGATAATGAATTGGCAGGAGAGCTAGTAGAAGTAGAGGGCAGTGTCCAGTGTCCGGCCATGGTTCAGATCTGTAAATTACCGATTACATTGAGACAGGACACGGTATGTTCATCTCCTGTTTGTTGTTATTGTAAATTGATATTACATGGCTGAAGCTGTCTGTTTGTTGCTACTGTATGTTGTTTTAAGAACTAGAGAACCAGCTGGCAGAAATAGAAGGCAGTGGTCAGCCTTGGTTCAGATCTGTATATTACCAACAACATTCATGCAGGATGAAGGATACCCAACTTCTTTCTTTAGTAGAAAGTGTAAATGATATGTTGTACCTGTAGCTGTCCATTTGTTGCTATGGTGATCAAAAAGTAAAGACTCAGCTGGTAGAAGTAGAAGGCAGTGTCTCGTGTTCAGCCATACTTCAGATTTGTATATTACCAGCAACATTCACGCAATGTACAGGATGCCCAACTTCTTTCTTAGTAGTTCTGTAAATGAAAGTTACTGTAAATATGTTGTAGCTGTCTGTTTGTTGCTACGGAGATCAAAAAGTGGAGCACCAGCTGGTAGATGTAAAATGAAGTGTTCAGTGTTGGCCATGGTTCAGATTTGTGTATTGCCAATAACGCTGAGACAGGACACCAGATGCCCAAATCTTTGCTGTAGTAGTTACTAATGATATTACATAGCTGTAACTGTCTCTTGCTATGGCAGTCCAAAAACTGGGGGGACCACCTGGCAGAAATAGAGGGCAGTGTCCAGCTTTTGTTCAGATCTTTATATTACCTATAAAGTTGAAACAGTATGTGATTCAACATAGCTGTATCTGCCTGTTTGTTGTTATGGTGATGAAAGTAGACTTTTTTGGTCTTAAGGTTAATGAGTTTTGCAATCTACGGTTGGTTATTAATGTTCTGTCAAAAGTAAAAGAATCATTTAGGTTAAACAATTTTTTTTTTGATGAACCGTTTGAAATCAAAGAAATGATATCATAGGAAGCCATTTGTTTGATATTTTGAAAGCATCTACACACTCTTGTGAATACAGGGACATTTCGTGTGTCATTAGGTTTCTTCATCTGATGGAGTGTTATTAACAAGCAAGGATGAGACTGATGAAGTATAAGAAAGGGTTTTGTGAGAGCTACGTTTTCGCTTCACTTTTGTCACTAGTAGAAAACTCAAATTTTGAGTGGCATGTATGTCGGCTGGTACCTTGAAGTAAAACATTCAAGTGCTGTAAATCAAATGTCAATCTCTAGTTTGATTGCAGGTAATTTTTTGTTTGTTTCTTTGTCAGGAGCCAGAATTTGCAACATCCTTTGCCGTGGAGCTGATCGGGGCGAGACCGGATGCATCTCTAAACCCTAATCGAAGACTTGCTAACATTACAGTGAAGGAAAGTGACCATCCGTACGGCCAGTTTGGATTCAGCTCAGCCACGAGGTAGATCCCAAACTTAAATCGATGTATTTTCTCTAAAAAGTTTGAGAGATTTTAATTGTATTGAAAGCTGGATCTCACCTTCAACCTGAAATGATTCCCCACAGAATTTGATACTTCTGACATGCCAGATATGTGGGTCCCTGTGGTATGTGGTCACTGTGGGGTTTTCCAGAGAGCGTGCCGTAGGTGGAGCATGGTTCTGGTATGTGTGTATGCAAACTACACAGCTGGGATGATCCGCTGTCGACTGTGCTTGCATGGCTCGCAAGGCTTGCAAAGAAGATTACATTTATTACTTAGCCGTAGAGGCAATTTCCTAATGCAAATTAAATACATCAATTTGACTAAGACGTGAAAGACTTACGAAGTACTTTAGTTTGAATCAGCATTTTTTTATTGATACTATAAAAAACTTCACACCTGAAATTTTGATGTCTCGCTTCCAAAGCCTCCTGTCTGTGACTCGACTAGCCCAGTCTGTAACTCTCTCAGTTGAGCGTTCAGGAGGGCGAAGTCTTCCTTCTTCCGTCTCCTGGGAGACTGTCGAACTCCAGTCATCTGAGAAGATGGGTGGGGTCAACCTCCAACCGGCATTGGAGGAATTGGATTACATGTCCTCTTTGGGTACTTTGGAGTTCAGCGATGAATTCACGGTGAGTTATGTGGTGAGAATTTTTGAGAAACGTCTTAAACAGCCAAGAATGAAGTGTTGTGTAATTCCAAACTGATTAATTCTCAAGGAGTTGAGAATGCATCAGCTGTTGTTGTTTAATGATTGACCTTGTGGTTGACGGAGAACCTACAGAACCGCCAGTTTGGATCTTATTTAAGTAATGTAAGAGGTTTGTGAAGAGGAGAGAGAAAAAAGAGAATTAGCAATACTGGAAGGAGATGGGAGGAAAAGTAACAAGACTGATAATTCCTTCAGCCCCCTAGTATCCTCCTCTCCATTTTGACAGGGTTAACATTAGTATGTTTCTTCTTCGTCACCATAGCAACGACTGGATGTCAGGATTACCCTCCCGGCTAAGAGTGAGATGGAAGTGGTCGATCCTGACGGCTATCCCAAACTATTCAGGGTCCGCCTTTTTGCCGCTACTAATGGTGCCAGGTAAAAGACCTATCGTATAGCAGATATTGGTACTATTTGGAGATATATCTCTTTATGTTACAGATAACAATGTTGTCAACTGGTCAAGTAAAGAGGGTTTCAAATTAGAGCTTATACGAACAGTAATTAACTCAAATGGACAACTTTTGAACTGATATTTTTCCCAGTCCCTTTCTTGATCGATCTATACAATAAGGCTTTGTAAATTTGAACCACTGACATGAAAAGTTGCAGAACATTAGCACTCAGGTGACTGAGTTCAATTTTTTTTCATTACAACCTTAAATTTGATACCTAACATTATAGCCCAAATTCGATACTGGAAATTCCCGTTTCAAACGTGAGTAATTTGTCAAGGATGAAACGGACCACTAACAGGACTGGCAAAAGCCATTCCCTGGTTTTACTATGATATCTTAGAAACCTTGTTGTGATTGGCTTATCCTCCTCTCCTTGATCATAGTGTCAACGCTACGATGGGAGAAGCGTCCATCGTAATCACTCTGGATGACCTTAACACTCTCATCTGGAGGACTTGGTTGGAAACAGAACCGTTGGTTACCAATGATAACCCAGATATCATCAGGTAAGAGGTAAGAGGGAAACTTACTGTATGTAAAAGATTAAACACTTCATTACAAAATAAAGAAAATGCAATTAAAGATTATCTGAAGTTGAACTGAACATGGTCTCAGAAGCATGGAATATTATACATTCTTACTTATACGTACAGGTATCTTACTTACTCTCCTGTATCTTACCATGACTTACTTAAACTTATGTCACTCATAACATCTTACCCTATCTTGCCTCACCATGTCTAAAATTACCCCACTCATGATACCTTAGTACACTATCATACCTTACCCTGTCCAACATTACCCTAATTCTTCCCTACCTTATGCTTCATTACCTCACTATATATTATTCTTACCTTAGATCACCACATCTTATCTCACCATAGCAACAACCATAGTTCACCACACTATGCGTTTCTTTACCAATTCTTACTACACACTGCAAGTTCTTATTTGACTTAACCATACTGTATCTTATGTATGTCCTTATCCTAGCTTTCCCTACATTTATTACAGTATAGCTTACCATAATGTAAGCTACTTTACTGTACCATATCATTACTGTGCCTTATCTTTCTCATGTTGTCATTTTACACTAAATTTCATCTTTACCTTACTGTTCCTTTGGCCCACCGTGTGGCACAAAACCTAACCTTTACTATGTATATACCTTCTTTTGCTAGCCATGGATTACCATACCTTATTCTATGTTACTTTGCCCTATACTACCCTACCTTTCCCTGCCACACCACCTTGCCCTAGCCTATACTACCTTCCCCTACCATAGAGCACCATACCAATTGAACCAAAACAAACCTAGGCAAACGTCTATCATCAGGGAGTGACATTCAGCTACTCAGGTATATCATTTTTGAAGACAATGTAGATAACGATGGACTGTGATGTTGTCAAACAAGCAGTTATGTAAACATAGTAACAGCTGGTACAGGTTACTCCCACCTTCTGTCTGTTTTACGTCTTCTTAGTCGATACCACTTTCATTTTTTTTTGTCTACTACTCTTTTCTTCCATTGTTAACAGGACACTCTCAGCTACATCAGATTATGTGAATGAAAATGTCCTAACACCAAACCAGATGACGCTTGTTATTGCGACCCTCGACAACGTCATCACGGAGGGGTACAATGAAAGGTACTCAGTCTCTACATTATGTGTACAAGCCCATTAGAGACTCATGCAGATTTGTACTGACTTTGGACTTCCAAATTTGGGTGTCACGTGACTAGATGTACGCTCACTTCTTTGCTTCACTTAGTTTCATTGCAGAAGACTTTAATGGGGATGTACACATAACGTATGTGATGGTTTCGCTTTTCTGAAACGCACTTGTACATATGTCTCTGAAAATGAACTTTTAGGCATTTCGTCAATGAAATTCCTCATGTACATTACACTGAGTCGTATGTTATGTGAATGTGAAGTATTGCTTGCTATAATCCACTTGTGCACATGGCCATTTAAATCACTTTTTTAATCAGTGTTACGTCAATTGGAGTGCCTTGTGCATTCCTGCCAGTGGGTGTAATTCTATTTTTATTGCTTGCTTGAAATTTCTCGTACATTTGTATTGTAAGTGAATTTTTAGGTATTGCACCAATTGCATTTTCTCACACATTACATTGCTGGTTAGTATATTGTGTGATTATGAAATTTTTCTCAAATGAGACCTTCAGTACATATGTAAAGTGAATCTCCAGGCACTGCGCCAGTTAAGATTTCTTTTCATTGAGTTGGTGGCATGTTGTGATTTTATGGGTAAGAGCGATTTTCAATTTGGCAGCGAGTGACATTTTAGTCTAGAGTGAAACAGGATTACATCCAAAGAGAATCAGAGGATTACCAGTGTGCATTGACAAGTCAGTGTGCATTTTAATGAAAGAATGATTACAGTAAGGATGAAACCTTTGTTGATGTCCGCAGTCAAGAATGTATCAATGCCCAACTTGTCGAATGCATTGCCGTGGCAATTTGGACTTTGTTCATGTACTTTCACACCCTGTCATCACATCTCATAACAGTGGCCTTCCTTTTTTCTTTTTCTCCATCTTTTGTCCAGGTTCTCAACCGGAACTGAAAACCAACTTTTGGGCATCTTTTGTGATCTGCTGGATCCTTCAAGAACAGACACAATGTAAGATTGTGCAATGTCCTCCGTCAGGTTATATTGTTGGTTTTTGTTGCGACTAATTCCTTGCAGAGGAATGGGTAGAGTTACACCCGATGAAACTTGTTGAAACTCGTGAACATTATTACAAAGAAGTAACTTGCAGTCATTGAAGGATAATATCTTACTGACCCACAATTGCTCAATCTGGTGTAAGGATTTTATGCCAGGTATCTCTTTCAAGCTTGCCGTTCGTGAGATACCATTTTTTTTAGTTTGTGAGACCACTTGAATTACATGAGGATACATGTGTGGTCATTCCACCTGTTGTCAAGTTGTTAATCAATTCTAAACATGTGCAATTCATTTGGAACGATTAAAAAAGAAATATGGTGAAATAACAAATTCCCACAAATTTAAAAACGATGTATGCGACCTTGTCAATTTGTAGCACTAGTTCTGTGGCTGAAGTTTGTTTGGAAGAAAGCATGAAGGCTATGTGAGCTTGTCTTGACTTATTTGTGAAATGACTTATTTTAGGGAATTCTCCAATCCCCTCCCCCAAAAAATGTTGGAATTTTCCATCAACGTCTTGTATGACCTCATGTTTGTTGTATGTATGATGTAATATTCATGTATTCATATTACAAGAAGTAACTTGCAGTCATATTTCAGAAAGTAACTTGGAGTCACATGACACAAGAAGTAACTTCAGTAATCTCACTAAGTAGTAAATTGCAGTCATATTTACAAGGTGTAACTTGCAGTCATATCACGAGAAGTAATTTGCAGTCACTGAAGAAATTCTTTCCCCCTTCATCACTAAATTCTTGCTCTTCTTTTCTTAATCCGGTATGAATATTTTATGTCAGACCGTCCCTTCTAGCATCGCAAGAAAACTTTGTTCATTTGTGAAAAATCATGTTTCAAAGTTGAGCTGCACTTAGCCTCAGTATTTTCCAGTGATGTCATTAGGTGTGTGAGTAGTTTTGCTTTCGTTATCGTCTTGTTTTGATTAACATTTTCCAAATGAATGTAAACGTTGATGTGAAAGTAGTCGATGACAGAGGCTGATATTATTTTAAAAATACTTTGATATGTTTTCAGTAACAACACTTGGTTAAGCCACTTTCCTCTCACTGAGAAAAGATGGCATTGTGTATGTAAGTAGACATAACAGTGTGTTTACTTGCGTGGATATTCCCATCATGACGGTTGAATAAATCCATTAATTTTTTTCAGCTCTGACAGGAAGATGTGATTGATTTAACCTTTCAAAATTCAAAAGTGTCAAAGTGCTGTGGCTTAATAGGGATATGCAAAGACAAAAAAAAGCTCCATGAAAAGTCAAAATTTTGACCTTTAAAGTTAAAAAATGAAATTAAGAATTATCAAGTTGCATAACACAAAGCAATATAGCAGAAGATATTGACAGCGCATAGTTTGCAGGCAGGGCTGGCAAAAGTTCGCTAATAATTTGGTGGAGGGCGGAGGTGAAGGAAGGAAGGAGAAGTATCAAAAGGGCTAGAATTACTGGGATGGTTGCAAATCATTTAGGGCACTTTTTGTCAAAAAGTTTAAAGTGTCTAGACATTTGAGGAGAACTTATTCCCCTTCCCCTTGACGTGCTAGCTGTACATGGGGTCATATCCTTCCAAAGAGTCTTGTTATGGAGTAGACAAATACGTACTGTCTGTATACTGATTTATCAGTGTAATAGTGAGGTGTGAATGGACGTAGACCACATGTCAGCAGTGAAGAAGGCAAGTCTGTTTGTTTAAGTTTGACGACGACAAGTGGCATATTCTGGCACGTGGCCCATATTTAGATCTAAGTCTTCACTCAAAGAAATTGGCAACCGTGACATGAGTTTGATGTATCCTAAATGAAGCGACACTTTTTACAAGAAATATTATCTTTTGTGTAGTTGCTTGTAGAAGGGAAGGTGTGTGTCAATGGTGAAGCAACAAATTTTACAGCCGTGGTCTGTCTCTCTTTCAGCGGCGTTTATGAACTCGCTGAGAGTTTCACGAGGTTTTCGTACACCCTAGTCTTCGACCGTTCGTGTTCCAATAAGCCGGAGAGGTCCGTACAGTGTGAGAGAGCCAAAGTGACAGCAGCAAGGTTACCAAGGGAAGACATCAATGGCAAGGAATTCAATGGACAGTAAGCATTTATTGTAGTTGCTTAAATGTGATAGCAATCAGTCATGCTCTCACATATTAAAGAGACATTGATGTTACCTTGGCAACAGAATGTCCTAGTGCTCACATATCCTCGTTTCTAACAAACCTGATGAGATGAAGTTCTCTGTACTACTCTCTAGTGGCCTGGAACTGCTTTTAAAGGGAAATAGGGCATGTAGAATACACCGACATGACATGCAAAAGAAAATAGCAGTAATCAAGTTAAACCATTCAGTCTCATCAATAAACGTCTACCAGTGCCTTATCTTCTCAAAACATTATGCATGTGATGAGTAATGGAAGATGCATCATTTGAATTTTGAAAAGTTTGGGTGAACAAATTAGTGTTGAGTAACAAATAACTGAGTTTCTATCTGCAAGGAGCTTTTTTCTTGAAAAGAAGGCTACTGTCCTTCCTTATTTTGAATAAGCTAACATTCTACGTCCATAAATATTGGTTTAAAAAGCATGGATGTTTTCTCTAAAACAAATGCCCTATTTCCCTTTAAAGGTTGTGTGACATAAAAATGACATTTTGGAGTATTGAATGTATTAATCATCAAAAAATATGAAAATAGCTACAAATACCATCAAAATTCATCATTTTGTTGACAATATTGACAATTTTACAGGCAGATTCCTGTCTCACACCTGCGTCATCAATAAACATTGGCTAAGTATGTAAATTTGTGATGTCAAGAGATGGACTCCTGTGATATGTCTCATGTAATCCTTTGTTTACTTAAACCTTATTTTAAGGACAATTGAGAGTTTCATACGCCTGCTTAGAGTTTTTTAACTTTAGATTCATACATTTTTAAAAATATATTGATATCACTCGCCAGTGTGAAACTCAGTAATTAAGTCATTAAAAAAACAAAATATATGAGCCTAACAAACGAAATACTGACACTGCCCAACACTTCACGTCATCTGTTTTGCATTTTCATCAAACTTGGAAAAGTAATATCTCGAAAACAGTAATAGATGTAAACAAAGTTCCAATGGATTTTCATTAAGAGTTGCACTCTGCAACTTCTGAATGAAGCCAGCCATTTTCTAGATGTATGTCACACGACCTTTGAATGTCAAGTATCACAAATACTTTCACCCGATTCGACACGTTGATGCTTCATTGTTAATGAGGGTATAATTGCGTATATTCCACACTCCAAGTGGCCTTTTGGGGCAAAGAAGGGTAAAATTTACATATTTACTTTTTTCTTTGACGGAAACTAACAGCCCTAAAGAGAGGTATAGGCTGTCTGCGTTCGTGGATGAGGAGATACATTATCAGGATGAGAACTCTCTCACTTTATCCTTTCTGCAACTTCCTGCGAAATGTCTTGTTTACCGTTTTTGCTCGTCATCGCTTCAAATACGTATAAGATCACATGATACTGGAAAGATCAAAATCGATGTGTGGGTGTTGCTTTGCAAAGTAACGAACAACGTCTACCACAGGTAGACTTGGGCAGTCGCTGTGCATCGTGAAAGGTGGCTGTGTATTAATGGTAAACTAAGTAGTGTTCTACCTCTGACAATGATCAATTGGACGATGTGTCGAGGCAAAGTGAAATGACTCTGTGAGATCGACATGCAGTATCTCATCTGCATTAATTAAAAATTTTACAGGACCACAGCCAAACCCTTTTCCCATCACCACCTTTAGGACACTCCAGGTATAGTACTTGACATTTCCTTTTGTCATTATCTTTTGAGATGTAAAGACCCTCTTTCTACTGTAGTGGATTTGTTTTGTCAGTTCAGGTAATTTATGAAAGTTAATAAAAGTATAACCCTGCCCACAGATGAGTCATATTTGTAACTTTGGACTATTGAGGGATTCTGTCAATGATGCTTGCATCATGGAATTATTCAAAAAAAAATTAAAAAAATGAATGAGTTTGGGAGAAATTCTCAAGCACCATCAGCAGTCTGTTATGTAGCATCTCCGTGCTGTGGTTTCCTTCTGATGCTGCATCACTTGGACTGTAAATAGCACATGTTAAACTACTGCAAGGGAAGTAGTAACTGGGTTTGCATCACAATTTGCAACCCAAACCCAGTTGCGAAGAAATGTCACGCAAGCTCTGCAGTAGCTTCAAATCAGTGCTTCCTCTGGTCATATACCTGAAAAGTTGATTTCTCTCATCATGTGCAATCTAAGTCACAACTTTGCTTATGGCTCATATTTTATTGCGTTGACTTTTAAGCCTATTTACACCACAGTTGTTTCTTTCACATCTGCTACTTAAAACAAGTTCACTGCCAACCAATTCAAACATTAATAACAAAAAATTACTGATCAAAATTTTTCAACGTACTTCATCCCTTTTACTGTCATTCGGTTGTGATATGTTCCTCAAAATGACTTAGATCACATTGGTTAAATGGTGTTCTTTCATTTTTGTCATTTTCATTTGAAAAATTTTGTTGTGTTGATTTGTGTAACTTGTAACATCACATGTTTCATCATTATGCACTAATTTACAACATGGAACATTGCACTTCATGCCACTAAATGACAGTGTATAACATTATGTGTTTCATCCTTTGGTGCTAACAATACAATATTCAACAGTTTACTCATTAAATCTCGTGCCATTTCTTAAAAGTACGTAACATTACATGTTATGTCCTTTCTCAGTCACTCACAATACAGAGTATCACATTGCTTTATCTCCTGCCAGTTGCATACATTTATCTTAAATGTATCCTTTGCCAGTTACAGTGTATCACATTTCACATTTAATCTTATGCCAGCTTTACATTACATAGTATTCATTGTTACATCATTCTCTTTGCTGGCACCCAACGACATATTTACCTTTCTTTTCCTGTCTGTGTTTTTTTTGCACTAATCTCCAGTGTTTATTTGAGCCTTTCATACCTGTTCACATTGCTTGATTTTACTTTTATGTCGGTCATGTGATTGCACCCTATCAGAATCCTGTCCGACGGACTCCCAAACTACTTTAAGTTACCGCCTGACCTCCTGGATGTCGCAGACAACGTGGGAAGTACCTGCGAAGATGTCCATTTTATTGAATACAACAGTCAGCAGTGGTTCCTCACGAACAATAACCCAGTCCTGAACGAACAGGTGAATAGTGTGATGCTCTTACTGCTGTGTTGTTCACTGTGGCATTAGCATTCAGTGCTGTATCCTTTGCTATGGCACTAAAGGTTAAGGTGCCATGCTATCTGCTATGGCCATGAAGTTCAGTGCTGTGTAATTACCTGTTTCACTTGAGCGATAGCGTGAATTTGGAGAAACTGAAAGCGTCCTAGCCATTTTGCCTGTTTGTATGTTTTTCTCTATTTCTCAATACCCCATTAGTGCTGTGCGTAGTTGCCCTAAACTATGCAGTGACCAAAAATGATACTTAAAGTCTCTAAAACTACCATAATGGCGTGAATCGGTGAAAAGTTGACCTCCTGATGTGAAATAACGGTCCTTATGATAAACATGAGACCATACCTACAATACTGTCCCCCACACCCACTCATCTCGTGTTTTGTTTTCTGCGCTGAGAAAAGTCTGCTGTGATTTATTGCATTCTGTCCATTGCAGAACTTTGAGTACTCAAGCCTTGACGTCTCCTGTCAGGTCTGTGGCCGGGAACTTTTTGCCTCCATAGTGAAAGAAATGATCTCATTGTGAAAAGCTGTAATACTATTAAATTTAATGCAGTGTACATTCATGCTATGGCATTAACTCGATGAAGTAGCACTATGTGTGGGTATAATAGCACACAATGTATTGTGTACCGCATGTGTGACACTGTGCTTTACTTCTGTACATTGTGGTGGACGACTGCGATAGGGTTGTAGTGTAGTGAATAGACATTAGCCCTGGTGCTTCGTTTTCATTGGCCTGTTCAAGCAAGATTCATTATGAGACTGAATATTAAGTTCCGTCTGCAGCACATTTTAGATTTCCCCATGCTTGATTGGTATTTCTGCTATAATTTGAAGACTATATATGGATGGATTTGACAGTTTTAACCTGGGTAGTTTTTCCTTAATAGTCACTTGCTGCACTCACAGGAATGACAATACAGTTGGACATGAATTTATCGTTTACAGTTTCTTCAAGTTTATGCCATCACTTTATTGTTAAGTGCTGTAAAATTAATTGTATCATTGACTTTTTGGAACCATGTCATTTTTTGAAGCATTGGCAGAAAGTGCTGTGTGACTGGCTTTGACATTGGAGTTTCTTGCTGTAGTATTAATTTTATTATTACTAATTATATCATAAGTGTGGAGTTGTTTGCTAAAGTTTAGTGTCATGTTATTTGCTGTGGCTGTGAAATTTACCCCCCCATGTTATTCTTTGTGGTTCTTAATTTTAGGGCTGTAAAATTAACTGCGTCATTGATGTTCGTGCCAAGCTTCTCACTGTCGTATTGGCATTTAGTGCCACGTTGTTTCCAATCGCTACGAAGTTTCCTGCTGTGCTTTGTATGTGAGGTCTAGTGTTACTTGCTTTGGCATCTGTGAGAGTTAGTTCTGTGGTATTCGTTATCGCCTTGAAATTTTGTGCTGTATTATTAATTATATCACCGAGCAATAGTGCGGTGTTGTTTGCTATCGTAGTGAAGTATCCTGCTGTATAATTTGCTATATCATTGAAGTTTAAGCTGCCCTGTTATTTGCCACAGCATTGATGAGATAGTGCCATATGTTTTTCACAATGATTTGAAGTTTAGTGCTTTATTATTGCCCTTATCATCGACATTTAGCCTCACTGTCACACGTTACGGTTTTACGTTTGGGTGCCTTTTTTTTCAGTTTCTGTATCCGAAGTCTGTTCCAAGTATGTTACAATCTTTGAATAAAGGGTAACTAACAACAAGAAACATAGGTGACAATATAGTTAACTTTGCTCAGTGGGCAAATGTTATGTGGAGGTGCGTATTCCATACGAGGTCCCTACCATGTAAATGTAGAGACGTTCTGAACTGGAGCATTGTTGGAAATGGAATAAGTTGGAAACAGTTGTGACTTGCATTGTCTATTCACTGTGTTATTTACCTTAATGGGTTTGTGTTAACAGTAAATCCTTGTCAGTGTTAAGAGGCTTGTAACTCTACAAAGGGAGTCGTGTATGTTTTGTTTTTCTGTCCATGCTCAAAGCAATCATCACAGCTTCTTTCAGTTGAATATATGAGGCCACATGAGATTGAAGGCAGAATGAAGTAAATAATTTAGTTTTTAGCAAGAAATATGTCTCCTCAAAAACTGATCATCCTTTTGACATGTAGCAAGGATAAAAAATAAATGGCAGTCTTTTGTCACAAACTATTAACTTCTGTGTGATTGGTTTGTTCAACTCCTGTGTTATTCAGGTACTCTCCGTTGGAATCCGCGGTGCAGAGAATAACTTCACATCCCTGTCCACCCCGGTCGAGTACAAGATCTATACCACCGACAGGAGGGTCACACCCAGGGGAGCGCAGTGTGCCATCTTCAGCCCATCATCAAATGACTGGCAGAGAAGTTCCTGTGAAGTGACGGTAAGACTGTCGTCTCCTTTCATGGGTTTCGTTTTTTGGCCAAAGTTAACAAAGGTTAACAATCAATGCCAAATTGACAATCATCAAACGTGGTCATTCTACTGACAGTATCTTGTGTCTTCAACTGACTTATTAAAATCATTTTGCAGATCTTCAAGTGTCTTTTGCACAATGTTATGACCATGTTGAATTATTGATCAGACCCTTCCCATGCTCTGTACTTATGTTATGACTAAGGGCATGACACTTTGCACTCCCAGCATGGATCGACACACCCAAAATTCTTCAGGAGTTTGATGTTTTATTGACCATGTGGATCATCATGGCATGGAGTGATAAAGTGGCCTAGGGCAATGAGATTATACGACAAGTTTAACCTAACTACAACCAAGAAATGGTGTGGTTTGAGAAACTGGCTATTTAGCGTCAGCAATTCGGAGTGTGGCTGGATGTCAAGAAAAGAAAACTAATAGAGTTCGATTGAGTTAGTCTAGAGGGATGTTCTGCAAACCAAGAGAAGCATCTCAAAAAGTAGTCAGCCTGAAGGACGTCTGAGTGTTTGAGGGTGAGAGTGCTGTTCCTTTGGACAGTTGAAAAGGATCAACAGTTGAGACGCTTCTGATTCGGCCAGAATTTATTGGGACACTGGCTAAAAAGTATCCACAATTCTGGTCTATGTCACTTCTTGATTGACCACTTGTTAATAGGATGTCAATTAAAGTTATTTTTAAGTTGGTTCAAACAATGGTCGCTCACATTATTCACTGTTAGAATAAAAGTGAGACTGTTGGCCCAGGCCATGAATACTAACATTGTTCCAACTTTATTAGTTGGCTTTCTCATCAGTTCAGTTACAGCACTCCACACAAAGATGAAAAATGAATCTTCCTGGACAATTTTTAGTTCATAAGGTAAAGGCTAGAACTGTTTTAGGATTAACAGTAGACTCTTACCTGCAGTGACAGGTAATATATTCAAGGAATATGCAGAGAAAATGAACAATGAATATGCAACGCATGCAATGAAAGAAAAACACGCACACGCACACAAATTATCATAGTATGTTTATTTTCAGTCTAATTGTCACCTCTACACGATGGCCAACACAGTGAATTTGTACACAACAATCATAGTGCAGGTCCCTACAATTAGCTTCCTATTTTCCGGTGGTTTGTTCTTGTTGGACAGGAAAAATAACATTCATTGCTGCACAAGCTTTTCTCTCTACACAGGAATGTTACTATAGTGGCAGGTGCTCATTAATAGTTATTAATAAGTAATTTGTTTGCTCGAAGTACACAAAGTAGCCCAACCATTAGTCAAAACTTACAGTACACAGAATGACACGGCTTACTTCTATCTCTTGCCACCTTAGGCACCATCTATAGAGTTTTATCCATGTTCAAATATTATTCCACTGTGGATTTCTTTACATTATCATTTGATAAAATCAGACGATGTCAGGATGCAACAGTAATGCACTTTGCCAGGGCAGACGAGATTGCTAATTTTCTAAAAGTCACTCCGAAGTCAGTAGAGTTGAGAGATTCCACTTCCTTTTTTTGTCAATGTTCCTAGTACAGCCAGGAAATCTGAACAAGTAAATTCAGAGCAGATATTTCCTTTTCCCTTAAAGATACTTTTATCAAAAAACCTTCATCTCATCGCAAAGCGGCCTGTGGGGGAAAGTGGATGCATCCTTTCGATACCCACAATCTTTCTGCTTTTGTATCCGGCCACATAGCGTGCCTTGGTTCCATCTGTGAATGCAAAGATGCCTTCACTTCCTCCACATCAAGCAAATACCATTCACAACCGTTTCCAGCAACCCTGCACTTGATATAAATTGTTTGTTTTTGTTTTTGTTTCTTTTCTTTTTCTTTTTTTTTTGACATCTTTTAACATATTACTCATTCCAGAGTGTGGTGCAATCTTCTTCTTTGTTGCATCAGCCTAAAAGCCTTGGGATTGTTTTTACAGCCAGTTGAGAATTTTTTCAAGAGGTGCTTATGAAAGTTTTTTTTTCATCTCTACAGTCCGACCATTCCAACTTTGTGGAGTGCGCCTGCTACCATCTCTCCGAGTTCGCTGCAGAAGCTCAAACTGACAATCTGGTCGGTTACAATGTCTTTGTTGACATCTCCTGTTATGTGGTCATGGTATGTCAACTCATATTATTTTGTTGCATTTCATTAGATTTTGCATTGCATTTGATTTTGCATTGCATTGCATTTCATTTCATTTGCATTATTTTGTTGCATTTCATATTTTTCAGTCACTGAGCAATAAATATGCAAGCAGATTTGTTAGTGATGCATGTGTTTTTTTTTTTACTGCTCAGCACTATGAGCCTTGTGATACTGTGCTATGTAAACACACATGTAATAATAATTTAAATAATTCAATTCATCAATTCAATAATTCAATCCAATTTATTTCTACGATCGTCAAATAATTTTAGAGAAACAACTATACATACAACAAGTATATAACAAGTTACTGTAGAAGTCAAAGGGAACAAAAGAAAAGTACTTGAGTAATTGATGGGTAGGGATAGCCAGAAACAAGCCAAGCTTGTCTAGTCTCGCCTCTTTAAAAGAAAATGAGGAGTGAACGTAGTTACAATTAATAAAGGAGTGATTACAAAGAAATGAGAAAGGAAACAAACAAATAAAGAAAAATCAAGAAGAAACGTGATGCACCTATGTACTTTTAACAATTGCAGTTAACTGTGAGTGGCCAATAAGTCAAAGAGATACTTTTTAAGAGACGATTTAAATGAATGGATAGTTTTCTTACTTTTAATTTCACATGGAAGGGATTATAATGATAATAATAATTATAATCCTTAATTATAATAACAATAATGATGATGTTCTGAGTTACAACATAGTACCCTCTCCTCTTATCCCTGAAAGAACCACTCCTCTATGTCACACTGTCTCTCACTCTCTTTGAGTCGGAAATTTGCAACTAAGTACAAAACAAAAGTAGTAAGCAGTAGTCACATCTGCAAAACTTTATGCCAGCTGTCAGATCAATTGACTGCTTCTCATCTCCTAATCTACTGAGGTGGATCCGCCTCTCAGTTACTCCCAGACCAATCACTCTGGACTTTATCTTTTTGAACGGTTAAGACCTACAGGAAACATTTGTTTCATCTCGACAGACTGAAGTAAATATAATATGGACTTCGCATTTATGTTGCTGTTACTCATGGAATCATTGTATTGGGATCATGGAATCATGGGATTATGGAATTATGGGATCGTGGGATTATCACATTGATCTCCAACCACTTCAGTATAATGCATGCAGTTCATCTGAACTCTTTGTAAGTTACAAAGAAGAAAAGCTCATTGTAAATAGTGTGAGATTGAATGATGTCATCTTGAAATGCAGTAAATCATGAAAATGAGCGACCAAAGTGTGAAATTTCTTGTTTTTTTAATCTATTTCAGATTTGTTTTTTCTTGGCCCTGATGACCCATCAAGTCTGTGCAGTCTTTTCCATGTTTGCAGCGAGACTTCTCATGCATATGTGCTTCGCCGCGATGTGTCTCCAAGTAAGTGTTCCGTCCGACCATCAACGGCAGGTCGTAATGCATGTACGTCCTGTTTTACAACGTTTAGGCAATGCTAGTTGATGTTATTTAATATTACACTACATCACATCTGAACACCTGTCAATGCAAGGTATGCATATCCAACAAGATGCCACATGGCAGTATCACTTATTCTTCATCTCAACAAGTGAGGCACACCTGGGTGTCAGACGTTCTTCTTCTTTGTTTTGACTTTGTTTTGAAGTTGAATAAACATGTAAAAATGTTAGTGAAAAGCAATCCAAAACTTTTACACAACTCACACCATTTGGCATTGGTATGTATTTTGTGGAATACATAGCCTTAAGTGAAGATGTAATCACTACTGATATGTTATTTTAAACTTTGTGCACAACCTCTCTTATGTAAGAATCATGCATTGTTGCTTTAGCTCTCTCTTCCTCTGTTTCTGAGTTATGAAAAAAGTGCTTGTTACATAGAAAATGGTTCAAAATCCGAGTCAGTCACTACTTGGTACTGTCTAACTCACTTTAAACATTTCGTCGGATCGTTGCCTTCCACAGATAGTCTTCGTCACCTCGACCAATGTCAGTGAGTGGGTCAGTCCGCAGGGATGCACCGCGCTCGGGGTCTTGATCCATTATTTCTTGCTGTCTCAGTTTTCTTGGATATTTGTCCAGGTAAATTCGTCTTGTTCCGGGAATGGTAAAGCAAATAATCCGGAATGATTTTATGATTCACTCGCGTATTTCTCAGGAAAACAAAATTCTCAATTCTGAAAGCTGCGGCTGAGATTTCATGTTAATCTCATGCACCTGTGACATGTCTATCTAACAGAATGTCTTGTGCTGTTACATGTTTTCCTGTTCTTGCTATTTTTTTTAATTTGTTTTGATGTTTGTGTTTATCTTTCCTGTCTGTCCTAATTGCTTTCATTTTACCTCTCTGACTGGCAAGGTTACGCAGTCTCTAGAGTGGATTATTCATTTTTTTGGTCGTTACATGGAGCTGATTCTCACAGCAAGGGGTGACCAAATGGGAAACTTGTCAAGCTGTGCAGCAGGACCTTCTTCAAGTTTTGACAAATCAGATACGGAGACTGATGCACAGCTCAATTGTGGGGGTACAACTATTTGTTCGTTGTTTCTCTTCATTGCTTCCATTTTGCTATGTTGTTGAAAATCTATGCTAATATATGCAATTTACACTTTATTTTTTACTTATTTGGGTCACAAATCATTGTTTTGCAATTTTGTCATTGGTCTAATTGGGAACAATGATGTTCTCACCTCTCGTAAGCAATTGATAAATTGCTTTGAGCAATTACAAATCATTGTTGTGTTGTGCCATTGGTTGTTTCATGAACCGGTGATGCAAACAGTCGATGAATATTCAGTACTTAAGAAGTCATAGTTGCGTTCCCCTCCATTAGTTGTTTTTGAACCAAGCGATGTTCATACCTTGAAAAGAATTGATGAATTGCCCAACAGGGTTGGTATCATCATGCATTTCTCTTCAATTTCAGGGCGTCAATTTCTGGAAAGTATTCGTGATGAATGATGAGCACACAGACAGATATTACATCATCTTTTTTGTTGCTGGTTGGAGTGAGTAAACATATTTGTCTTTTTTGGGGGATGATGATCAGTAAATTGCCAGACTGAAATGACTGTGATGACATGTGAAGAACGTAATTCATGTGATGGCATTTTAGGCAATGGAACTTAGCGATTTAGAGGTTTGGTGCTTGATCCCTTGATGGTTCACAGTATGATGGGCTCTTCATGTAAAGAGCAATGTGGGTTTTCCATCTGAACTGACCTTTGAAAAAATAGTTCAGATTTATTGTAAAATTGTTAAGTTGGTAGTCCTCTGAAGTTGTAATATAAGCCACAGGCTTCCTCCACTCGTGTGCACTTGCGAAGCATCATAAAATAATTGCCCTTCAAGGCTTGAATTATAAATCTATTTTTTCAGAATAAGTCCAACAAGTACCATGAATGAATTATTAAAATCACAATTTGAAATCGTTTGTCACATCTGTCAGTTTATCAAGTTGATCTCATCCGTTTCTTCATGCAGCTTTACCAGTGGCGGTGATCGTACTCTACTGTGGTCATAATGTACGCCGCGTTCAATTGGCCGTTTGTCTACGACACCAGCAGTGCTGTTCTAGACCACAGCCAGGTCATATACGGAGACGTTCACAACAATGGTGACATGTGAGTATGGGATTCACGTCAGGATCCTGTGGATCTGTCAGTTCAATGCATAACTACCGTCTACCTTCACAAATTCAAAGTCAGACTTTCATAATCTTAACATTGAAACAGCACAAGCTGCTTCCTGACCATTCAGCAGTCATTTTTATGAATATTCATGACATTTCCTCTCAATCGAAGGTTGGCTCATAAATCATTTTTTGCACCAGCTTTTGATAATGGGCTGTTCTGCACGGCAGTTGCCACTGGTGTAGCTGGGGCTCCCCCTTAGATAAGTCCAGTATTTCAGGAAGACTATTTTACATTGCAAAAGCTGTGGATACATTTTGAAGAATGATGACATGTGGTCAAACTACCCTGATACACTGTTTTCTATAGTTAACAAGTTACCAGCTGAAAATGTTGTGACAATCAAGATCATATGTTTTGTTGAATGTGACTTCACAGAACCTCATGAAAACCTCATTTTGTCCTATCCAGTCAAGTACTTCAGAATCAGGGTCACATCTATGACCAAGCCAGTTTTTTTACATCATGCAACAAACTTCTTTTTGAGATTTAGTTTGACAAATTTAGCACAAAAAGCAGAGTCCTTGAAATTTGCTTGGTTTTGACAATCCCTTTATTTCTTCTCCTCATCACTCTGTTTCACAGATGTTTCATACCCAATGGTTACGCAGCCTTGGCCAGCGTGGTCGGTCCAGCTCTGCTCTCGTTGGTAGCCGTGCTGGTAATTTTCATGCAAGCATTCCAAGTTAAACCACAGTGGAAGAGATACGACGATATCTACATGGGAAGATATAACACCACAGGTAGTGTGAACTAACTGATCAGTGCAGATTATGATGTGACACATCTTGGATGCTTTCCATCAAATTTGACCCACAAAACTTTTAGACTTCATTTCCCTTGTTGAAATTGCATTTTGAATTGTAAAGTGTTGCTGCTGTTTCCTGTGAAACAAATGCCTTATTTTATATTAATCTTATTTTTAATTAATCTTGATGGTATTGATCAAATTGCACATTTTGATGGTATTCATTGAATGTTGAATATCGATGGTGTAGATTGAGAGCTAACTTTTGTTGGTATTGACTGAAAGTTAAATCTCGATGTGCTTGTATCTACATGTGATTTGATTAAATGTTAGATCTCGATGGCATCAAATAAATTGTTAAATTGTGATGGCATTGACTGAATGGTAGATTTTGATGTATTTGATTGAATGTAAACTCTTGATCATGGTGTGACTGTTCCTTCTAAAGTAGCCTACGTAGAAATCTCTCAACATCGATGTGGGATATGGTCAGATGGCAAACCTTATCACTTGATTAAACCATGTTGCCTGATCTATGCCTTTTAATCTTCTGACATTCATTCTACCCACAATGCAGAAATAATGAACTAACAAAATAATGGTCCTTTGAGAAGATACCTCCTAACATAAATTATTTTAGATGTTAAGGTTGCTAGGATATCAGGTATCTATGCAGTGTACCTCATTTTACCCCTGAGGTGATAATATATAATCAAGCAGCTAATAAGCATATAACAGATTTTAGAATGACAGTTCAACATGAAGGCCTTGTTTGAATCTTAAATCTTGATTGTGTTATTTGGTTGTAAATGTTGACAATATCAGATCAGTAGAACAATGTAATAATTCAGTAAGAAGTTTTCTTCAACTGCGTGCATCACATGTCTCGTATTTTTCCAACTTCTTCAGAGGTCAAACTCATCTTCATCTTTTGGATGCTCATCTGCATCACTTGGTTCTTTGCCGGGCTTCATCTGGTCTTCAGTCAACTGTGGCTGCTCATATTCTTCATCATCCTGAATTTTGCTCAGGTACTTCACTGTTTTTTATCACGTGCATCTTCTGTTTCCAAGATTTAAAAGTGTGAGCCATAAGTTTGGAAAAGTCCTGAAAAGGAAAATATAAGTTTTAATCCATAACCATGGGTTTGCTTTTGTTGTTGGATACCATGTGTTGTCATGGTTTGTTATCAGACTTGTATAGTTTTAAATGTTTCGCAGAATTCCCTCACTTGAAAAGAAAGGACAATAACCTAGTATGAAATTTGAAATTACTGAATATGATATCTGGGACTGCACTCATATTGGCAGAGAAATTTATACCTCTGACAATATTTGACATTTTTACATGTAAATTTGAACAACAGGGGCAACTTTAAAATGTAAATGCTGAGCAATGTCGAGAGCATAGTTAGAGCACTAACTTCACAGATTGTGACTTCATGACCTTTGACCTTTAATGCAAAACATGCTCTTGCACATACAGACCAAGTTTGATCTAAATCTGACTTACTGTATACTACAGCGCTCCTCAAACGATGATCGTGACCCACACATGGTTTGCAGATGCACATGTGGATCGCTGGATGCACATACGGTGCATATGCACCGTATTCTTTTGGATTGCAAACAGCTCTGTGGATCATGTTGTTCGCAAACGCTTCTTAGACTAGAACTTTGAAGAGTCTGCTGTCATAGTCGCATGTTCTTGTCATGATTATTATGTAACACAATACAAAGGGGTAGTTCCTCTTCAAAAGTAAAAGATGGCAGGCCTGTCTGTCAAACCTTACCATCTCATCTGCTGTTGTACACTTATGGTAGCCTATTCAATTTTTGTGGACAACTTGATAGCAATGTCGTGGGTTGTGGGGTGAGGGTGATTAGTCAGAAATGGATCACAATAGAAAAGGTGTGAGAACCCTGGTCCAAGGAGGGGATTGAAGCACTCTTTATTTGCAACATTTTGCCAATTTGACCCGGTGACATTTGACCTCTTGACAAACTGTACAGACAAGTGATGCAATTTTTTTTCACAACTTTGTACCCTTATTTGATGATTTCCGTATGTCTTTGTAGCAATCAATGCAATACAATGTAATGCAAAAATTCAATTCCCCCTCCCCAAGAATTGTTGAAATTTTTGTTTACTTGCTAGTTAGCTCCTCTAGTTACTTTCTGAATATTAAAATTTCATCAATTTATTCATTTTTTCTTACTGGATGATGCAGAATGAAAAGTATGCTGACTGTCTGAGCCTTTTTTTTTTACTTTTTCTTTGTCTGCCATATGTTTGATCACATGCTTGCAGTCCAGTCATGTTTGATGATTTTAGTGATTCCAATTTGCAAATAAACCAAACTATGTCTGCATGTGTTCGAAGTTGGTCTCTCAAATATACCACATCATTTCGTTGCATGTTGTTTTTAAAGATTTTTCATTGGGAATATAATTCAAAAACACAAAACTAGGCTTCTCAAGATTATAGTCCACTGTTTGACATAAGAGGAAAACAGATAGAGCAAAAACTGACCGTATTGCGCAGGCTTCCTCAACTGCGGTGTGTGTGCCATTTAGGTCGTGTGATGCAGCTTGTAGAGGTGCACAAAGAGAGTTTTAAGGAGAAGTAAAGGGAAGGAAACACCCCCTCATACCCCTCCCCTGTCATGGTAATCAACTTCACCATGTAACATTTCATCAAATTTAATTAAGGAAGCTTGATCTAAACACTTGGCACTCAGGGATTCCACAAGAAAGACAAAAAAAGAAAAAAAAAAACAAAAGGGGGTCGAAGAGTGGGCAATTTGTTAAATGCTGAACGTTGATTCCAAATTGATGATGTTCTTGGTGTGGAGTTTTTAAGGGCACAAAAGTTTGCTTCAAGGTCTGTGAAAGGTGAAATCTGAAGGGTCTTTCTAGCCTATTTATTTGTTGCAACTAACATTGCTGAAAAGTGTCCTTTTCTTGAGTAGCAAACCAAGATAGTAAAACATTTTAAATTTTTATGGAAGTGAAAAGGGGGAATGTAACCCCCCTTCTTCTGGAAAGGGACACAGATTCCCTCTTTACCCCCTTTGACAGAGGCCCTGGCAATACCTTTCCTGCTACCCCCAGTAAAGTGTTTGTAAAGTGTTTACTTGTATGATTATTTTTTTTCCCTCTCTATCATCACCCAGAAATATTTTTGTTACACTTCACTGTCACTTCTTTCCTTCAGGAAATGTATTTCTATTGAAGGATAAAAACAGGCCAAAAAAAAATATAGAACCCTCAGGTTTCTGACTTTTTTGCATTTGTTTGTATTTTAGAGAAATATTTAATTGTTGCAATATTTAGAAATACTTTGCCTTTCTTGATCTTCCCTTACGCAATATCAGCTGCCGAAATTATTTCCTTATTGGCCTTTTCTTTCCTGATGTGTGAGACACAACCTCGTACGGGTTCTGCCTGCTCAAGTTCGCTGCTAAATGTCTTAAGTAGAGGATCCTTGTCTTGTCCGCTTTAAGCAACAGGTGGCAAGGAGACTGTTTGACGTCACTTAGGACGCAAGCAAATTATTGGCAGCAATTCTCTCTGGCAGTTATTTTCCTTGTCGTCTTCAGTGCGGCCATTCAGTGGGGGGAGGAGGGGCATGTGTTTATGATTATGTTTTTGTAGACTAAACAGAAATCTATCGAGTTTTTTGAGACATTATAATGAATCCACAGATAGCTGTATTCATCGTCTTGCGGGTGGTCTTAAATTGATCGTTTCACCTTAGGTCCACATTCTCTACTTCATAACACCTCACTGCACCAGAGGTTAACACATAGCATCATGGGTTATTTTGCTGCAGTGTAAGACATATCACCCTGCTGGACTATCCAAAAATATTGTTTCACCCTAGGTCAGCCTTCAGCACAATAAATCACATTGCAGCACCTTAACTTTTCCTACACTACTTTAAATATAGTTAGTCTCTTGTATCTTGAGGCACCCTCTCTCTCTGTGCACCTTACTACACCAAAGAGCACCTTGTCATTCCAGATAATGAGTAAAGGTCACCTCCTCAAACAGCAATCAGCCTGCTGTGATATCCATGAATAACTCATTTTTTTATTATCTTTTTTTTTCTGCATACTGCCTTAGATACACCGAAGTATCTGCTTATAATACTGTATCTTTTCCTGATTTGTGTCTCATGTTGAGCAGTTTGTTAGATCGAAAGAGACGAAACCCTTTTTTCAGGGCCGTCCAGCTTCTGGAATAGAACTGTCGTCATCTCTTTTAAATTATGACAGAAGAGAATGGCTTACAGGGAACAAGATAACTAACATAAATATGACTTTGTGAGTTTAAACTATGTGACAGGATATTCTTTCTTGATGTACACAGCCAAACTTGTGAAAAGCTTTTGTTGTGACTTTTTAGTATGGTCACTGGTTTCTGCCATCAGGTAAATAAACATGATCCTTCCTTCCTGGTTTAGGGAATGGCTGATAAGGAAGGATTTATATTGTTGTTTTGCTGATTAGAAAAGGGACAGTTACACAAATAGGAATAAAATGACATAAAACTGCTAAACACTGCCTTCAAAAAATCATGTGGGTCTATGTATTATAATGGAGGACATATCTTCTCCCACCCCTTCTCCTGACCAAAACAACAATTTTTATGTTGAGGGGCTGAAAACAAGGAGTGAGTTGGGCCTAGCTCTTCTTGAAACTGAAGTAAAGGATCTATTGACAAGTTAGACATAAATCTGTCTATGGCCATGTGTAGATAAAAGCTCTCTATCTCAAATTATGTTTCTTTCTCCAAGTTAGTTGTACTTTATCTCCAACTTTGTTGTACACTGTAACCATAACATATCTCTAAATTAATTACAGCCGATCTTCCTCCAAGTTAGAACCTATCTATCTCCAAGATACTTGTAACATGTCTATCTTCAATTCAGTTACAATCTAATTCCAATTTGAATTTGTTGTAATCTATGTCCAAGTTAGTTGTAGCCTATCTTTCTCCAATTTAGTTATAATCTATCTCCAAGTCAGTTGTTGCCTATCTACCTCCACGTTATTTATAATCTATCAAGTCAGTTGTAAGGTACACATTTTTCTTCAAGTCAGCTGTAATCTATCTATCTATCACCAAGGTACTTACTATGTCTGTCCCCAACTTAATGTTATCCTATATTTATTTTTTTTTTTCACCTCCGTATATTTCATAAATCGGTGTTCAACAGTAGTTGAATTACAAATAATATTTTTGCCATACATACAATATTGTATATTGTGCTATTTTTAAAGTTGATTACAACTTATCGCTCCTTAAATTAGTTATAGACTATCTCCAAAATAATAACAAATTATCTATCCTCAAGTCAGTTATAGTGTTTCCATCTTTAAGATTATTACAATTTATCTCTCCCAAGATAATTAATCTCCAAATTAATCATAGACTATCACCAAGATATCTATAAGCAATTCACCTCCAAGTTCAATAGTTCTAGTCTGTCAATCTCTAACTTAATTTTAACCTATATATCTTCAAGTCAGCTATAACCTTCCTATCTTCAAATTAATTGTAACCTATCTATCTCCAGGTTAGTTATAAACCTTTGTATCTGCAAGTTACTACTCCTCTCTGTTCCCAATTAGTTCAGTCCATTTTCGAGGTATCTGACCTAATCCAAAGTTAATCGTTAAAACTTGTAGCTTCATTTAAGCTATAGCTCATGGATTTTTTTCCACACCTTTTTTTTTCCCAGTAAGTTGAAGCTGAGCTTCATCTCAATCTAAGAATTATTAATATGAATATATTCATGTCCATTTACTTAGGTCTACATCTAGCATCTGACATGTACGGGTTAGCTCTAAATACGCTTGATGTTTAATGGCGGTTTCCAGCAAGTGGTGTTACACAATTTGTTTTCCACTTCAGTATCATGTAAACCAATGGAACTTCAAATGATATGACAGAACCAAATAAAGAGCAAATTATTACACTCCATTGAAACCCCATTCTTTGATCAATGAGGTTATAATTACCTCTATGTATTAAAGTTCAGATAAGTTAACTTGTCTAATTTAAAATCAGTCCTTGTAAGGACACCCTGTTTCCCCTACCAAATATTAACTAAGAGACTTTTTTTTTTTATTAACTAAGAGACTGTTTTTTTTTTACATAACTTCTCACAGCCATTTTGCTGCAATCTTAAGAGGGAGGGAGAGAATCGCAACCTGTTTAGGAATTACTGTAAAAACACAGGATGATGTTTTATTTTAATGTTTGCAGTGTTTATCAGAAATTTGATACATTTTTCCTTCCGAGAACAAATACAGAATATGTATCTTGGTGTGTGTAATAGATTACTATAAATTAAGCCTTGGAGAGCAGCTGTTTAAGAACAAGTCTGTAGGGAAGCATGTTGCTTGCATATTACAACTTCTCATTAGGTGAGTGCCAACTCCACAATTTTAGATCAGAGTTGGTTCCTTTTTTTTCCACAAGGTCAATTCAGTTGGAAAAGCTTGAGATTACTCTTCCCAGAACCCATCCTACTGTTAGCTCGCCGGGAATCGAACCCAAAACTTCCCAGTTGATCAAAGTCAATCCCTCGAATGCCAAGTTATACCTTCATCCACTTGTCTACAGCACCAGTCATTATCATCATGAGCAGGTTTTTTTTTTTATATTCAGGGAGTTATAAATTGTTGTAACTGATCTAGTTCCTTGCATTTGTCAGGCAACCTATCTAGCATTACTCTGTCTGTCTCTGACCATATTTAATGTGAATAAATATCTAACTTATTACATCTTTATCTAACACTTTGTTTTTGTCATGCCGCCGATCTAGCCTCAAGTAGTTTATCTGCCTTTGACCTTGTTTAATGCGAATATATATAACTGTAAGATCTTATCTATCACCATGTATTTGTCAGGTAGCCTGTGTAGCTGCCTTTGACCATATTTAATGTAAATGCCTTTAACTTAATATCACAATTTCTCTAACGCCATGTCATGCAGCCAGTCTAGCTTCAAGTGGTTACTCTATCTGCCTTTCACTTTGTTAAATGTGAAGTTGTCCGCCTTGTAACATCTCAACTATTGTCAAGTGTGTATTTGTAAGGTATTCACCTGTCTAGTTCAGTATACTTTGCGTGATTCAGTATTTTCGTATGCATCCTTCAAGTTAGTGCAATGTAAACCTGTATAGCGCAAAGCATTTAGTAAAGCACTCCACATGTAACCATGGTCAATGTAAACCTATGTAATTGCTGCTAGTTGTTTTCCATAACTTACTAAGCTCTAAGTAAACTGTTCACCTGTCTGTCATTCAAGTGTGTGCAGTATAAACATGTCTACCATCAAGACGTCTGTCCACATTTGACCATTTTAAATCGTAAATCCACCTGACTATGAAAGGAATTTTAAGAGCTTTAGCTATCTCCAAGACATTGCGAGGTGAAATTTCTAGTAAATCGTTTACCTTTGTAACTCTCACTGTGTATATTACTCCCTGTCTCAAGTTAGTTGTAAATCTTCCCAGTTTCCACGCAATTTGATACAAACCTCCGATTGATCCATCCAAGAAGTTCTTGATATAAATTTTAGTTATCCTCATGTCTTTGTAACTCTAATTAATATACACAATAATTATGCACTCTTATCAAGCGCCAACATCCATCAAACACAGACGCTCGTAGCGTTTCGCAAGAGGCAACTAGCAGAACAAAACAACAGACATAAGTCAGGAATCGAACGATTGCCGGAACAAAGCAGTTTTGGGACATTTCTTGGGAACCATCGGTGGAGCCAGCCATCAGTGGGAGGGGGGGAGACATCCCTCACAGTGGCTGCTGCACTCTCAAATTATGTCCCACATCGGTTCTCAGACCAGCGGTTTTTCGGGCAGTTCTTCGGTTATGGACATACAGATTGGAGGCTTGAATAAGGCAGACAATACAGACAAAAGAAACTTCTTGGCATCTTACTTCGCAGGGTCATGTATCACACTAGGTACTTTTACCATGAACAATACCAGCTGTTTGACTCCTGTTGTTACTGAGTATTGATCTAAAAGTTGGTGCGGTTATGGACGTATGCAGAAAAATCCTTTTTTAATTTGTTGTCAAACAATGTAAAACTCTGTGAAGTTTCAAGTCACAAAATTAAAACAAGTGGGTGTGTCTATGGAGAAGACTCTGAACACTAAAGACCAACGGAAACAAATTTATATCATGCTTGCATAAAGTACATTCAATTGAGTGTGGTTACAGACATACAGGTTTATGTTTGTACAGCTCATGACGTACAGCTCTGAAAGTTTGATACGGATGTACACATTGCGAATTGTGTTGAAAGTGAGTTAAAAAAGCGGATACAAATCAGCTTTCTGTTGCTCTCTATTGGAAAAGTGTAAAGATGCACCTACAGAATGTGTACTATAAAAACCAAACACCATAAATGCCACACATACTGATGTACTACAGTCTAATGGAGAACGATGCCGTGTTCCAATTTCTCACCCTGAATATCAGAATGTTAAATGTTTGCCTCAAAAATTTCTGATTTTATAATGGTTTGTGAAAGTCAGGTGGATGAATGCCCAGGAAGAAGATAATGAGAGGTGTGGTTTTATTATCATGGACATACATCTCTGAAAAGGTTGTAAGTGTGCCCTCTGCATGCACTTTGTTGAAAATTAGCAAAATTTTATACAAATTATTCTCCTTTGTAAATAGGAATTTAATGGAAAAGATCCTAGTTTTCATACCAAAAACTAGAAGCACCAAAAAGACTAGAATGACTACAGAATTAATATCAGAGGTCAGAAGTTATTTGTTGTGAGTTCAATACTTAGACCACTGAAATGCAGTACTGTACTTCAGCTTGTAACATAGAGGACCTTGCTCATACAGTACAGTAGATTAGAACCAGTGTCTGGATCTAGCATTTCCAGATACTGTAGAATAAAAGCTTTATGGGTAAACTCTGCTAGTTTGCATGGCACAATAATACAAGACTAACAATGAGCCAAATCCATTTATGTGCCCACAGCACTTCGCAAAAACAATTCGACAAACATTTTTAAGAACAAGTGGAGATGGATCGTATGGAAATATGGAAAAAAAAAATTATGAAGAGACCTATGCCAGAATTCATTTAGTCATAAGATGTACAGTATTATCAAATTTTTCTAAAAAGAGTCAATTGTCTTCAATGGACAATATTACAAAAAAAAGGTAGTGAAACTTCCATAGTCTTGGAGCAACAAACAATTGCTGGTGGATATATTTTTTGTTATAATGTTGTCTCATTGTATGGTGAATTATGTAGAAATTCTTTAATTCAGGGTCGTTGAAATGTCTGAGCTTATCTTTTACCTAACCCTGTGGGCTCCATGCAGTCACTGTATTTTAGGTCTATGGAGTAAACTACACAGTAGTGTATATGAAATGATGTAGCCGATATGAAAACGTTCAAGGGTGGTCTTTTTACTGTTTGCATGCAAATTTGGTCTATGGGCATACAGGTAATGGATGTGAAAAAATTGATTTCCCATATTTTCCCAGGAGTTTTGGATTCTTTTTTTTTTTCAAGTTTTGGTTTTTACTCGGCACCAGATATTCTACTTTATGTGAAAGGTTGCTGTTGATGGGAATTATTTAAATACTTGAAATATAGATAAAGCAAAATTATGGTTATGGACACACACAAAAAAATGTTAAAAAAAAAGTGAATATTTTTGTACTATGTTCCTTGAAGTTTATCCTGTAGACTCCATGCAGTTACATTACATTGCATACCTTACAACAAGGGTGAACAGCATGAAATGAGGTAGCTCATCGGGAAGTATTCAAAATTGGTTTACTGTATGTGCGCAGATTTGGTCATTCACCTACACAGATTTAATGTCCATTTTTTGCATGAATTTTCATTTTTTGCTTTCAATTTTAGATTTTTTACTTAGCATCAAAATTCCGCTTTAGTTAAGTTTCATGTTAAAAAGAATAATTTTAATACCTAAAATGTGAAAAAAAGTGAAATTTTGATTATGGCCATGCATAAAAAAGATTAAAAAAAAAATCAAAAATTGGAAAACTTCTAAGAACGCTATAGTATAGTAAGACTGAGTAAAAAAAAACTCTCCTAAGTTTTGAATGATAAGGGATAGGTGTATGATTTGTTTTACGTTTTATTCTTGTCAACTGCCCAGTAGGAACATCTTCTAAAAATAAGAAAAAAAAAGAAAGGGAAAACGTTACTTTAATTATGATGAATTATACAATGTGTTTATTTGTCATGAAAATTGATATATATTTATATATGTGTGTGTGTATGTGTGTATATATATAGATATATATATGTGTGTGTATATATATTTGTCTATATATATATATGTGTATGTGTGTGTATGTATATATATATGTGTCTTTATGTATATTTATATATTATGTACCTGTTAATTGATAGCGATTAATTTCGAAACGTACTTGTTTATGTTGTGTTTAAATACTTTCTTATTAACTTGTAACTATGTTGTAAACATTTTGATATTACGCTGTAAATCACAAGTGAAATGAATTGAATAAAATTTGGATGATTAAAAAAAAAAAAAGGAACATCATCTTCTAACACAGAAATAAAATCCGGGACCTTTAAAAAAGATAAAGGCATAAATTTATATATATAAACAAAAATTAGGGCAATTAATTGCTGCAAATGTGGTCAATAGTATCCCTAATTTTTTACTTTGGATGCTCATGTGTTAGTTTAAAGAGTCAGTCATAAGACTGCAAATTACGTTTAAAGTAATTAGACAGATAGGCTAAAGTATCCAGAAAACAAAAACTTTCCTCTAAGAGTGTGTCAATTGTTTGCTTGTGGATTGAGTTTTTTTTTTTTTTTTTACCCCAACTGTGCCCTTTTTTCTCTCTACCCTGTTTAACTATATAAACTTTCGTTTAATACGACATTACTGACCTACGTTTTGATATGCAAGTGACCAAGTAATTACATGTAGATATTCAGCATAGTTCCAATGGCCATTTTGACATTACATATCTTGTCCGATAATTATCGTAACTGAGGCAAGCAAAGCTTTGGTGGCAATTTTCATGCATTTTAGGATTTTTCTTGACATGAAAGAATTAGCATCACATACACTCTTAGCTACAATTTGGCACCACATTTAGCCATAATAGTCAACCTCAAGATTTTATGGTTGACCTTCCTGGAGGACTGCCGTTTCCACGAGAATATGTTGATTTGATGAATGGAGACTTTTTTTCACAAGCCTGGAGAGATAGAAAGATGCACGTCCATCTAGTACTTTAATTGTCATTAATCTAAATCTATCCCTTTTCAAGTAAGTAATAACCCTCTAGCTCCAGTCAACAAGTAATATTTTGAACCTTTCTCCCTTTAAATAAGTTACCAATTTTCCCTAAAGCTGTTTTTGAACAGTACAAACATGTTTAGTCAATAAAAGCTCAACACGAGGAAAGGATATACATGGGCCATGCAATTGAGGGCTGACTCCCATCCAATCACTCAGTCTGAAGAAATTTGCCTTGTAAAAAAAACTGAATGGACATAACATGCCAGTCCTATAAGAATTCTTTTCACAAGATGTATTTTGTGACTTGTTTGATCCTCAATTTGTTGTTCTCTCAACTTCTTTTTCGTAGGGTTTTTATGCCTTCATCGTCTACACTGTGCTGCGAAATCAGCTCTGTCGTCCAAACCAGGGGAACTACTCCCTGAACAACCAACTCGACAACGCCGTTACACTCCTCGAAAACAACCGCTACAACAGCCACTCCAACCTCGTGGGTCTCCCTCCAGAGAAGGGATCCGTGAAGGGAACTCTGACGAAAGCGGAAATTAAAAACCTGGAAGGTTACGTAAATCCTGTGGTAAGTGACGGCAGACCACTCCAACTTGATTTCCTTCCAAGTTTGTTCAAAAGATCTCTGACGCCAGTGCCCTGTCGCTTGTTTATTAGCTTGTGACGAGACCATTTTCCGGTCAAGAAGTCGTTTGTCCAATTCGTGCGTCATCTAATACGTAGATTCGCCCCCATGCCAACACTCCAGAGTTTGCACGTCTGATGTGTAGATTTTTCACAGTTGCCTGTCGCTTTCTCCTGTGTTTTTGAAAGCACTGAGGATCACAGACAGTGGGAGTTGTATCAAGTTCAGGAACAAACTCCTACATAAGCCTGACTGCCATATTTACACTGTTCTATCGCATTCAATCCTTTGGTGAATCCAAGAATGTTAGTGTGATCAAACAAAAGTAAAGCAGAGGGACATCGTTTGTTTTCCTGTTTAAAGGGAATATTGATGTAGCTGTTGTGTGGATATCCACCTTCAACTGTTGGTGGTATTTGACAAGACTCAAATCAAGCTGATCACTTCATAGAGCAAAGAGTAAAAAGAAAAGGTGATTATCTGCCAAACAGGAGAGAGAGAGAAGTGAAAGAAACATAGAGTGAAAGCAAAGAAAGGAATGTTTATTTGAATTCGAGGATTGTGGAATCCCCAAAATGTTCGTAGGTTTGAAACCGTCAAAAACTCATTTTTGACGTTAAAGGATTGAATGATCTTAGAACTTACTCAGAAAACACAAGATGGACGATGTTGAAAAAAGGCAAGCAAAATGTGGCCAATGTCTGTTGAGCCATTTTTCAAGGTATAAATTGTATACCTTTAGCTAGTGACGCAGTGATGTACCTTATTTTATTAGTTTTTCAACTGTCCCCCTTTGTCATTTTTCGGCCAGATCCAGACAGAATGGGATGCCGAATCGGTCAGTCATCGCAGCCATCACAGTCTCAACCTGGTCAAACCGCCCTCAGTGCATGGCAGCAACCTCTTCTCTCCCGCACCGTTTGACAACGCCCAGCCGGCCATCGTGGAGGACGACGACAACGACTCACAGGAATTTGATGATCTGATATTTGCGCTTAAGACTGGCGGGGCTTTGTCGATCAATGACAGCGGGTCCAGCGCCGCCCAGAAGAACAAACCAGTCTGGCCCGATCGACCACCACAGAGGAGCACCAGCAGCCAATCACGGCTGCGTGATACAACCGCGGAATCGGTGGACCACTACGAAGTACGGAAGGTGGCCATTGCGGACACTCACCTCTGATGGAAGGTGAACTTTTGTGGCTTAATTTGACTTTGTTGCAGGTTTGATGATGTCATATAACAATTCACAAAGTGACTCGGTGTTTTAGGACCAGATATCTTCCATGTGATTTTTGATAAGTTTTTGAGGTTTTTACTGTAGTAATGCTGATTCATTTTGAGTTATACCATATCGAAATATTTTATGGACATCAGAGGCTGTATAAAGAGACTGTGAGATTTGTTAGATTTGAGATTTCCCTGCTTCCTAACATCCCATTAATGACAAAGGTAGCTAGTTTAGTGACCAACAGTTTATAATTTTATATGCGAACTTCATTTTTTTCGCCCCAGCAATGCTGTCGTGTATTCTCTGTGGGTAGTCATCGTCACAGTGAAAACTCAGGTCAAGCTGCACCCTGTCACAGCAGTGATGTGACAGTCAAAAATGGGAATCTTAGTTTTAGACTTGTCTCGTTTGCTGCCAAAAAGAGGCAGTTCTATATCTGTACGGTTTTTTGGTCACAACTGATTTGAGTTCTATTTTAGCAGGGAGATAGCTACAGTGGTGACATTGGGGCATCTTTCCTGGGTGGGGGGGGTCACGCTTCCAGGTGGCACTCATCAACACTTACATGCTAGCTAACATGATGTAAGTTTTGATTCTCATTCTTACAATGTCGTTCTGTCTGTCTGTCAGTAGCTAGCTGTTACCCATCAACCATATTCAGCACCCATTTGCTCTTGTGACACACACACACACAAAAAAAAAACAGAACAAGAACACAAAAGAACCATTGCATTCTTTACTTAGTTTTCATCTCTCTTTGTGAACTTTTGGAGACGTATTGCAACAACTCCTAAATTCTCCCACTGAATTTTCACCAGTGACAACATGCATGTTTCTGGAACCGATATCAGTTGCATGACAGGTACAATAAAATAAAAAAATTGTAAACCTCATCTTGAAAAAGAATGAACCAGTCCAACTACAACCACCGTCTTAACCGTTTGGTCACTTTCCCTTCCAAGAAGGCTATGCAGCTACAGAAACCTACTTCAGAAACACGTGATTGATGACAGCGTCTCCCGTGTATCAGAGGAACGCCAGTAAATAATTGATTGTCGTGTTTACGTTTCATCCGTGACTTGACTTTTCCCTCTGTCAACTGTAAAGATCAAGTGTTGCAAGGAAACCGTTTCAGAATTAATCTGCCTCGTGTTTCTACTTCCTTGAAGGGACGGTGATGCAGCTCTCTCAAAGCAGAATGGTGCAACGTCAATAAAGACGCGTTTGTGGTGGCATCGGTCATGTCACTGCCGTGTTTAGTTTTGTCGCAAATTTGAGAAAATAAACATACAACTTGATTTCAAAGAAACAATGTTTTTTCTCGTCGAAGGATTGCATTGCTGATTTGTTTATCAAGTGAGCAGTAACAGAATGTCTCAAAAGATTTTGAGGTATCAAAAGAGCAATGGTTCTCAAGGTAGAGATCCATATCAAAATGTGCAAAATGTAGGGAGTGTTGCTATGATTTGGGAAGCAGTGCTCATCTTCCTACTTTCAAACTTCTTGTCAAAGGAGATCTAATGAACCTGATCAGGCAAAAAGAAAAAAAGGGGAAAGTATCCTTACTTGCTGATACATAGCTGATGGACTTTAATGATTTTTTAATATGTGTTATGCGATGTTTACGACCAAATTTACCACCCCTCCTCCTGCATAGGCTCATTTGTTGTAGGGCGGGGGAATATCATTGGGAGGAGAAACAATCATATTGTCAAAACTTGGATGTCCAAAACTGAAAAGACAATGCCTTTAAAAAGACAATGATTTCCTCTAACAGCGAGGAGAAATCTTTTTTAAAGTTGTAGCTGCCATAAATAACAAACATCAATGGCGGTTTGACGTGTCTTGGCTTCTTTTTCTCTTTATATCCCTCTTAATCGTTTTTCTTCATTTGTGTTTTTTTTTTTTCAAAGAGGCTGCCTTTGGAACAGGGTCTTTCATTTTCTTGCCAATTTAAAACATTCTATCTGGGAGGAAATTTATAGAGTTTCCTGCTTTTAGACTTCAAATGGTTATTTCCTGTTTTCTTCTTCTTTCTCTTTTATTTACATCCCTCTTTGGTCAGTTTGAATGTTTTGTACATCTAAGAAGCAACATTACACACCTTGAAGAAACATTAAAGCTGTAGAGTATAAAGTATATGTTATGACTAATGGTATCCTATGAATTTGATCTGAACTTTATCTGAATTGTGTGTGCCTTTTTGCTGTTTTTGTTTTGTATTCATGTATTCGGTTTTGCTGTGTCATTTTCTTCTATTATCTTTTGTTGATTTTTTTTTGGTATTTGTAAAAAAAAAATATTGTCAAATCTGTCACAAACAATCCATCCACATTGATCACTGTGGTGGCATGAAATACTTCATTCTATTTGAGTTTATTTAAAGCTGGAATATCAGTTGAAAAGTTGTCAGTGAAAGTTGAATTCCACTGAATATCTCATAGCCACTACATAGCCCCTGCTCTTTCAGATTGTGAGAAAAGTGATTTTTCCCCCTGTTTTATCTTCCCTGAAACACTAACAAAGGACAAAGGTAGATGACCAGGCATTGCTAGTGCTTTAGCCTGTTACTATATTTCGGTAATTTCTAGTCAATATCTCCTCGCAATGTTTGCATTTATGAATCTTTCTGGTTCATCTGACAAAATATGTTATGTCAATATATTTTTTAACAATTAACCGGCCCCCCTTGAAGTTTGCAATTCACTGGACCACTTTAAATGTGAAAATTTCAGCGATTGAAGTACTGCGTGTATGTTACATGTGTATCTCACACTGAGTGAGTGGATTGTACTGCATCGGGATGCAGTAAAACCCATTGTGAGGGGGGTGGTATGTTGAGACCCTCAGAGATGAGTATGAGCGTGTTATTCATTCCCATCTGGACGGGTTTGTGCCTTAAAGATCTTTTTTATCGTACCTGGCCACCATTTCTTAGTCATATAAGGAAATTTATCCTGCATCATTTGAAACCTCGGTACCTGCGGTCTTGCACTCTGTATCGGCCGTTGCATCGTGAGTTATCCGCGTGAGGTCCCGCGTGGTACGCCCCTATGATGGACTTCCCGGTTATGATGGCATGGTATCGTCGCATTTCTCGGTGTTTATCTGTGCACCTCGTAGAACAGAGATCCTTGAATAGCATCATATGTTGCCAAAACAACAAGAGCAATTCTCTCTTCTTCTTTTTTTCTAGTAGTGCCGTTTGATAAATGAATTGATGCATCAGGACCTTTTTCTAGTAGGTTAGATTTCATAATATCTCTGCTCAGAATTGTAAATGGACAATCATATTCTTATTGATCTTTGTTCTGTTCTGCATGTGGTCTTTTTCTTCATTGCAGTCATTGTTCAGGGGGCAGGGGGGTTGGAATTCGAGAGAATGTGTTGCATGGTAGAACACCGCTGTCACCATGATCATACTTTTTGGGTTGGAAAAAAGTGAGAGAGCTGATGGTTTCACTGGTCCACTGAACTTTGCAGCTGTGTGTTCCAGCCAACTATGAGTACAGGATGTGTCACGACAAAAAAAATATATCGCCCAATGAAGCCATCGTGGTATCATTCCAGAACTTGTTAGGAATTGTCTTAATGGAAGTTATAGCTTATGTTCTTGTTTTAATTACAGTCCTTCTCATATTGCAAAAAGACATATTTGTTGACTCTTTGACCACCTTGATTATATCAGGAATATGAAAATATCATTCCACGAAAAGAAAAAAAAACAGTGAAAAGAAGAAGTGGTTATATTTTTATATTCGTAGGGCACATAATTGTTGCATGTCGTAATCACTATCCTTGACTTGAACTTTCGTGTGGAACGGTACTGTCAGCCTTCCCACCAAATTTCAAGACGTCGGTTTGCCCTGTTTCAATGCATTCATCAATTATGCATGCAAGTCATTAATATTCAACACCTTGACAAACCTTGATAGTTTGGTTGCTCTACTGTCTTCTACAAGTATTCCGGACAGGAGTTTCCTCTTTTCAAGTTTGTGCATAATGCCAAGAAAAGAATTTTGGTACTAAAAAAGTGTAGAGATGATGATTATGATTGAAAAATTATGAAAGTCACTGTTTTTTTATATTTGTAAATTTATGGAAATGTAAATATCCCTTCAGCAAAGGAAACTTGAATTTTAGGGTCAAGTTTCTAATATCATCATGTACTTGAAGGTCTGTTGGAAACGTTAGCTTGCTTTTTGTTTTTTCTTCTGATGAAAAGTTTATCCCAAAGACATTTTCTTATAAATGATGAAGGTTACAGGACCTTTCCAAATACCTTGACTAAGAGTATACAATGTATTAGAAACACTTTGAAACACCTTGAATAGATTTTTAAGCTTAATCAAACACCTTGAATATGTGTACTGTGTTATAGATTAGCACCTTGGACACAGTGTGTAAACTGTGTTTTTACTTTAGCACCTTGAGTATGTACACCCGCATGTCTTACATTACACACACCTAATGTCTTTGAGAGATTATGGATTGTGCATACTGTTACATTAAACAAATCGAGCAGGGAGCTGTTACTCAGAAGGAGATGAAACCCTTTGAAGTACGGTCGTCTTCTGCCCAGGTCACACAGTATTCTGTGGTTGGTATCGTTCTTTGCAATTCTGTGAGACTCGTGCCGGATTAGAAAGTAAACCCACTGTGGTATTTGCCGTCTGCTACAGTTCACAGGAAGCCTACAAAAAGTGCCAACTGCAGCAGCATTGCCGGTTGTAGGGGAGACAGATGATTTCTCTGTCTTTTTGTCCCTCGGTGTCTTGTATGACATTATTGCATTTCAGATGGACATGAAAAGCAGTAGCATATGACCATCTCAGGAAACTTCCGGAAACATCTCTTTTAGTTGCCGTAATGCTAGACTAGCCTCCTAAGCTTCGTTCATACAATAACTGCATCCAGTGACAGCCCCTGGGCTGATACACCTAGTCTGTTTTGATCCCAAAGAGGTAACCAGTCGTTTTGATTTATGAGACGGTGGTCCTGACTTAAATGTTGTTAACAAACTTGGCATCAAAGTATTGTAATCCTTTTCATGGGGTGTAAAGCAGGTGTGAATAACAGTTACTCGGATACTAACTAGAATTGGATGTATCACACAAAAATAAAGGCAGTTTGAGCCGCACTACTCATAAACTGAAACTCCCATCACCCTGGAGAAAATCTAATACGATTAGGATAAATGAAAAGTTTCAGTTGCCTCTCCTCATGCTTCCTGTATTTGGTATATACATATACACATTATATTTGTTATATTTTCAAAGGTCACCTTGCTTGTGTATAATATGTTACGGCATCTCGAATACCTTGAATATGTGTACTGTGTTACACCTTCTAACGTCTTGAATGTATGCACACTGTTATATTAAACATACTGAGTGATCTTACTGTGTTATGTTATAGCACCTTAGAACACCTTGAATCAGAACGTACCACAGTACATTATAAATACATTCAAACTTCATGAATGTTTAGATTGTTACACAGTTTGTTACACTTTGAGCACATTCAGACACATTCTATATGCATACTATTATATTCATTCAAGTGATTCTAACACCTGAAATACACTGAATATGTATACTGTGTTACGTTATTGCACCTTCAGACAATTTGATTGTTTCATTATTCAGTGTCAAATTGTTCAATTGGATTTGCATTACAATGGACCCACTTTTGATGCCTGGCAATAATTTGACATTTCTTTTCAAAATACTGCTGAATCTTAAGATTATCTCCCAATGTCCCTTCAGAAATCGTCCTTTTTTTATAAAGCAAAATTTTGATAATTCAAATTGGTCAGTAATGTGTAACAATTAGGAACATAAAGTTAAATAAACAGTTACAGTGGTATTTGTTTTGGAAATAAGTCTCTGGGTTTTGAGGGTAAAGTGACAATTTTTAATATAAATTATGTTTCAATTTTTGCCTTATGAATTTTTGTTTTGCTTGGCTGTCTTTCTCAACTTTCAGAGGCACACATCACTGTGGAAGTTTTAGTATTTTCATCTGGGAGTCTAAGGGACAAGTAATGTAATGTGTAAAATGAGTTGTCCTGCCAAAAATCATGTTATGAGTTTCAGTGTGTATTTCCAGGTTCGGTGTACCACAGTATGACTGACATAAGTTTGCATTGTGCTGTTAGCAATTTATCACCACATGTCGTCCCATGATATTTCATTGGTTGCAAGTAAATGTTAATTTGATTAGAGCACTAACTGAAGTTTGGTTGTCCAAAGGACAACCATGAACCAAAATTTGGCTGTCCTGTGCAGAAAGTGGGCATCTCAGACACCAGGATTACCACGTAACTTCATCACAACACATAATTTGAAACAAATTAGATACTAGTTTGCTCTGATCATACCATGTGGTAAGACTCTCACTGTGTCATTTAGGTAATTTATCACACCTTTTCTGGAATGTACCACATCATGTAGGTAACTTACCACACCATTTATGTTATGTACACATTTGTCAGCTCTGAGTAAGAAATACCGTAACCCTAGGTTCTACAGGATAGTTGATACGGTTCATATATGTTTTCTATATTTACGATAAAAGAAGAAGTATTGATAACAGTTGAATGTTATGACCAGATAGATAGCGTATGTCCAAAATAAATGAAAAAATTATGAAAGAAAAATTAATTTACACAATGCAATGCCTGAAGATTTTTGTCATTTCAATCCATATTTTTTACTATGTATCATTACTTCTATTTTTCTGCATCAAACTTTTCAAACATTCCTTCCTTCCTGTAACATTTTGTTTCCATGCTGACATGTAATAATAAAACTGGACTCACACTTAATGGTTGCTAATTTTTGTGTGTGTGCCCTTGTTTTCGGGTGGGATCGAGGACCGAAACAATAGATTTTAGGTCCTCTGTAGAAAAAGTCAATAGATTTCTCCGGTCCTCTCAAGATAAACAATAGACAGTCTATTGTTAACGTTAGGGGTCAGGTAGAAAAAAACAAAAGAAAGCACAATGAGGTCCTCGGAATGAATGGAAAACAAAGCAGTGTGCGTGCGTGTGTGTTTTACACATTTTGTGTGTCTTACCATTCGTGTGTGTAATTTCAAATCGTGTTTTTTGCTAACATGAATACTCGCGTTTATCTTTCTCGGTTTTTCTTCAGTCAGCATTTTGTTTCTTCTGTCGAAATTCAATAAGTGAATATGTAAAATTTGCAGGAAGGAAAGTCCCATTTAAACTCGTCAGCAAAACATTGGGTTTATATTTAATCAACCGTCTAGAGAAAAGGAAGCACTGTAACGTTTATGTCTTATAGACCCATGGAAACAGTAGCTAGGTTGTCAGGAAATTGTTTCATCGTTCAGTTTCGCTTAGCTAGGACGCAATTTGGAAACTTAGCCTTATGAGGAGACTACTACTGTAGGTTACAGTGATTATGTAACAAATGCAGTTTGGTAGTTTTTTTTTCTAATGACTCTGTCAGTGATGATGATTGAGCAAACAAGCAGCAATTTACGCAGTAGGGTTGCAGTTTGGTAGTTACTTGGTAAGCCTGAACTTGTTTACGTAGTTAGGTTTGAAGAAATAGAAAAATATATAACCCTAAATGACGCCAGGGACCAATGAATGAAGGGGGAAAACCCTGTCAGGCGAAAGGCGTTATCATGAAGCCGCGTTACACAAATCCAGCCGAAATTCAGGGATAACAACTCGCAAACAGCTGTACGTTGGAACGCAGTTTTCAGGCTGAATATTATCAGGTTGTCTCAACATATCAAACGGTTGTATTTCTGGTTTCCCCAAAGATGTAGTCAGATCGAACGAAGAAATTCTAGTCGCGTATTTGCGTCACATACAAATGTCGAGGGCAGGACGGTTTCTCCATACAGAGCAAGGATGGCACATACTAATGTTCTTCATTTGTTCAGTGTTTAAGTTTAGTTAGCCTTACGTCATTCTGGTCAATCTATTACAATGGAAGTATAATCTGTTATCTACAGTAGTTAAGTCGTAATGGAGCTGTCAGTCCGTACGTTGGTAATGCCGTCACCTTAAAATCAAGCGAATCATCAACTTAGGGCTATCGATGGTGTTGCTTCTGTATGCAGTGCAAAGAATTTATTACTCAATCAATTTGAACTTGAAATTGGAGGTGTGTTTTTCAAATACAAACAACAAACTCGAAGGGTCGTTATCGTCGAAATCTAGGCTAATGTGAAAATTCAGAGGTCTTATGTTGAACGTCTTCTAAAATCAACAACTAAAGACTTTTAAGTTGACTTTAAGGGACTTTTCAGTTGACTTGTAATCAACAATTAAGGATTAATTGACTACTTTTCTGAACATATACATGGTATGCCATGAACAAGATATACCATATATCTCTAGTCTGAGATACGTTGTTTCATGTTTTAATGAGAACGCCAAAGAATTTTTTTATACTACCAACTTGCGAATCTATTCTCACTTCCAGTCCTACTCGCGTCCCTTCGTTACAGTTTGTACTGTCCTCGCATTCCACCCGCCCTTCATATCAATTGCACCGACCAGATCATTGTTAGAAGCAAACGCCGTGTTTCCGGTTGCTATGGTAACGGCCAATCCATATTGTTTGTTTTCTTTAATTTCCACCTTCATTCTGTTCTTTGAGTTTTGCTTTTGAGAGTGCAAACGATTGTGGGCTGTCATTCTCTGTACGAAGGTCTTGTAAGATCCCCCTGCTCTTTTTCTTAGATAACGTCTGTTTTTATTATTTTTTTTCCAACTGTTCTTTAAGTGGTCCTTAACCACAGCATGCCGTAATATGTTAGAAACATTCCATATATTTATGTATTTATTTATTTCTTGGGGGTGGGGTGGGGGGGTGGGCTGAAATCGCATTCCTCAAACTTTACCCAGACTTGGCTAAGGCCACATTTTGTCGACTATACACTCTATTTTCGTTGTGTATAATTTTTCTTCCATTTCGACTTCACTGAAGTTACGTCTGGAGAAGTTAATATACTGTACGAAATCTCCGTACTCTTCTTTTCACTGTGCGATCTACATCATTACACGGGGTGGCGGGGGGGGGGGGGGTCAACGAAACTCATGCCCCCAAGCGAAGGTGGAACAAAACAAAAATGTTTATAGAGATTTATACGTAGGAAAACGCAAAGATTTAGATGAAAAATAGTAACTTACACGACTGTACACTTAATTTGCAAAAAAAAAAAAAGGCATCTCGGGGAATTCACTGATGGATGCATTTTCCTTAGGGAAAGGGAGTCTTCGCCCCTCCTTAGAACGTCGCTGATATAACTGTACCACCAGTAAGCCCCCCTCCGCTTCCCCAAACAAAGAACTTGGATCAGCCATGATCATTATTACGTTTCTCTGTTTACTGTTTCACTGAGGTGGTCCCCATTGACCCACGAGCTAGTTACAACATCCCATTAACTTATTAGCAGTTTTTAATGCCATCATTTACGATGGTTTTTACTCAGTTCCCGTTTCAAAAAAAAAAAAAAACCTCACACTCAATGAGGAAAACTATGAAACCCAGTTTAGCAACACAGAAGTGTAGAAAAAGCAAATAGGACAGCGAACGCCCTGTGATTTTTCTTTTAATTACTTGAGACAACAGAATATACTTGCTAGTAGACGGAATATCAATAGAATGGCCATTCCAACTGTTTCAGTACATATATCAGCCACGCAGTACATGTGTACCCTCTCACGTTCGAAAGTTATTTCCTTGTTTAAACTCCGTACGGACGAACGATTGTTTCCTGTTTCTGTAAAATGATACTCCAAAAGCGGAGAAATTATCTCCAAAGCCGTGATACTTTATCAAAACAAGACGAATCTTGAAACTGGCAAGATGGCTTCGATCTACACGGTGTTTTTGACTCTCCTGCTGGCAAGATTAGCTTCTTCGGGGTCTTGTTTTGGAAAAAGTAAGTTAGTTTATTTCTCTCTTTTTGTATTTGTGTGTGTGTCTTTGGCCAGGTTTGTTATACAGATTTGACCAGTCTGAATCTTGCAAGAGGGGAAATCTATTCTCAGATCAAGTCTGCGTACATTAGTCCTTTCATTGTTTGTTTTAATCCCAACCTACAAAGTAGTCGTTAACAATAGGTCTATGCTCTTGACAACTCCCTGTGCGATCTGACCCCCTCCCCAATGACGTTACTACTTGCACTCCCGACTTGGGGGGGGGGGGGGAATTGCTTAATTTGTGATTCTTACAATTGTTGACCTGCAGAGTGACGTTCCATGGATCTACTCCATACTTTGGCTAAAATGAGTCGCTTAAGGTGTTTTTCTTTTATCAAAAACAATTTTAAGTAGCTGCTCTTCAGTAGCCGAATGAAACGGTCTGTCATTGTTGGAAAGATTACTGTTGTATGCATGTTTTGAAGGGAAGAGTACCGTTGTAATAAAATGGTTTAGTAGTTTGGTTTAATGGTTTACTAAGCCATGATCGTGATCATGGAACTATAGTTCATACCTCCCGGCTCAGACCCGAACAGAAACAAAGGGAAGGGGAATTTGGAGACAGACCCAAATGCTCCTTGGGTTTCCACCTCCCTACGCAATGGTATACTTGAAACTCATTTACAAATAACATGGCAAAAGTTGACCCGGCTTGCGGGACGTGACATGGTCGCACAGGTTAATGTTGTTAAGAAGCGAGGATTTCTCTCATTGACAGTAGTTTATCCCCTGAGCTTAGCGCCCCTCCCCTTCCCTGCAAGTCTAGTCAGGTTAGAGAAACTGTCTATGCTGTAATGTATTCGTGCAACATATACTGTACTTGAGAAATACAACAGAGATACAACAGTGTGCGCCTAGTTTCATTTCATTTCGGTTATACTGAAAGAGTGTGCTATGAATGAAATCCTGTTTTCTCTTTTTGAGTCAGTCTTTTACAAAAATAACATTTATATGAAATCACTCTCAGAGTGAGGTTCATTCTGTAAAGAGAAAGCATTGTTTGTCTGTAAGGAATTGACGTAGTCTGTGCCAAATTTAGAAAACGTTTCATTTACCAGCGCAATTTGTTTTCTCTGGTGTTGAAAAACAAATTCTACATTTTGGGTTTTGGTCATATAAGTTGGAGAGCCGAGGAACTAAATTGATACAGAAATACGAATTGGATGGAAACAGGGAACGATGCCAACTTTCATGCGGTCATTCCGAACGGGTGACTAAACAAGTATGGTATAGGCCTACGTGTCAGTGAGAGTTCGTGTACAAACTACATGCGTGTGAAAAGGATTGTGAAGAAGCGTAGATCGAAGAATATGGCCGGTAGGCGTCGGAGTGAAGGGGAGGGGGGAGGTGGATCAAGTGAGCAAGGGTAAATTAACCATTAGTATATATTTAATGTTGTGCCTGGGGTGTTGGAATATGGGGGTGAGGGTATTTGCTGGTCTGTGTTACCTCCATGTAAACACCACTTTGAAAGTCAACTTCAAAAGATGGAGGAAGGCCACAGACTGAGTTAAGATGTTACTATACGTCTAGAGTTTGAAGACCTTCTGGGTACAACTTCTCCGTCCCACGTCGTCTCATCCTCTTCCACTCTCCTTTCTTAGTTTTCCACCCCCAATCTCCAATCTAAATACTTTCTATTATTATACTCTGGTAGTCTCACTTCTGCTTCATTTCGCCATCTCCCCATCCCCCACCCATTTTTTCAGCACAGTACTTTGAGGACAATGGCCTCTTGGTGCACCCTGGGGCGCATGTGTGATTTCCTGTTACACCACATTAGTGACAATGACAGTGATTCTGACGGTGATATAAAGATGGCGGTTTTAGGCTACTTTGTTTAGAACTTAAACAGTGATTTTGTTGATCGCCATTGTCATATTGACATTGTTGTGCAGGTGGTAATGCGAAGTAAGGATCAAGAAAATATCCCAACTGTTGCGGAGCAAATCCAATGTCGGGATACAGAGCGCTTAATTTTGATCATAGGCTATACGTGCAAAACAAACAGTGTAGCTCGGTTGCCTTATTATGAAAGCCCATAACTCTTTTCACTTACACAGACATGAGCTCACATCTAAATACTGTGAAGACGCCACTGCATGTGGCTTTACAAATGGTCATGAAACACCCCGGTAAATTACCAAAATAAGTTCTCGTACTTCTTTGAAATTGAATATATAAAATTTAAAGAGGCTCATTGAGTTGTTTTGTGAAATTCACTCAATTTTTCTAAACCGGTCAAGTTTCCTTCACATGCTAATGACAAACAGTCAAACTAATAGGATCCCAAAGTTTTACATACGTTGGAACATTAATGAGTGAGTAACCAACGATTAAATTTGGTTTTTGAAACTTTGTGACCAGATATTTTCACATTAGTACATTCACATGCACACAATCAGAGCAAGTAACGGTCAAAAATTTGAAAAAATTGACAGTTTTCATATAACTATTGGATGTGAAACTTGATTAATTATGCTGATTGTGAGTATTGTCGTGTGTTTGTATACTTCAAAATCACCGCAATCTTTACTGATATCAACTCAATGAGCCCCTTTAACACCAGTCAAAAAAGCAAATTGCTTTTATTGAATATTTGCCTAAAAGAGTGTTGTGGGTGTTAAAGGGAAATAGGGAGTTTGTTTTCGAGAAAACATCCATATTTTTAAAACCAATGTTTGTGGAAGTAGAATGATAGATTGTTCAAAATAAGAATGGACAGTAGCCTTCTTTTTAAAGTATAAGTTTCTCACATATGGAAATTCAATTATTAGATACTCAACAGTAATTTGTTCACTCAAACTTTTTATAATTCAAATGATGCATCTTCAATTTCTCATCACGTGCATAATTTTTTGAAGAGATGAAGCTTTTGCAGATGTTTATTGATGAGACTGAATGTTTTTACAATGATTAAAGCCACTTTGTTTGTGTGCCATGTTGGTATATTCTAAACGCGCTATTTCCCTTAAGACCACAGCTCTCAAACTGTTGTCACGTTTCTTTCAACACAATCAAGATTGTAAAGACGCGTAAAGGTAAATGTCATTCGAGTAGCTGTGTCTGTGTGAGACCACAAGATCCCCCATAATGCAATGTACCTCTTTGAAATGGACATGGCATTCAGAACCCATAACTCCCAAACGGAACATGCTATCGAGATATGAATCCCACCAATGGAGAGAGCAGATTTTCGCCATTTTGTCTGTAAAATATCGGTTTTCGTCCAGGGGCCAATGTCTTTAAACTCTGGTGGAATCAACCTGGAGGATCCATTGGGTCACCGTACTGCAACTCAATTCCCACTTCTGAGAGTAGGAAAAGTTCAGCATTTAGTTTACGATGGTTCCATCTTGAGGCTATCTGCCATTCTACCATTTTAAAATTTCGATCCTTGTTCCATGAGAAAAAAAAATGGGAGGATGCACCAACCCTCTCGGAAATTTTCAAAGTCTCATTTAAAACATCATTGTGTTATAATTCTTGTCAATGTCTTGTTTATTAGCCTATGTACATATCTTGTTAGTTAACTGCTGTGTTATGAATTCGAAAATGGGGACGCGTATTGTCATCACAAGGTTGATCTGCCCCTCTTTTAACTCGTTAATTATCTGATGGAAAAGTTCTGGAGTGAAATGTAGGCTGGTCATCCATACAAACTGTTCTTGAAATGATTTTGTTTGGTTAAGTAACTATTACAGTCGTATAAATTTAGAGCATCCCGGAATGTGACGTTTATATATATATAAATATATCCGTGAACCTCGATCTGCTCTGCGACATTTTTACATTCTCTGTCACGTCGGGCGAATAGATATTTGAGGATAAAGCTTTTGTATTTAGTTAACACACTGTTACCGTTTACGTGTTTAACCTTTCTAATATCGGGATAACGTTCACGATACATCCATGTGGCTGACTGAGGATAAACATTGGAACATGCGGTGAAAGTAAACATAATAATAGCATGTTAGACAAACATCGTGAACTCAGTACTAGATAACGTGATTATACGACGTTGAAAGAGACGGAAAAGTTGGCGGCTGGCCGATAGATATTATCAACCGTCTATGACTGGTTTATCAATAAGACAGAATGCCAAAGAATGAAATGATAAATCGAAACATCTCTGCATTTCATCGATCGAAGTCTCCAGTTTTAGAGTTCAATCAAAGTCTATAACGGAATGATAAATTCAGTTTGTCTCATCGATCGATCAAAATATCGAAATAATTGACCAATCAAGCGTCTCGTCAACTGGTCACTGGAAGTGACTTGCCAAAAGATCAGTCAAAGTGGAGTTTCAGCTGCTCAATAAAATTTGCATATCATTGCTAAATGAAATTGTGTTTGTCACTGTTGAATAAGAGTTGACGACAGAACGATAAGTCACATTACGCAATCAATCAGTCAACCAAGCAATTAGTCAATCAATTAATCGATCAATCAATCGATCGACCAATGAATCAGAAGTTGTAAATAACTGCTCGATCAAACACCGCGTGGACTGATCAAAGAAAGTGTTTTCGTGCAACTGATCTCTCAATGTGGCTAGCCAGATGATCAGTGGAAGTGGGAGCTTTAATTGGTGATCATTAAATTTGTCCCAATACTATTCCATCTTTCTATATTCGATCATACGTGCCTCGTCTGTCAATCAGTCGAAAATGAGCGATAAAAGGATTAATTGTTCTTTTTCAACCTATCGATCAAATTTTTATCACTTGATCAATAAAGATATCTGTTTAATTGATCAGTCCTGGTTAATCGATCAATCTGTCCCTTTGGCTAGACAATAAAACTGCACAGAAACACTAACTGATCAATGAAAGATTGATGGCACCGATCAGTTTCCGATCATCTTACCAACCATGGTGTGTTATCATCAATGTCAAAAATGGGGTTTCATCAACTGAGCCAGCAAAAACAAAAAACAAAACAAAAAATTTCCCTTGCCTTCAGATCAATCTAACATTCTCATAGACCATTTTAAGTCTTAAAACTCGATTGAGAATATGAATATAAAAAAGGGGAAGATCTATTTTTAAAAGATGTTGTTTTGGTCAGTGCGATTGATTCTTGACGGTCAGTCTATCTTCCTTTTCAAGGTTTTCTAACCTGTTATTTCCCTTTTGTGCCCAATTCAGATGAAGTGATCATAATGAGTTAGCTTACGTAAATGGCCTTCCCTGATGACTTCCTCTCTCACTGCCAAATATTCAATTATCTTTTCTTTTGTTTATTTTGGATCATCTTCTTTTTTCTTGCATATCCTTCACCTATGAAAGTCGAATAGTGTATTTTGTGTGTTCAAACATGAGTATATTTAGAGGTGACGAACGGCAACTTGCGGTTGTTGGTAAAAGCATACAACTATCCAAAAAAACGACCTATTTCTCACACATTAATGGGATTATTTGTAAAGAATTTCTCCATTTAATTATGAAAAAGAAAAACCGACTCACTGGCCTGCTCATCAACAAGTAAATGAGAGCATACTCTAGAGCTGCCTTATCACATCGGGTGTACAAAGTTACCTCCGGCCCGTTTATGACGAAAGAATGATATGGGGAATGCTGTATGAGTGATACACGATAAATGTAAGAATGAAAGTTTGAATTACGTATGTACCTTGCAAGCAAGATTCATGCTCGTTATGGAAATAAGGTATCACAGAAGTTTCAAGGATGTTGGAATAATGTATGAATTGTGAAATGATGTCATACCGGTGCCTTAAAATTGATACTATACATGAGCGCTGCATGGGTGATTTTAATACGTGAGTGATAAGAATATAAATGATATTTAAATGGAAGTACCAATGAAACATGAATGGTATGTCAATGAGTCATAAATGAAATCTTAAGTGACTAAAACATCCACGATGGGATACGTGATTGATATATGCAACATATGCTGGGAATATGAATATGGATGATCTATGAATAATATGTAAAGGATGCATGAATGAAGTATGAATGATATGTAAATGGTACAGGAAGGATATATGTGAAACGCTGATAATGTGACTTGTGAGTGATGTACAAACAATATGTATGAGCAATATGTTTATGGGTAGATAAGAATGGTACACCTATAATGAGTTATGAATGATAGATGAATACATTACTATTGATGCAGACATAAATATGAAATGATATATTATGTGATTGATTTATGAATGATGTTCCTTTTAATGATATGTGAATGATACATAAATGAAATATGAGTAATATGTAAGTGATATGTGATATATGACTGAAATATGGAAAACGTGATATGTGAATGATATATAAGCGATAATGCGAGGCTTATAAAAGTGAATAATGTATGTATGATTTACGTATGAACAACATGTAAGGGATACATTACTTACATATGAATACTATATGAATACAATATGGGTTCATATATATATATATATATATGTATGGGTTGATATATGTGGGTTCATATCATATCAATATATATATGATATGAGTGATACATAAATGAGGAGATTGGACCACTGGGGGATGTACCTGAATCTCAAAACATTTTGGATCTAAATTACTTTTGAAGCGTTCATTTTGTTATTGTAGCTGTTGTTAAGGTACTCTTTAAAAACGAAAGAGTGACATTTACTCAAAAAGAGTGTGTATAGAGCTCACACAATTCCCAGTAAAATTCACTCTTACTATACGAGGCCCTGTACACACTCTTTTTTTCAAGTGAATTTTACTCTTTTTTCAAAAAGATACTGAACTCAATCGAATGGTTGTTGAGATGTATTCCATCTGTTTGCTTAATGTCTTGGATCATTCATAGGGTAATAAAGCCTCGGGGAATGTGCCAACCATTCAGAACTGCCAGCTGTCTTTAAGAAATGTCGCTAAAAGTCAGTTGCCGTTTAAACATCTATAGTCAGTTGTGTTACGAATGTTAGGTAAAGGAAGTTGACTCACAGTGGTTAATGCAATCAAAAACTGTAGTTGCTTTTCAATCGAGTTCCTAGAATGAGAAATACGTTTTTAATTAAAGCCAATAACTGTTAAGCCTGTAGGCAAATCTACGTAAGAGTTTCTTGTCACAATGTGGCACCGACACACAATAGCTGGGATTCCGGCATGCATGTCAATTTATAAACAGTAGCGTATTCCTCTTTTCAAGAAAAAAAAAACAATTGTGGCCGTAAAAGGTCCAGAAACTCGCCATGTTGTGTTAACCGAAAGTGATCATCTGAAAACATAAAAGAAAAAAAAGGGGTTAATTTTCAGAATTTTTTTTTTCAAGATTTCATAAATGCATCTGTCAACCAAAGAAAAGTAACGCCATCTGTTCAAACTAACTGGAAAAGTCTGTTTTCGTTTAATTTGTAAAGTTAAGCAATCATCACAAGAAGAAAACAATGTTCTCAAAATGAGCACAGTGGAGTGTATGAAAACCTTGCAATTTAGAGTACACTGACATACTGCAAAAATAGATTTACAAAACAAAACGATACAGAAATACATAAAGCAAACGGAAAAAAATCTTTCAGTTTGTTTCCTAGATTGAAACCCCCTTTTCCTTTTCCTCTTTGTATTTCTTTATTCTTCGTTCTGTAAGGCTACAAAAATCTGTAGGCATTTTTACAGTATGGCTAAAAAAATTGGATTACTGGTTTACTTCGTCGGCGGATCGTCCCATTTAAACGCAATAAATGATGTGACTATGCGTGATAGAAATCACAATTTAAGAGGGCCTAACTTAAATGCAGCAGTAAATAATGTGACAAATGTGACAGAGTCACAATTTGAAGGAGCCTCACTCAAATGCAGGAGTAAATAATATGGGACGGTAAGACTGAGATTCACAATTTGTCCCAAAAGTCTCTGGTAATCTGTTGAAAGATGAAAAAAGGCAAAATGAACATTTGTGCTGCATCAGGTAGATTTTTCAGTCATCTCATGATTTGTAGGGGGATTCTTGTATCGAGTCTTACTTAGGAAAAGGAAATTGTTAGAATAAAATGACCACACTTTTGTCGTTCCACGAATCACCGAAAAACCCCAACAAAGCTATTTTAGGACATCTGCTACAATGACACCAGAGACTTCCCACCTTGATAACTCACCTGTGCTACAGTCAAACTTCCCCTGAAAAATTCTTTGTTAGTTGTTAGAGGAAACACAAGAAGTAGCTCCATGATATGATTACATGAGGCCATGCACAATTTTTTACTCCGTTAAGGGCAACAGAGTGGCAGGTAACGAAACATCAAGCAAAGTGAAATATTGTCTTGATCTTTGTAAATGCAACATGGAAAGCCATCCGTTAATCTGAAGGATTAGCCGACACGGAACAGTTGTCTTCGCATAACCATAAGGTGATACTACTTCTTTCCCTAATTTCAATTATTTTTCAGGATGTGTTGGATCCCGCGTTCTACGTTCAGCCGGCCGTATCGTCTTCAATACACCGACTGGTACCATGAAAGGCAAACCAAAGAACTTCATCATAGTGCTACCGTGGTCTACAGGGAGACGACAGCAGTTACCACCTTTCACCGGAAGTGGAATAGGGAGAATTTGGTCCTCTTCTCAGCAGGACGAATATTGCAGCGAACGTGCCGACAACGTTATCAATAGTCAGTGCTTCTCTGGTGAGTAAATGCGTATATTAAAGAGAAGTTACGACATTAATTAGTAGATCATAACGTCATGAAACAATTTATTAAAAAGAAAAAAATGAGACCTTTTGTTCGTCGCACGAAACTGCAACTGCAAAAGGTCCAATCATAAAAATTGGTGAACCTAGGATACGAACGTATTGCCGAAGATATTTTTTCGTAAAACGTCAACGGGTTTGAAAGCGAAAGGGAATGAAACCTCTCAAAAAGTCTCCAGCACAATAAGTCCTCATCTTCAACTTTTTTTATGTTTACAGCACAAAAAAGTCTGACACTTGAACCTGAGAAAAGATATGTAAGATACTATATGTAAGGATGGCATCCCTGCTGTTATGTTGTTCGAATTGTCATGTTAAGTGTACCCTTCCTCTTCTGAACAAGTAAAAAACAAGTTTAAAAAAAACTTGTGGGGGTCGGGAAAATGCTTTAAGATTAAAAGAACGAAATACTCAGTTTGTCCCTGATACGCATTGGTTGACGTTTGGATCATTATAGTAAATTTAACGGTGATGACGCTTTTGATCCGAATGAATATTTTTCGATTGTTGATAGTCTGATAGGGGACGGGGTTAATGGTGAGGATCTGGAGATTAGTTTATATATGATCAAGTTTCATCTTAAAATATCTTTTACTGAATTTAAAAGTGCATAGCTTAACAATTTCAAGATATGAAAGCTATTGCTTAATATCAAACTAAGGAAAATTATTCATTGCCATGGAGTGTTATCCATCTAATATTCTATTTGTTATTCTCTGTCATGTATTACAATATTTTGCAGATCAGCTGTTTAGAAATTAAATATTATTTGATGTCCTTTTAAGCACTTTTCAACCATCAAATATAAATAAAACGACGTTCCTCAGGTCGAATGTCTTTTATTTTGGTTTCCTTTGAGGAAATATAACCTTCAGGTATTAACCTAAACCTTTACAGCAGTAACGTTTCCTTATAGTTCTTGATGACCAACCTAAACTCGTCCGACTTCCACGTGCTTGATATTCCGAGCACCGTATTCTTCTATTTTCATAATTTTGACTGACGTCAACCGGCAGGTTTTATGGAGGTTACGAAAACATTACTTTCAAGGAAATCGACATTTCTCACAGCGAGACCGTTGCTTTTGATAGTTTGACTTTTTTGCTTCCAGATATGTTGCAATGGGTGATGTGGGTATGTTCTCTTCATTTTGGCGGCTGACAGAATACCTTTCGTTTCAAACCGTTACTGTGGGGCCGAGTAGATAAATGTAGTGACGTTGCCAGAAATATAAAAGCATGATGCTATGTAGCATCACAGTAAGATAGATTTCTCATCCAAGAAAATTGCAGCTAATGTAGAAAAGAACTATCTAAATCGTCATAACAATACTTGTCATGGGAACACGGAAAAGGGAAGTGTGGCAAAACCCACTTGACGAGACCATGCTCACCGGATATAACAGAATCAATATGGCGGCGTGTTATTCAATGCGGAATCAACTGTGGGCATGTCTCCACCCAAAACTGAGTCAAAATGACACAAAGTGCTTGATAATTTAATCGAAAATTATAACTAGAAGAAGGAAAATCTTTCGAAGAAAATTAACTCCACATTTGTGGACAAAATCGCCTTTGAATTTATCCAGTTACAGGGAATTTTTCCAATTTTCCTCTCCTCTTAAACCTTCTACATATCACTGTGCTACTACTTTCCCCGACCCATCCACAAAGGACTTGGATCCGTCAGCACACAGAACCATAAAAAGCAGTTCATGTTTTTTCGTTACTCCCAAAGCAGCTTTCTGTTTATCTTTGCTCAATAAGTTACCAACTGTTTGCGTTAAAGGAAACATATACATATTGATTCTTAAATTTTGCAACGGAGAGGTTTCATTCAGTGAGGGTTAATCTCAACGAAATAAAGGCAATATTTGTAACAATGGATACCAAAATAGACGATGTGTATCCTGATATATATATAAAAAGAATTTCATTGGTACCCTAATATACATAATTACCTTCGGTATCTTACTACACTTGGTAACCTATTATGAGCAATTATCATTGGTGCCTACTGTACACAATTACCCTTCATATCGGTACCCATTATACACAGTTACCTTTGGTACCTTAATGTGCACTGTTATCATGGTACCCTAATATACACAATTATAATTTTATCACTGGCACCCTACTGTGCATTATAATGTAATTATAATTGGTACCTTTATAATATAAGCAATTTTCATTGGTACCCAACTATTCACAATAATTGGTATCCTTACACCTATTCTAGATTACAGTCACTTCTAAATATTTTTCTTTTCCATCATTTGGAGATTTATATACTATTCACAGAGCCAATAAAATAGCAAAAAATTAAAAAATGGTCAATATCACGCTTATTAATGTTCCTTTGTATGATACACGTGCGGATCCTCTTAGTTTGTAAATTTATCATCAGTATGTGAAGGAAACTTGACAGGTTTGGGAAAATTTAAAAACGAGACGTCATGAGAGGACATATATCCAAATCGAACAACGACCCGACACTGGCCCAAGTGATTGAACAAATCAGCTCCCTATTATGTGCAGACATGGCAACACTAGATAATACTTTGTCCAACCATTGTATCATTATGTTTAGAATTCCTTTGCTTTTGATTGGGGGTAGCGAGACGAATTTAAGACGACATTAAGTGGACCATGCCCACAGTTGTCACTAGCTCATCATTTCAAAAAGAAAAAGAAAGAAAAAACATTTTGATTCATAAATTAAGTTGTCATGATCCCCGTAGCGTTTTTCATTTCATCTTGTAGCTCTGTAAATATCAGAAATTATGAACCAGGGAAACACCACTCCCTTGAACCACCCGCCGATAAACTGCCTGAAAGAAGAGCAAAAGATATCCTGTATAACATATCTCATATTAGCCAGACCGCCGAAGCGAGACGAATATTCTGGCAGATTCTGGCATTTGTCTGAGTGCGGTGAATTGATAATAAAATCATAACAACCACACAAAACAAACAAACCGCGATGTTTATAAGATTAAGCGACGTCATACGTAACCAATACAATGGCGCAATCACACCGGTATACGTGGATTTCGACAAGCATATAACAACATGACAGAAAATTGGCATGAACTGATATATTGCCGTTTGCGTCGTCGATGTTTTGCATGAAAAGATAAACGTGAAAATTGCTGTGATGTCTTTAACCCAAGCAATTTACATATCTGAAAGCAAAGTGCACGTGCAGGATCCATCGAGTAAAGAATTACGTTTTAATATGTTGGTGCACCCTCAAAGATATTCCTTTTTTGCCACAAATCCCAGGTACCTCTGAAATCGGAGCAGATCAACCATTGGAGAGAAAATGACGCAATTTTTTGTTGATGTATCGTGTTCATGAATTAATTACTCTGTCATAAAGTGATGTAATAAAAACAAACTAATCAAATAAAAGTATCGCAAGTGATTTTATATTCTTCTAATACAAAGGTGAATTTCCGAGACATTCCACGGTTCATTCCGAGCGTGACTATCTACCAAGTGTTTTCACGCTCAGTGAATTGTCCAGCTATACCTCAGATGGTGTATTCCAGAACAGAAACGTAGATTTTCCGTTACATATTCTTCCTGTTGTATTACGCCTGAAGTCAGTGACGCAATAATCTTCTGTTACCAACTCACTTTATTCCTTTCTAGAAAGTCACATCAATCAGAAATGTCATACAAGTAGGAGCAGACGAAACCAACATGAGATACAGTTTTACATTGCATACACTTTCTGTTTCTATGTTTTCCATGTTCTGGTCCAGAATAAGTGAAATTGCTCCTGTATTGCCTCTCATTCAGTATATTGGTATCAAACCCTGACTGGGGGGAGGGGGGGGGGGACTAGCGTTACTCTACATTATTGTCACACCCTCTCCATGGAGTATGCATAATAGCAAAAATATTTATTTTTTGTATTTCTTCTATAAATTTGTTTATTCCCTATGATTTACATCTTTTCCACAGTTCCTGGTCCACCGAGCTTTATCAACGTGACAGATGTATCCAGTACAAGCGTTGTCGTTCATTGGGGAATACCCTACCAAACCAATGGTCATATAATAAGATATGAGGTAAATGTAATTTACTTTTCTTATTATTTTGTAAACAGTCAATGAAAGTGTTAATTTATGGTCCGTGTAACACTGTCTCGTGTGAGCGAGACAGTGTTACACGGACCAGTGTTTGTTGAGTAACAAAGTATCGAATTATTTAGTTACACGACATAAATATATCGGAGACTTCATACTGGCAAGCATGTAACGCTTTATTCCACTTTGCTCGGATCTTCAGTCCTGGCCACCCCGCACCGACTACACATGATCCGACAAGACTCAGCAATCGCAGACAGTCAGGGGTCTTCATTCCTTACGATGACACCATGCCACACCGCACAAACCATGAGCAATGGGGCCGCGAAACTTGGGGTGGCAGTGAAGAATTATCTCATCCCATAAAATCCTCTCAGTTCAAGTTTACGAGATGTCACCAAACTTATAGACATATACAAAAGTGCTAGAGTTCCGGCTTTTTTCTTTGTTTTTTTTAAGCATAGACAAATAGACTTTTAAGTTCCTTGAAGACCTTCATATGCAGAACATCATCATGGATATTGTATATGTTGCTGTGTAACACAAGCTAAAAAGGCCCCAAATTTGTTAATTCGAGGAGAGGAAGCTGCGATTGAACATGTCCAATCGGGCCGAAGGCTCACGACACGATGAAAATGGATGGAATCGTAGCCGTAGGTCACACCGCCACATAGGTCACATCGCCACGTAGTCGCTGGGCACACCGCCACGATTATATCCGACGGGACGTCGAGTACGTGTCGTTGGTTCGTGGGTGGTAGGTGCGGCGTGAACCGGGCTCATGAGAGTCATACTCTCACAATCATTCCAATAGCATCTCAATTATTCCTTTGCATTCCTCTCTAAGATTGAATATCGACCCATTAACACCACGGAGGAGGAGGATCAAAAACCTGTACCAGTCGACGTGAAAGGTCAGAGGCGGAGCTTGCGGCTTGAAAACCTAGATGTAAACTCCGAGTACGAAATCGAAATCGCGGCTGTAAATTTCATCGGTCGAGGAGAGGTGTTCAACGCTAGTTTCAGGACGCTGGTCGCTTATGCAGGTGAGAAATCATATCAGTAACTATCAAGCAATTACCTTCTGAGCCCATGCATTTGAATATTTTCCGTATTTTTCCTTTTTCGTTGTTGGAAATCCTTGCTGCTGTAGCTGTGGCTAACGAAAAGTTTCTTCTGGGCAGTAACTGTAGGCCTAAAGTGTTGAAGGTAACCCCTAAAGGAAATACTTCAGGAAGAGAGAGAGGCCAAATGTCGTCTGTTTTGACGTAAGAGACGTTCCTCGTAGTTTCCTGAGTTAGCAGAATTAGACTGGAGAGGGTGCGCGGGGAAGACTTGCACTGACATACCGACTGGAAGAATCTTTGCACAACGTCTCCCCTCTAATTTTCCTCGTCGTTATAGTTTTCACCGTACTCGTGGTGGTCGTGGCTAAAATTGTAATTTTTCGTCATCATCTTTTCCGTCGTCGGTACATCGTCATCTCCCACGTTTTTGTGGTTATCAAGACAGGTTGGTTGTTGAGTGTGGTTGTCATCGTCATTGTCGTCATCAAACTATCGTCATCTTTTTCATCGTTTTGTTCACCGGTCGTCATAAAATGAAAGAGATGCCTTCACGATTTTATGAGGAAAACTGCAAATGCATCACAACAATTGGTTGAGCAAGTGTCTACCGGAGCGATTGTTACCTAAACAGAAGTGCGTTTCAACCCACACCCATTCCCGCCGTTTTATTTATGTATCGGTGTACGGTTGATGGCCTATCGCTAAGAAGAGAATAGGCTAACATGAGAGTCATTGAACAGTATCATAGTAAAACAGAATGTGTGGCATGGATACAGTGTGAGTGTCATTTTTATGTTGGACGTCGCACAACTTGCGACAACAACGACTTGCGCGCAACCATCTGCTGCGTATTCTTCAAGTCCAAAATCAATGGTTTTAATATGTATGTCTATATTGTTCTATTTGTTTTTGCCTAGTGAAGTTTTTAGCTATAAAGACAAGATTTGGCATCTGAACACTTCTTTCCTTTCAGATGTGATGTATTCTGAAGGAGACACTGACTTTCCAGACTCTGGAACAAAAGGTACATGGACGATATAATGAAATCTACTGGAACAACATGTGTGATGGGAACATGTACTTAGAAGACTGTAAACGACACCAAAAACAAGACATAACATTTTTTTTTTACATTTTAACATTTTTAACATTTTTTAAGACATTTTTCTTAGAGCGCTAGCCTTTAAGCTAATCTTGAGTTTGCCATGTCCTTCATAGAAGACGAAGTAGCACTGGCGGAGCCCTCTTACAGTTGTGGGAGGGCTTAAAGTCTAAAAAGGCACAACCATCTTGCAGTTGCAGGAGGGGTGGGGGGGAGGTTTTAAAGTTTGAAAGTACACTCTGTGAACGAGTAATATCAGTGTTGACACTCTTTTCCAAAAAGCCCCTTATTTTGTGGTGAAGTGGGGAGGAGTGTGTGGGTTCAATATCACCTCTCGCAAGGGGTCATGCGCCCCTATGTCATAAACGGACTTGTTTTGTCAAATTCGTTATTCTGTAAATCTCAATTACAGAAACGACTACTTTCTTTGTGTCCATGTGTTTTTTTTGGATCGATTTAATGCCAGAGTATACGGTCTCAGTGGGAATGGTTGGAGGGGGGGGGGTAGGTGAAGGTCTCAAGTCCTGGAGGGTTCTTTACTCATGGTTAATACGCATACCTGGCTGTCGGAGTCGTGTGATGTATTCAAGACTTAACTAGACCAATAAATGTACAAAGTAGTTACCATGATTCCCTCTATCTACTCTGGGGTAATTATCATATTTTCTTTGACCAGCATTAGACCCTGACTAAACTAGCTACAAAACTAGCAATTTTTAAATGTACTCGACGACAGCATCTCCAATTCTTGTACACTGGCGCTAATGTTGTTTCTTTTCACTCTCTTATCTAAAGTACCTCACTCACTACTGATAGTCATCGTAGGAGCAATATTAGTGATGATTCTCTCAGCGTGTCTCTTCATAGTAGCGTTTTTCAGGTACGTATACCTGTCTTTCTCTATATAACCTATATATCATCTTATCGATTAATAATGTTACATGCGCGTAGCATCTATTTACCTACAAATACATTGTAACAACTCAGTTTTTACAGATTGTACTGTTCAAAACATGGAAACATGCCTTCGCTTACGTTACGAAGAGAAACGACTCTAAACGTAATCGAGTCTTTCAGTCTGTTCATTAAATATATCGTATTTTGGTCAGTTAAAGGAACTGCGCCCTAAGCGAAACTGTCCTTTCTTAGTCCACTGATTGGCGATGCTGCTGGTAGGTGGTTGGCCCGAACTAGACGGTCCGCTAAGTTGCTGAAGTCTCTTGAATGGGGTTATAGGCAAGGTATTGAATAAATCACGGTTGTAAAGTCATTGATGGGCGTTTTAACTTCTTGTAGATAATGGGAGGGAAGGACTGTATATGGAGGGATGGAAGGGCAAAAGAAGGATGATGAGATCAGGGAGGTGATATTAACACCTCCCTGGTTGATGGTTCTAGAGCCAGATCTTTGTCGACGTCAACGATTCGTGAATGAGCAGCTCTTAAAATCCGCGGCGGGGTATCCACGGGAACGAAAGTGTTGCTAAAGTCAATGAACACTTGATCCAAAAAATCGGATCGTTCAGAGAAAATACGTTTGGCTCTTCAAAGCTGGGAGAAGGGGATAGAGCTTTTGCACAGGGCTGAAGCATTGAAAGAGTATAGCAGGTAGCCGTGTGAATCTGTAGGTTTGAAATGGATCTTGGAGATAACGTGAGAGTCCTCTATTGACAGTTCCATGTCGCGAAAAGTAACAGAAGTGGAAATGGTGTGGGTGAATATTAATTTGTTTATGAAAAAAGATGTCGCTTAAATGAATATGGAAACCATCTGAGTGAATGCAACTTTCTCGATTCATTTTTTCCAGGAAAAATAAAGACAAGAAAGCTCATTCTCACAAGAGACGAGGTAAGATTGCAGATTGTACAATCCTTCGTGGATAAGAGTCGTATTTGTTCAAGCTCTATAAAACAAAGCTGATCTGTTTTGAAAAAAAAAGAAAAAAAATGTTTACTGTTTCCATTTTATTGTCGAGAATCATTCTAACACTATTTCTATTTAGCCATGTAGAATAATTGTATCAATAAACATCACTTTCTCAAGTCTTTGCGTCTCTTTCAGGCAACAATCGAAGGGGTCAGCGAAGAGGCCAACTTCCTGACATACCTGTGGAGAGGTACAAGGTTTTTTATGGAAGCAAAATTGAAAACGTTGTGGAGACTAAGGAACCGGAAGTTCGGGGCCAACCTGATGACTTTTACTCGGTTTGCATTCAGTCACAAAACGGTAGTGGCAGTCTAGGAAAGGCCATGGCAAAACCTAATCACACAAGGGCCAGATTTCGTGATTTGCCTCAAATTCCCTTGGAATGCTCTGGTCATTCAACTTTTGCGGGCAAGTTTCCGAGACAGGAGGTCGACGAGGAGGACTTTGGAGACGTATACGACGAAACGGAGGTAGATACGCCGAAGAAAAACGTCTTGGGAGAAATGGAAAAGGGAAACGTAAAGAAGGGCTACAAAGAGAGTTGGAAGCTCAAATCGAATGGATGGCAGGAGAATAGACGTACGGTCAAAAGCGACACAACAGCAGAGATCAAGAAATCGACACAAAAGAGAGACATTAGTCGAAAGAAACCATTTGCCCTCTCGTGGAAGAGATCAGACAGTTCAACGTCGTCGGATTATGGAGAGATCTATGATGACACGTCCCTGTGTACTGACAGGGATGCAGGTGAAGTTTACGATGACACTGAATTGGACGACAAGTCCTCCATTGATTACTATGGTTCAAGCGGGGAATTGTACGACGAAACCGAGGCTACCAATGACGATGATTTTGATGATTTCTACGATGACACCGTTGCTGCCGCAGATGCAAGAAGCCGGCCCAATGAGCACGATGCCACAGCAGGAAAGAGATTCAGTCTCGCCGCGATGCTTAGCTTGAGCGTCTCGAAAATGCGAAAGGGTATGGGCAAATTGCTGGGCAGAGGCAAGTTGGAGGATCTGGACGAGGAAGATGAAAGTGAAGAAGAGACATGTGATGATATATATGAAGATCCCGACTTTTCAAATGAAGCCCCACAGACGAGCAAAGCCCCAGCAGCTATTCCTCTCCAGAGCAGGAACAGCACCAAGACCGCTAAGACAGTCGCCAGCGGTAAAGTAAATAGCGATGCCGGAGAAAACTACTGTTACGAGGTATCTAAATCACAAATGACCAATCAGGGAGACAGTGGAGAGTTTTACGAGGAGACGGGTGGAACCGGAGAAGAAATATATGAAGTCATCTAACTTACATCGAAGCGAAAGTGCAAGAGCAATAAGTTTCGTCGACGTCTTGCATGGAGCAATTTAATTATATCCGTGTGCACCAGTGCAGATCGACCGAAGCAAAAAGAAGAAAGGCACAAAGCGCGTGGAATGTATTACCGAAGAAAGAAAAACAACAACGACAAATGTAGACAACATCAAAATCACGTATGTTCCATTAGACAAACGATTGTCTTCTCTAAAAGATTGACAGCAGTGTGGAACTGCATAAATTTTTTTTTGTCAAGTTTGCTATGATTCTTCAAACTAAAGTGTCGTGTTAGTATGGTGAAGAGGAATAAAATATGAGCATATTCCCATAGTCAAGATTGCATTCTATTCAAGTATACAGTTTGATGTACTCGCCAAATGTGTTGTATTTACTGTGAGCAGTTAGGGTCTAGTTTGCTTTAAAATATTGCGGATAGAGCTATCATATCACTTTCAGATGAATGGCCAATTTCAGACATAACAAAAAGTGTTGCATTGACATATACGAATGTCAAAGAAAAAATGTCTTCAAATATCTGTATGGATCACAGTGATATCGTTATTGTATTTTACTTGCTTCCTTTGGATTAGAAACGCGTGAACCTCTTCTCCTGTACATATGTCAATCAGTAGAAATTATAGGCAGTGCTACCGAAATACTCGGGCTGGTCTCTTTTTGAAGTTGACATTCCTTCAGAGGATTAACGAAGTGCCACAAATGCTTTCATTTTTCGTTGCCCACAGGTTAATCATGAATGATACAATTTAGTCGAGTATTTATCCCCTTCCGATCCATAAGGTGAATAGTAGCTTTTCATTGTAACCGTTGTTGCATTTAATCAATATAGTAATCTTAGGTTAAATAATTTAACCTCCTATTATGTCCTAATGTAGGACTCTATATATCCGAAGACATTGGCTTTATATATCTTGAAATCCAACTGTGAAGCATTGCCCATGAAAGGACAGTATAGCATTTTGAAGTACTTGATAGACTGGGGAGGGGGGGGGGGAGAGGACTGATATAATCAGTTTGTATATAAGCTTATTCCATCCGAAAACGAAATATCTGAACTTACAAACTATTTTAGCTGCAGGCAGGCACGCTACTGCTGATAATGTGTGATGTGTGTGTGTGTGTTGGTAGATGTGTGGATGTACGGAAGAATATTTCATTTCAATTCTAAATTTACTCCCGCTGGAAGAATATGATCTCTTGAAAAAACACAGCAATTAATCTACTGAATAAATAACCACAGCAGTATTTTGCAAAGATTTTTTTTTGCATCCTGTCCTTCTACTAATGTGTTCTGTTGGTAACGAAATTTGTTCAAATGACTTCCAAACCAAAGATGGTCATAGAGGGTTTGTGATCCTGTGAGGTTTTCACTATAAGCCTTGGGCAGGTGGAGCAGAAAAGAGAAAACCAACCCTATCGAAAGGCAATCTATCCATTCATGGAGTATGTTCTAAATTATTTTTATAATAATTGGTCGTTGTTCCTTGATGCAAAATAAAATAAACAGAAAAGGAACGAAGCACAATACTTAATTGCTTCTTCTATTTTCAGAAATTATTTGAAATCTGACCATTAAAACATATTGCATCGTTTTGCCGGATTATGTTTAACCGAGCTGAGACTACAGGTCTGCGCTACAGTTGGGTGTCTGCAGACGTTTGCTAGTAACTATCACATAAGTTGCACAGTATTTCGCAGCGAAGACGGTATTGGCATTTTATAAGTAACGACAAAATTAAATGTAATACAATAAAAAGTAATCCTCAAAGATCGTATTTTTTAATGATGTAATAAAAGTGTGAAAGCAAAGCTGTTTTCAATGCCTAAGGTTTTTGGTCTCGTATATGTCATTAAAATAAGATACATGTCATTAAGGTAAGATTTCGGTGAGTTTGTTGTGTGATTAAGGGTACAGTTGCAAAGGCTTTCCTCTTCCCTCTGGAGACTGTAACCTGGAGAAATTACAGCCTGCCGCAACACCGGTTATCAACCGATGGTTTCCTACCAGCACTGTATTTCTAATTACATAGGAAAATTATTCCTCTCCTTAATCAAGTTTACAAATCTTGACTCAGAGCCACTATGTGCACACATAACTCTAGATAGCTCCATGTAATATCACCATTGTGGGACTTTTTGGATTGTCTACAACGAGTATTCAGCGAAGAAATAACAATGTACCGAGAACAATCGGGTATATGTTTCATATTCTTGTAATCAGATCAGAAATCGCTAAGCTCCAATTTCAACAAATACTCGGCAATCTCACTGAAACGTGACATGTTGTGTAACGAGACATAGGCCTACTCCTAGCCTACGGCCTAGTGTTTACCGCCCGCATGAGTTACCAAAACACCAGTGGGGCGGTACCGCGGGAACCACTGTCTTAGATGCTGTGTAAACAGCATAACGCTTTTTAAATGAAAAAAAAAAGACAAATAGAAAAAGACAAATAGAAAAGACAAATAGAAAAAGACAAAAAAAAAAGACAAATAGAAGTTTCATTTGGGTAATTTTGTTACTTTAGCATTCTAGTACGTCAAAGAGTGTTTCCAAACCAGCATACCCGAAGTAATAAATAGTGGGAACACTAGAGGGAACAGTGAGACAGTAAAGGGCATCTACTGTTGGAGGTGGGGTGGGTGTGGAGAATAAGCTCAGTATTTTCACCTCACTGGGGACAGGGGTGTTTCAGATAAAATTGTCCGCTCATAGATAAAGTATCGGAGCAAGGCATGCATAGTAACGAATTTCTTTTGTCTAGATCTGACATACATTGACCTCACTCGCTCCCAATATGAGGTATAATCCTACCAAGCAAGAAGCTATAATCCTATTTCGCAAGACAGAAAGTCACCTGCGGAACCGGTGGCTACCATTTCTAGCGGTCTATAGGTGGCATTCCTTATCAAACATTTTCAGGTACAATCCGATCGTGAATTCATTCCGAACACTTATGCAGAATATATATACATCTCCATGTACACTTTACCAAGTTTCTGTATGCTTGTGTGTTATAACATACAGGTGTTTTCTCCGAGGGGCTGAAAAGAAAAAAAAAACTACGTATGTTTAAACATGTTCAAAAAGAGAGGCAAAAATGGGTGGAACAAAATTCATTGTTTTTGTTCAAGTTGAGTCCGGTCTTGTCTACGGGCCTGTCCCTGCTCCGAACAATATGAAATACAAACACATGAATGCAAACATGAAATAACAAAGGAGGTTTGTAAAAGCGGCAAAATCGTAATCTGAGTTGGTGTGTTATAACACAGAGCATTCATATTGCGTATTATGTTAGCCAATAGAAGCATATAGGAGCTATGTTCGGCATGATTGGCCAACAGATGATGGCGTTCTGATTAGTCTGTTCGCAATTAGAGCTAGAATGTAAGTAATGATGAAAGCCGCTGGGGTTTCAACCTCAGGGAAGATGCACACACGCCGCTTATGTTTCTGGAACGCATCAACAAGGACCAGCCAGTCAAAGCTAGTTGTGCGTCATCAAAATCTATGTCCTTTGGTGTTTTCAAAGCAGAGATGATAAGTCAATTCCTATTAATGAAATACAATAAGAGGGTCTCAGCATGTGATCATCATAATGATCACACACTTAGAGGGCGCTATATTCTTAACAATGTTTGCCCTGCATCGCTGTTTCTTGAAAGTGAGTTTTGCTTCTAATTACTCAATCACATAAAAACATGGTCACTAGTCACGCAAACCATTACGGCCTACAACCGCTATTTGCTTACACTTACACTTAATCAGACGTAGCTGATGTTTTGTGCCCACAATTCGTCATTGATAACACAAAGGAGGGTATTAAGTTTGCAGGACATGCCAGTTCACGAAATGTTTGAGGACATTTTTCCCTGGTACTTTGAGCTGATTGGTCTATTACAATATTGTAGTATAGTTCAGGCCGAACAAAGGCGCTCAGGCGCCTTTGTTCTGTTCTTGACGTCATGGACAGTACCTGAGGCACATGTCTCTTTTTTTTGAGATTCAATTCTCTCGTTCAAAGATTTTTGATTCATATTGTGAGTGGGGGTTCTAATATTAGGTTCATTGTCGTAAGGGCATCACGTACACAGGTATGAGGTAATGAGACCTTTTGAAGTTGGAATATGGCCTGTAAATACCGGTTTGATTTTAACATCATCATATTTATTGTTTGACTAGAGAGTCATGCAAGGGCGTAATAATACTAGTGTGAATGTAAGTCAATTGAACTGTCGAACTAAGGTGCAACCCAGGGTAATCCCCATTAGACTGAGGATTCGACGAAATTCCCATTTAAGCAGAGGTGAACATTTGCCATTTTGTATTGATATACGGCACGGTGAATAGCCCCAACTATTAATTTGGTAGATAATGCGCTGGTCTAAAATGAAAAAAAGTGACGTACTAATGTATAACACAAAAATAGTCAGTAACAAATTAGTATCCACTAATAAATGCTACTTAACTTGCAATTATCAAGAAAGTATCGGTTGATTTCTGCTGTCAACACCCCATTTTTGTAATCGACCAACCCAAGGGCAGCCATTAGTTTGAGGAGGGATCTGCACGTGAAGATGCCTATCGTCTATGTCATCTTGAATTGCAGCGGCCAGAGAACAAGGTTCAAATTAACAGAACTGATCTCATCTTTTTTTTTAGAAAGGCGGTTTTAAACTTTACGCCCAGTCCTCAAAACGATGATCTTCATCACGTCTTTCTGGTGATCTTTGCGGCTGTGAATAGAAAGTAAAATCATTTTTACCTTCAAATAAAAAATCAAGAAATGATGACTATTTTGAGTGAAGACGAGGAATGTGAGGCATCGAGGTATTTGTTGGGTTATCTGAATCTATTTGCCTGAACTTATGCGGTCAACATGTTATACTTGTAACATATGACGACAAGATGATTGGGTTCGATTGTAATTTGTGTTCTGCAGGGGTAGATTCCGTCGAAGATATATGTCGCCCGACTTGAAATTGTCTAACTGTGGTCAATTAAGACCGATGTTTATAGGCAATAGAATTGCATGTAAATTGATGACTTTCATACATCACGAATACCATAAAACCCAATGGGGGCTTTAAGGTGAGTCCCTGGTACCCACACTTTACAGACCTAGGGTTTGCGTTCGATTACGCCGCCGGTCCCCTGTCTACTTCACAATCATTGTGTCTCCCCAGTGCACCCTCCCTCCCGCAGAAATGGAAAGTCTGGCCACAATGGTTACAGGGGAGGGTTCCCTCAAGATAGTTCATTGAAGTATACTTATGAAGGTCATTAAGTAGCCTATACTACAACCTTTTGTCCAAGATATGTACCTAATAAGATCCGACACATCTTTCATGGCACAACCTCTTTACACTTCAAAATTAAGAAGGTTTCAAAGAAGTCATGGAAACAGAGGGACATTGCTTGTATTGTCCTTATGTAAACAAATCTGTTCCCTAAGGGCAAAATATTCAAAAGCAATATGCAATAATATTCAATTTACATCACTGCTACATCCACAAATGTGGGCCGTTTTGGCAAGGAATGAAAAGATATGCTCGACTTTGGGGGTAAACGGCCACACAGTGCTGCCCCTACCTCTTGTGTAACTAGACGGGAGCCTGATCATGGATAGATGGCCTGATCTACAGACACGAAGTGCACGAAAATAGTTCGCACTCTTTTGTACAGTTGGTCTAAATCAATCATTGATCATAACAATGCTAGTCACTCCCGAGATTTTCGAAAACAAGTTACGTCAAAGAAATAAAAACTCGAAAAACAAAGTAACGGTCCATTTGTACTGGAAACCCCCCCCCCCCCTCTAAAAAAGAATCAAAAACAAAAAATAAAAACTAGTCTTCACTGAGAGTACCAGAAACATAAATGAAAATGAAAAGTTTAAAACGACTTCAAATGAAGTACAAGTATTACGGGTCGTGTCTATTGACCTGGATGCTTGCTCTAAGTTTTTTTTTACCAAACAACCATATTATTTCACCAGTTTCATAAGAGTGATAAACTGTATCTTCATTATTGTGTTCATAGGAGCGGCTTTGCACAATTTTGCGTATAATGCTGATATGGCTCTCAAGATATGGTGAAAAACCAAATTTTGGGGGATAATTGGCTTTTCCCTAAAAAATCAGCAACTTTGACTGGAATTATCATTACAGTAATATTATGTTGAACAGCATTTGTTCTCAGGGAAGTCATTACAAAGGTTTAAGTTAATTAATGTCATAGTTCTTAAGATATGCGGAGCAAAATTTTGGGGCAAAAGTAGCTTTTTTCCTCACAAAATCGGCAAATTTCACTGGATTTACCATTACAGTAATGTTATGCTGAACAATTTGTTCTCAAGTAACTCCTCACAAGTCCTTAAGTTAATTGGTCTAATAGTTCTCAAGATATGCTGGAAATACAAATTTTGGGGCAAAAGTTGTTTTTTTTTTCCTGAAAAAAGAGGAAATTTCATTCTCTTTACTATAAAGTGATGTACCTTGAATATTACATTCTCAGATAAATCCTTGCAAAATTTTGAATTAAATGCTCAAATACTTCTCAAGATATACTGGAAATACCAAATTTGGGGCAAAATTTGCTTTTTTCTTTAAAAATCAGCAACTTTGACTCAATTTACCATACAACCAATACATCTTGGACATATTGGCATCATGCACAATCTTACCAAGTTTAAACTTAATCGCTCATATACTTTCCAAAGTATTCTGGAAAAACCTTAAATTGGACAGGTGCGAATGCACACACAAACTCACACACACAACCATTGGCACGGACACGTTTTCATTTATACCACCCAACAGGACCCACCTGAACCCGTGGTCACTCTACCATGGGGTACCCATGGTAGAGTGACCACGGGTGTCGCTACTCATCCACTCCAAGCGTTTCCATGGCAACCGTTCTCCCATGGATGCACACTAGTACACTATATATAGCTCCATGTGCCAAGTGACTACAAAATCTCATCTTAGCCCTTATAGGGCGATGAGATAATAATAATAAAACAGATGTCATATCTGAAAATCAAAGGGCCTTATTTTATAAAGTAGACCATTGATCATATGTAAAGAAATATGCAACTGTACAGGTTTCATTGATGTATCAAAAACAAAGTGTTCAAGTGCTAGTTACTTGATTGGTATCCCTGATTTAGTGAGCAAAAGACTGCACTGAACTTCAAACTGATCACCTCGTTGCCTTGTCAGCATTCAGATGTTTCGACCAACTGGATAAACATTACCAGCGCACTTCTCATTATATATAGCTTTGTTCTAAATTGAAAGCAAGCAGTGTAAACTGTCAACCTCTACATTGTCATATTTACACTTAAATTGCCCTGATGATATGAGAATTCGAAATAATATGGCAGAATTTATTACGTGACACTCCTCTATTCTCCCATAAGTGTCTCAAAAGTGCCAGTAAGGGACACATGAAACTGTTAGACAAAGTGTTTACGTGCATGGGGAAAAGGTAGAAACATTGAAATTTCATGTCCAAGAGTTTGGGAAGGAGACTTCAGATGGTTAATTCTGCCATATAATTGCAAATTCTTCTAACATAACGACAATATGTAATAATGTGGTGGTTGACAATGAGTTTTCATTCAAATGCCAATGGCCAATGGCCAATTCTAAAGCCAATGGGAAGTATAGTATTAGCGAATGTTCAGTTAGTCAAAACAACACAGGATCACTGACGTCGCTATGACGTGATCAGTTTGAACGTTATTATTAAATGAACGTGCTTCCTTTCACCAAATACACCAACCCAAGAGTGAGTGATGAATTGGGAAGTATGTTTTTGATACTATTGAGGCCTTAGTGCTGTTGCATATTCATAATGTGGGAACTTATATTTAGAACCGTTAACTTTCAAATATGGTTTCTGAACAGAGGTGACATCAGGGCAGGGGTGAGACTCTGTGAAACTCTTCGGTCTTATAGAACTCCGACTTCCAGACCGTATCGGTCACATACGGTATATTGATGCTTCGCCATTGCCAATAATGAGAAACCGAGTTGTGTAAGGAAAAAAGAAGTTGCTCATCATGCTTTTGTAAGACCACAAAATTTACATAAGCATGCACCAATTATGTAACAAGTGACATGTACTTCATGCCTTGCAAAATACAGCTACAAGAGGACATTCACTACAGGATCCTGTTTGTACATTATTCGTACTGGTATGTAAGTGCATATAAACTGCTGCAGTGTGGTACACACACTTATTCCCTATGGAGACTTTTAAGTCCATTTGCGACTTTTCTGACAAAACAGTCCTCACAAGGCTTACTGGAGTAACAGGCCATAAACGTATAGTGCGTTGAAACTCAGACTTTAACAAAATTTTCAACTGTCATACAGTAGATTAGTACTAATTTTGCGGGCTGTTTTGTAGGTCATGAGTTTATAAGGCTCACTGCATACAAGGGGCATATGTGTAGTTGCAATATATTTGGAAATAGGCATCTTGCCCTTTGCTTGTGCCTGGGTGTTGATTCCCTCCATATCCGACTGTTTTCTGTCGAAAATTATCAAGCTCCCTATTTTTTACTAATCTCCCGATTTATTTTGTTCTGAAAAATGTAAATCTCCCTATTTTTTGTGTGAGACACGTTGGCAGGTCTGATGTTTCAACACAGATCCCAAGTGAGTAGTTTTGTTGTACGTCACTGTTCATACTGCAGCCTCTGTGGGGTACAAACCATTAATATGAACAACATGTGCCAGACCGAAAATGTGAACAGTTCAAACAAGGTACCGAAATGTCTCCACTGAAAAGGTACTTTCAAATCCACTATTAATCACTCTGGGGATAGAAGAGATTGCTTCATCATCAAGTAAAGTATTAAATTAACTGGACTTCATTTAGCTGCTATTTTGACCCCTTGGTTCATGTATCAGTGCATATGATCCCGCATGTACATGATACAGTACCGGTATGTGAGTGCATATATTGCTGCATTGCGATACACACTGTTACTCCCTATGGAGACAATGCAGACATATGAAAAGTCTCCACAAGGCATCCTAATGTGTACAGAATAGGCCTAATCAGTTTGGGGATAGAGATAATTGATTCATCATCAAATAGTTAAGTAACTGGGCATTTAGTTGCTGTTTTGACCCTCATGTGTCAGTGCATGGGATCCTATGTACAATATACAGTACTGGTATGTAAGTGTGTATACTGCTGCAGTGTGTCACATACCATTATTCCCTATGGAGACAATGCCAAAAAACATGAATGGTCTCCACAAGGTACCAAACTGTGTACAGATTTACATTCAAATCCATTATGAGTTCAGTTTAGGGATAGAAATGCTTGCTTTCTCATCGAATATTCAATTGATAATACTCAAATAATTAACTGGACAACTAGCTAGACGCTGTTTTGACCCTTCTTGCATATTAGCGCATTATAGCCAATATAAATTATACAGATGACAACGTCTATATTGAAAATTAGTATTGCGGTGGATCTAACAAAATGAGAAAAATATGCCAAAAGAAAGTCGGCACTTCAGCACACTTCAGGAGGCAAATGGAGACTGTTAGTTTGTTTAGTCATTCTCGGTGTGTGCTTAGTCGAAAGTAAGCGTATGTTGCATGTATTGCACTCATCCTTAACATGTTACACGTCTAACAACCAGTAGGAACACGGTCTAAGTCGTAAAAACTCAATGACTGGTAAACATGCAAACAGACTTGTGCCTTAGTGAATGAGAACAAAACAAAAACAAAAAAAGCCAATAAAGGTGACTGAATATTCACTGATCTGTAACAGGAAGATTTGCCTCTTTTGACTGACACATTATGTGGCTTTTTTTGCAAAGTCAGTACCCGTTCTCATTCACTAAACTATAAGCAAGTCAATGGGAGGTTGAGCAGACAACATAATATCGTCCTGTAGTCAGTGTTCAACCGATTCCGTGTAATGTTGTTGGTGGCTATGATTTGTGATGATGAAAACATTTTAAGTGATTGTCATATATATGGAGGAAAATCTGACTGTTGATCTCCATCATTCTACGTTTGTTCTACGTAAGTTTAATGACTGACACTGAAGGGGACCTCTTGTCTGATTGTTCTTTTAGTAATCCAAAAAGACAAGAAAGAGATGCATGTTGGAATTCTTACACAACTGGATAAGATTTGAAGTCAGGATCGATACCAACTGAGATGTCGTCGTTACGTAATTTCCGGTTTCATCTGTATTTACTTCTCATTCAGGTTTTATCCATCCTCATCGCATTTGACGTTACCTTTTACCACGGAAGTCACGTTCAAGAGCCATCGTTTCCGAGACCTAGAAAAGGTTTGTTACTACTTTGCGTAATTAACACAGTTCCAAGTATTTTCAAAAAATTGCAAGTGAAATTTTCCAAATTTTCATTCGCACAAAGTTTATATAAAATTTCCACCATTCGCTTTTTTTAAACATAATTCAATTTTGATGCGAGGTAGCCTACAGTGCTTAACTTGATAATAAGCATTTTAACTCTAAAATGTTAAAATATATACCTGTATATATACCTGTATATATACCTGTATAGTATACATGTATATATATCTGTATATATACCTGTATATATACCTGTATAGATACCTGTATATATACATGTATATATATCTGTATATATACCTGTATATATACCTGTATATATACCTGTATATATACATGTATATATATACCTGTATACATACCTGTATATATACCTGTATATATACCTGTATATATACCTGGATATATACCTGTATATATACCTGTATGTATACCTGTATATACCTGTGTATATACCTGTATATGTACGGGTATATACATACCTGTATATGTACGGGTATATACATACCTGTATATGTACGGGTATATACATACCTGTATATGTACGGGTATATACATACCTGTATATGTACGGGTATATACATACCTGTATATGTACGGGTATATACATACCTGTATATGTACGGGTATATACATACCTGTATATGTACGGGTATATACATACCTGTATATGTACGGGTATATACATACCTGTATATGTACGGGTATATACATACATACCTGTATATGTACGGGTATATACATACCTGTATATGTACGGGTATATACATACCTGTATATGTACGGGTATATACATACCTGTATATGTACGGGTATATACATACCTGTATATGTACGGGTATATACATACCTGTATATGTACGGGTATATACATACCTGTATACACATAACCTGTATATCCATGGTATGAATATCAATGCTTTGAAATTTACTAATTTTATCAACATACTGTAGGAATATAATTGTCGTAAAATATATGATTCAAGTCATCACTCAACATCCCTTGTAACACTCCCTAACCTATAACTATTATTATTCTATTTATGCATAATAATTCTGTAGTTTGTCTGTGCAGTATAGAGCCGACATGACTTCTCATCACGTAAAGCGCTACTAAAACGTATATGATTTTCCTCCTATTCATTGGGAGAAATTCACCTCTTTATTCAAGTTTTACAATACAGAATAGATTGAAACTGTTAGTTCTATAATTTGTGTGAGCTTCATGTATCTAAATAGGGTGTTGCGCGTGGAAGTCTTGAATTTAACGTGTATCTGCATGTGACACCTCGAATGTCCACCTAGTTAAAATGTAGTGCCATATCAAGGCGTGTGGATATTCAGATATTGTAAACTACCATCAAACAACATTGAAATGATTCCTTTGGGTATAACTTCTTTTGGTTTAGGTGGATGGATTCCTCAGCAAAATGAGAATAATTTCCTTCATATATCTATAGCAGCAATAAATTTAATGAAACATATTTGCACATGCCTTTACCCATGGAGAAGTAACATACCACATGTACGTTATAGATCTATCTCTGAGGATGATATGTTCAACGTCTATCGAGAAATATTTTAAGTGCCATAAAAATATGTAAGACACATCAGTTATCAACACCATTTAACCCCTTCACCATCCTCGAAGCCCAACATTACAATAAATTGTATCTTGCGGTAATGTCTTACTGGTATAAAGTGGTGGCTAATACTTTTTTTATACATAAACTAGTCTAGAAGAAATCTATTCGCAAGAAACCAATTTTGAAATACAGAGAACAAAAATGTTGTTATTTCTTTATTTTTTTACGCTATGTGTAAAACCGCAACTGGCCGTTAGGTGTTAAATCCTTGAATTCCTCGTGCATTTGTAATGTGACACCTCGAATGTACACAAAGATGAAATATGAGTGTCATACTGAGACGTGTAAAATTTTCGCCATTCTTTCAACTAAAGTAAAACATATAAATGTCAATGCTTTGAAATTTACCAATTTTGTCAACATACCGTAGAAATATTGTCGTAAAATATATGATTCAAGTCATCACCTAACATCAATTGCTAGACTTCCTAACACTAAATGAATCCGAAAAATAAAACAAAATAAATCTTCAGCGTCTTATCAAGTAAAGTGTTTTTAATTATTATTTTTTCTTAGATGAACTGCCAAGATGTCTCTCCAGAAAACAAAATTTCAAAACCAAAATATATAGTTACTGCATGATATATATATATATATTTTTTTCTCTCTAAGTGCAAGACGCTAGACCTAATTCCACGAGGATTTCTGTTAAAGAAACCTATACGTGACACCACCTTAGCTTCCACCTATATTCGAAACTCGGAACAGGTAATCAGACACACTGCCATCAAGTTGAGAAACTTGTCACTCAAGGATGCTTACGCCAAACAACGATATCTCACAGACCAGATCTCCTCTGTGAAGTGGCCAGAGTCAGCAGCCAGGAATAACGCCGTCATCAACGCGATTAATGAGCATCTGACTGCCAAATTCCAGCACCAACTGAGTGTATGCCTCAACCGTAAGTCTAAGAAACTTACCCCCACTGATACGACACTCTCCGATATAATGGAAGCTCGGTCTCATTCATACATCACCCTGAACTTTACGCGAAAGACAAACTACAAGTTCGGACAAAGGCCTCACTATCACATCCACCACGGGACACTCCATCATTAACCTATCTTCTTGCTCTTTGGAAAAACGACACACGAAGATATTAGAATTAGGACTATCGTTTTGTCCTACGACCTCAGTTGACCCCGTGAATTTATCCAGCGAGATTCACCAATTCACCCGCAGGGTACGCCTACGAGAATGGTCCCACTGTGGCAGTAATAGTAACTCCACTTCCCACGCATCAACCAGACAACCCCCCAGACTCACAAATTGAAGAAGGAGTGGACTCCACCCATCAACAGGAACCCGTACATCGACAGCTTTGTAGACTCGGTCAATTCCCACCTGAACACATTTCTCTCTTCTCTCCACCAATTGGCTGATGGACCACCACGTGGTAACTTTGACGCAACCGACCATTTGGCTCTCTCGTAACTAAAACGGAACACTGAAATCACCATTAAGCCAGCTAATAAGAGAGGTGCTGTTGTTGTCATGGACACCACTGACTACGTCGACGAGGCAGAAAAACAACTGTCAGACGTTTGTTTTTACAAACCACTGGACGACGATCCCACTCCGTCTTTTCACAAGGAATTACTTTCACATGTCAAAACCTTCAATACCAAGGTAAGAGAAGAGGCTGTAGGCCAAATACCAACCCTCCCTAAGCCCGCCACCTTTTATACCCTTCCTAAAATACATAAGCTCAAAGGTGTCATCACCAAAAGTTATCCTCACTTCGGTAAACCACCCACTGATGACAATGTATTTGAATTTGCACGTATGAATAATGTTCCGGTTCCTGGAAGACCTATTGTGTCTGGTATCGGCACGTTAACAGAATATATTTCTGCTTATGTTGACCAACATCTGCAGCCTCTTCTCCCCTATATACCTAGCTATATTCAGGATAGTACACATTTTCTTAACCGTCTTAATGAAATTTCTTCTTTACCCAAGTGTGCCATTTTGGTGACCATGGATGTATCGGCCCTGTACACCAACATCCCTCACGAGGAAGGAACCAAAGCATGTAATGATATGATGAAGGCCCACAGTGTTGATAACCATAATGAAATTTCTGAAAATATTAGTTTCATTCTTAATCATAACAACTTCATCTTTAACGGCCGGCATTACTTACAAACTAAGGGTACGGCCATGGGCACTAAGATGGCCCCTGCCTATGCCAATATATTTATGCACTACATTGAGCAGGATATATTAGAAGCTGCCACCCACAAACCCCTGTTCTATTGTAGATATATCGATGATATATTTTTCACATGGGATAAAGGTGAAGAGGCTCTTAACGACTTTGTCCTTCTGGCCAATAGTCGTCACAACTCCATTAAATTCACCATGGAGCACTCATGTAAGCAGATTCCCTTTCTTGATTTGCTTGTAATGATAGAAGGACAAACACTTCAAACGTCGGTCTACAGCAAACCGACTGATAGACATACATATTTACATTATACCAGTTTTCACCTCTAGACACACTAAGCCCTCCATTGTCTATAGCCAACTGCTCAGGTACCGTCGTATCTGCTCACAGGATAGGTTTTTTATCGACAAGGCTACCGAATTAATTGGTTTTTTCCTTGACAGAGGCTACCCATACAAACTTCTTAGTTCTTACTACCACAAAGTGTTTGACATACCTCGTTCGAAATTGCTTTCTTACAGGGTTAAATCACCTCCTGAAAGGCTGCCCCTTGTAGTTACCCACCACCCCTCGCTGACCCCCTTCATAAGAAACATTAAACGATCCTGGGGTATCCTCCGCTCCGACCCTGATATTGCTGAGCTTTTTATGCAACCCCCCGTTGTAGCCTACAAACAACCACAGAATCTAAAATCTTTTCTGGTTCGCAAGTCGCAACCTTCAGTTCACACCCTACACCCTGGTAACTTCAACTGCGACTCAGAGAATGTTGTCTATCTTTATTACTGCGCTAAATGTCCACAAGCTACGTATGTTGGTGAATGTTCAACTACATTCAGATTGAGATTCAACAATCATCAATTGAGCATTCGGAAAAATAATCCAGGATTCTCAGTGGCGGGCACTTTAACCTGGAAAATCATAGTATAGTTGACCTAAAATGCGTCATACTGTAAGGACACTTCCGTACTGCTCAGGAGAGGAGTGTCAGTGAGATAAAATCAATTCCTAAGACTCAATACCCACAAAACAGGGCTTAACAGAGATTTAGCTTTCATGAGCAGTCATGCACATACTCTGTGCTAACTACGTGCCAGTCGACTTCTTTTAACTGCTCCCTTTCATTACGTACAACTGACGAAGAGCTGTTTAAACGCTCGAAATACTTTGTATTCAATTTGCCGTTAAATTATACTGTTGGAACAAATGTATCTGTTGTTTGTGTCATTTTTCCATATTTACTTACATATTTTCCACCTCACGCCTACCACTATGCTATATATATATATATATATATATGTGTGTGTGTGTGCGTGTGCTTGTGCGTGGGTGGGTGGGTGTGTTTAGGGTTCGATGAAAAGTGTTTTGACTAAGAAGACTGAGGCCTTTGTTGAGTCTAGCGCGGTGTGTTTGCAGCTCCATTATCACATTAGTTCTGTGCGGTTACGGCCTTTTGTACAGGCAAAGTTGCCAGTTGCCTGTTCACGAATGATACAACATAGATACCGTGTAAACACACGTTGCAATAGAGTAATAAAAATAAAATTAAGATTAGGTGGTTTTAATGGAAATGTAACGTCGGGAATGGTGACTCGCTCTCCTGTATTGATGTTTGCAGATTTGGCACCTTTGTTAACTGCAACACGTATTTCCTTTGGTAACAAAATTAAATCGGTAACTTGGACGGAGTCTCCCACAAACTTTGTTTTGGAACATACTACATATATCCATACTAATCGATTTCATCCTTGAATAACAGCTATTTTTCCTTTACTAATATTATTTTTTTCGCCAGATTGAAGTGACAGCAATGAGCACAAAAATGGCACCAAGTTATGCCAATATTTTCATGCGTCAACTTGAGGATCAAATCTTATCTACTTTTCCTCTTCAACCATTACACTACTACCGTGCCCTTATTGGTTTCAAAACCCACGTCAATTTCTTTCTATGAAAGCATTAAATTCACTTTTGAGGTTTCCAGTAATCAAATGGCCTTCTTTGATGTACTTACTAATTTGGAAGTAGGAGCATTTTCGACAAGCCTTTATTGCAGACACACTGACAAGCATCTCTTACTACATTTCGAGAGTGCTCACCCTCCCAGTCTCAACAAGTCGATTGTTTATGGTTCATGTCTACGTACCAAATTTTTCTCTGACCCGGCTGACTATTACCATTCGATATCTGCCCTTACAGGACACTTTCTATCGTTCGGGTAGCCGATGCGTATCATTAAACAAGCCGGTATACGCAAAGCTGCTCCGTTCGATCGCCTTAAACTTCTTACCTATAAAAACAGGACCTCCAACATTCGTATCTCACTTGTGTTTGGATTTTATCCCCTGATCCCAGGTCTGGCACGCACTTTAAAACGAGCCTTTGCTTCTTTTAATGAAGACCCCACCCCTTCTGACATTTTTGCTGAACCCCTCTCCTCGTCAGCCCCCCCCAATCTCAGGGGACTAGTCGCTAACAATTCAATCAACAAGTTCTTAAGTCAAATTACGAAATACGCATTTGAATACAGAGTGTGTAAAAGTGATGGAATAATCCTCCATTTTTTAAATAGTCACGTTTACTGTTTTTGCTAGAGTCACTGTGTCGGTGATTGTTGCAATTCCAAGGAGTTTGGTGTTCAAGAATGGATTATTCTAATCCGCTACCTTTGTGAACTAATCAAGTAGTGTCCAGAATATGAACGTCATGATCACATGGAGAAAATATAGCTGCATAGTTTAAAACATGAGACTCACGTACACACGGTGGAATGCATCACACTGTTAGAGTACTAAACAAAGGGTCGTGAACAAAGGTTGTATTCGATGGCTTTTTGGCCTATCAAACGATTTACTTTACACAAGAGACTGTCAGAAATCATCAGTGATTAATTATTATAATAGCAATAATTACTACTTGAAAGGTTGAAAAAACACGTAAAAAAGCCTCTCCTCGAGACACTATTTCAGAACTTTGAAAACTGCTTCTTTATGACACTTCTTAATTTTTTGATTTGTAATATCTCAAACTTGTTAAAGTTGCAACGAAAGGTGCCTACAGTAGTAGTGTCCCTAACTAGGATGTAGATGCTCAGCTAAAATAATTGATACATAATTCAACTAATTGGTGGACTTGAAATAAATAAGGTCGTTTCAATTTTCCCATTCAGTTTCCCTCATTCAGTTCCCTGTCTTCGTCAAATTGAGCAGTATGGCATCACAGTTTTTAATTTCTGTTTATCAACTGCGAGTGCAAAGAAGAAACAGAAGGACAAAATTATGCTAACTTTTCTTCACTTTTTAAATGATCATGAGTGTTACAAATTAGTCCACATATTTTGCGTTGTACGTATATATCTTCATATGTTATAAATGTACGCTACAATTCATCCTACCTTCATATTTTTCTTTTTTTTTTTTTGGTAATTTTTGTTCGTGGGTAGGTTCTTTTTTTTTAAACTCTGCCCATAATGCATGTTTGCAAGTATTCTCCAAAGTGAGAGAAATACGTAATCTCCTTTGGTAAAAGCTGTATGGGACACAAAGGTGCTTTCGTATGACCCTTTTTTCTATAGACAATAATGTTAGACAATAATGTTTGACAGATGAGAAAAACGGATCCAACTGCCCGCAGTCTCTCCAGACTATTTCCACTATGCCGGGGTACACGTGTGTGACCTTTATATAAGAATATTCAGCACTGGGGAGACCGGTACAGAGTTAAACCTAAGTGCGTAATCCTAATACCAAAACAACCGTTCTTGACAATGCGGTTTTCAATAGTATAATGAAAAACTTACAATCGCATATCATAAAATGACTTTGTTATGAAATGATCTCCTATAGGTAGGAACTTTACCTTTATTTAAGAAATATAGAAGAAATCAATTGTTTTTCCACTTTTGATCAATTTGAGTGAAAAACTGAAAACAAATTTGCCCGCTTACGTACAAGTTAAGGAAAATACAAAGTGAGTGAAAGAGCCCCAGGGGTAAACGTGACCTTAAAGGCTTTCAACAGAAAAAGAGATATGTGTCAAGGAATATGTAATGATTGGCATAGTTTCAGTGTTAACAAGCAGTGATATGTGCTTCCGATTATTTGACGCTTTGAGTGAAAATTGGACGTTATTTGATTTTACACAAGAACAATCTATTACTTCTCTTGTTTCTTGCATTTTCAATGGTAAAATACAAAAAGACAATTAACGTTCAAGCTTTTTGTTAAGAAACTATACACATCCAAGAAAATACGGAAGTTAGATCCCAATATTTAACTTCTTCAGATTCAAAGGAAAACATAGCACTTTACGGGGCAAGTGCAATTGTTTGAAAATAGCTGCAACCGTATCCCTCAATAAATAATGATTTTCTTCTGAAATTAGGGTGTGAAGGAAGGGAAAAGACGGGACTTTGTACTTGTGGACTTGTTGCAAAGTGTATCAAGTATATATTCGAAGTTATATTGTATTCGACCAAACAACAAATTACACACAGTAAATTTAGGAGGACCTCTGCTGACGAAAAAACATGTAATAAACAAAGCACAACGAAACTATTCAAAGACATATCGGGACACATAAACAAGATGGCATGGAATTGCCTGTCAATCCAACTTAACTCATTCCATACAGAATGAATCCCTACTACCTCACGTGAAAGAATACCTTATAAAAATTTACTTGGGCTTTACATAATCCAGGTTCTAAGTTACTTGTGCTAGTTACACGTAATCAGTACTGTTTTAGTTCAATTTGCCTTGACATACGATACAAATAAAAACAAATCAAGTTAACGTGCATCGTAAAATAGGTATTAAGGTGACTGCGCCGTGTTAATTTTTATTTTATTATTTATGTTTTATTCTTTTATTTTTATCTTTTTGTATTAATTTCTCCAAGATTTTTTCTTACATCAAAAATGTAGTCTTTGTGCATATGCTGTAAAAAGTATGCAGACTCAAAATGAGCAGAATAACAGTAAAAATGTTTAGGGTGTAATGCAAAGGTAGTGCCTGGAGGATTGGTAGTGCCTGGAGGAGTGGTAGTGCCTGGAGGATTGGTAGTGCCTGGAGAAGTGGGAATGAAGTATAGGCATGCTGAAATACTTGGCAGCGTGCAGCTTTCTTGCGTGAACAGCAAATATAAGAGCTGAAGTGTTGCTTAATAACTTTGTTAGCCTAAATGACGTTTATGCAGTCATTGATTTTAAGCAGAATTCTTACCAGCTGCGTCACAGGTAAATCCTATCGTATTAAGGCTATGGTATATTGTGATGTGCCATATGTGAGGTCTACAACCAGTCAATTAAGAATAAGTGTATAGAAAATATAGAAATCATAAGTCAAAAAAACTACATGGGAAACTACAATCCAAACATCCTAAGAGACTCGGCTGTTGACTGTGGGTCTTTTAGGTTTGATTTTTTCTTTTGTGTTTTACATTTATACTTCTTGTTTTTTTTTTTTACGTCCACAGATTATAATGATTATAACTCCAGTCTTCAAACTCATGAATTATTAATGAGATGTCCACCTGGATGGCAACTTCACATCGTTATGAACACCATCAGTGGAACATTCGACCACCAAGCCTGTTTTGCCAAGAGTTCGGCAGAATGGATCTGTGCCGATGGTTGGGAACACGTTCAAGGTTCGTCGAGATTGTGCCGGAGAAGTGATCACAGAACCAGAGGATCATCTGCCACGACACGTCATGTATTCACAAACATATCTCAAGCAGGCGGTGCCATGAATCAAAGTTTCTTTTTTGATGTAAGGGACGGACGACTGAACGATAGTGGTAACTTATATGTCGATGGTAACATGAAATTTGCTCGAGATTGGCAGTCTTCTAGATTTACGCTGATCCGTCACCCTTGCACTAGGTTGATTGAATATTGGAAACGACTTGTCAGTAATTCCAGAGAAACGGAAGTCTCAGTCCTCGATAAGAGATTTACAACATCATTCAATACATTCGTCGAGGATGCTTTCATGAATGCTAATAAGAGTGGAAGGTTTTTGCCAACACAAGTTGATGAAATATTTCAAAACGACGGACGGTATCAGTTGCATCAAATACTGGTGTCTGAAAGGCTTAACGAGAGTCTGGAATACCTCCGCGAAACATTCGGCGAAAAAGGGTCTTCATTACAAGCAAGTGTCGCTCCGAAGTTGAATGAAAATATTACATGTCAAAAAGTGTATACCTCGAACTCATGGGGAATATTAAAGCGCATGTACGCCATTGACTTCTGTGTATTAGGATACTCTGAAAGCATTGGGAAAACAAATATAGCGCCACCTGTCAATTTGACAAAAACAGAGATAACCGACCGTTACAAACGTTGCAAAGCAAACGCTGCCATAGTGCAGACAAATCCAGCAGACGATGTAGCTAACTATGACGTCACTCGAGTGAAGACAAACAATAGAAGTTGTGTTATATTTGCGTATTATGACGATTATCACGACAAAACGAAACAAAACTATGAAGAATGTCGTCTCATAGATTTATGGAAAGAGAAGTGGACATCTGCCGGTTGGGAACCACATGTCATTTCCGAGAAGGAAGCTCGAAGACATTCCGATTTCGAATACCTCGTGGAAAAGTTCAAGTCGTTTCCCACCCTTAATCGTAAAAAATACGAACTTTCTTGCTTTATGAGGTATCTGGCGATGGCCGTAGTTGGAGGTGGATGGATGTCGGATTACGATGTTCTCCCATACGACATACCAAAGTGCATGGCACCGTTCAAAAATGATACCTTCACCGTTTACGGTGGTCTTGTACCGGCCCTGTTGCACGGGGCAAGCTCGGAGTACACGCGTGTCGCGAGGCTCATGGGAGACATAGACTGGAAATCCTCTGCGAACTTCAGAATTAAAAACTCGTCACATGTCTCGGATATGGTCTGCATTAAGAAACTGGCGAAGGATGGCTTAATTCAGACTGTGCGGATTTTAATTCATGCTTCGCAGATATTTTCTGTGCCGTTTAGTTGCGATCACTTCAGATCTACAACTTTTTACTCTGAATTCGTGAAAAAGAAAGGTGGTCACGCCACGCCACTAGCAATACATTACTCGCATAGCTTCTTGCGGGACTCTAAGGCGTTCATTGTCTCTCGGGATTGGAATGTCGACATCAAGGAAAGATCAGTTATTACAAGAAAGGTACATGAATTTTACGTCAAGGAATGTAAACACGGGAGTGATCACTTTGGTGACACTGCCGCCAGTAATGTAACCGCGTCTACGGGTGAATGAATACAGTTCTATGTTTTAGGTCTGGGCCTAAAGTCCAATGGGAATACAGATGGCCGGGCCAATTGATAAGCGGGGCCAAAGGCAAAGTTTGATAAAAATTGATCATCAGAAAGAAGTACAGGAGTGCATCATTTAGTACGAAAAAAATGACGATAAAGGTTCGTCGTTAAAACGTACATAACTTCTCTTTTGTCATCAACAGTAACTAACGGCCGAGTAGGCTAAGATGCACGTGAAAATTAGTGATGTAATTCACCCCACCATAAACATTCAAAAACGTTTCGATGGTGGTTGGTACAGGATCCTCAAGATGCCAGAATATCCCAACGAGGAGCTATACACACTGTAGTCGGGATTTACGCCTATACTTGTGTTTGGTTTGAAGACCATCTATATTAGATCACGGAGCTATCTGAATGAATACTGCTTGGTTTACTACAAGTAGTGTTACGAGCCAGTCTTGAAAACAAACCAGCAACAGCGAAAGGACGTAGAAAAATGAGATGTACAGTCTGACCGATTTATTATTTCCCCTTTTTTTTTACTCTTACAAAATCTACTTATTTAATTATGCCTGTAATTACAATGCATGGTTACTGAATGTACTCATCTCTGGTCTTCGTTGGTCGAACTTTAACGTATGTAGTGTTTAGCGGATCCGGTATCCGTGGTAGGTGGTATTCGTTGGCGAATCTGTTTCTGTCTACACAGTTCTGGGACAGCGTGATTCGACGATGAATCCTCGTGGCTGTCAGATAGATGCAGATAGAACGTTCTGTAATGTTGTAGTGTGGAAGTCTCTCTCAGGTATGGAGCAATTCATCTCTTTTATCCACCATCCTATATTCGAGAAACTTCTCGAGTAACGAGTTTCGGACCATTCCAGTAAACAATACATGTATTTCCCAGAAGTGAAGAACACACATGGAAGAATTCAAGTTGGTATTTATGCTGGCGTCCCGTAACAGTAGGTTAGGCTTTTGATATTAGGGAAGATCATAAGTGGGCACTATTGTACATATATCAACGAGGCTCTCTTTTAGCGGTGTAAGCATGAGATTGGATAACTGAGTTGTAGAAAGGTTGGTTATCAGTCAGTGATATATGGTAATATGAATGGATTACCTATAATATGGCATACCAATAATATTCAGTGTATACCTATATTTTATACATACTTATAGTAGTACATACAGGTAAGTGTCAGAAAACACTATATCGGGTATCGGTATGAAAATTAATAACGATAATACCGACGGAGCTTACGCGTTGCGAAGATACTGTCAGCTGAGCTGAAAAAAACAAACAAACAAACAAACAATAAAACAAAGGTAACACAGTCCACACGACACCTGTTTAATATAATTTGACAATAATGGTATGCATTGAATAAATAAATGGATAGGGACTGGCCTACCTAAATGTACTCTTCCACGTGGTCTTTGCCCTCTACAACCAAAAATGGACTCATAGTCCCCTATAACAGTGGCTTTGAGTATATCGTTCCATACTTGAACACACTAAGTTAAAGTAGTGTCACATCTTTCTAATCTTTGCTTTGTCAACAATTCCTAAGCCGAGGGGCAGACATTTTGGTTTCCTTCAAACTGAAAGGTACCTACTGTGTGCGTGTGCATGTATATATGCCTTTGTGTTGTAGTACCTTCCGAAGACCTTAACAAAGAAGTTCAGGTCCTCGGAAAGAATTCTGTTGTATGCTCAAGTCCTCAGAAAAAACAACAATAGGGAGTGTATAGCTAAGCTTAGGGTTCAGGGAGGAATGACAAAGGAAAATTCAATGGAGTCCTCATGTTGTATGTAATGTAAGGCTGCGTGTATGCGTGTGTATGCTTGTGTGCGGACGGAAGTAATTTGTTAGAAAACTCACGCTTGGTATGTAATATTACACTTGATATGTAATCGTCCCTTGTCAACTAAGAGAACCTTGTTTTGCGGTGGTAAAAGTCCATCTGAGGTAATTAACAGAGGTCAAACACTGAACACAATGTTAACAATGGACGAACGAACGATGGAATAAACGCCTTAACGAGTGAACGAATGAATCAACGAACACCAGAACGAAAGAATGAACTAAAGAACAAACTTACGAGTAAATGAATGAATGAAAGTGAATGAATGAGTAAAAGAGTGAGTGAATGAATGGATGAATTGAGAAATGCTGAAAGTAAAGATGAATGAATAGATGACTGAATGATTGAAGATTTAATTGATTTGATGAATCAAAGAGTGGATGGATGAGTGATTCAGTGAATAAATGAATGAAACGAATGAAGGAATAAATGAATGAATAGCTAAAAAGGAGCACGTGTATAAAATTATGGACAGAATTGAATAGAAAACGAGTGCAGTGTGGAGAGTTTTTTAATCGCTACTGTACTGTGTAAAGGCTGCATAGAAATTGTTTGGAATAGAGGTTCTTTAGAAACTGAAAATACATAGGAGCAAGATACCACATTTGCAACGTTATCAGGCACTGACCTTTGTAATATACTTAGAGATGACTTCTCATGAAGATCTTCTCATTTTCCAAGTTTAAAATTCCAGTACCAGATCCACCCTGCTATATCTTATGTCCATTTAATGATTTCAGACTTGCAAAATCTGGTCACCTCAGCTTTGGTATACACGTGCGTTTGCAATGTTTCAGTATATGACAACAAATCACCTTAAGTGATGTGTAGTATCCACAATTAAAAACATCTTGAACAGATTACCTTTAGAAATACCATTTTCTGAGTTTGCAGTTCCAGCAATTCATTTAACTATTCTTGCGTAAAATGATGTTCATTTTCCTCTCTTTGGACTTGAAATGGCTTTTGCTGGCTTTGACTTTTCTAAGAAAGCAATTGGGACAATTTGCTAACGATCGTCTACTTACACACTTACTCTGAAGTTGAAGCGCATTCCCCTTCTAATTGGGACACTGTGGATACTTAGTCAAGACGACACATGCCTAGACTATTTCCTTAAGTTAATTTATTTCCGTAATATTGATGATTTGCTTTATATTTAGTAGATGTTTGAACCTATATTCGAGAAACTTTATTGTGGATCCCAGGTTAGGCTATTTATACTCATATGACAAGTGCATGTATGTTTACAGTGTGTAACTTACTAATGAAGTGTGTACCACCATCATTTGAAAGGGGAACATATGGCATTTTCGAGCAACGTTGCTTAGTCCTAACGAATGAATGTCCTTTAAATACGTTTTCAAGTGAATTGATTTCATTTTAATTTGTCAAAATATGATTCTTGGGCACGCGCCATTCCTCCATGTCACTATGCCCCACCACCTGTGCAGGAGGGATCTTCTCGAAACCACTTCTGCTGCAAAAGGAAATCTTATGTGATGATGAAGAGTTTCTACACTGAATTTTTCAGTGAATACTAATAAGTTCCATCATATTTCATTTTGAAGGTTTCGACTTTCCATGTAATTAATTGTTCACTACTTTTTTCCCAGAGCGGGCAAACCCTTAGGGGCAAGCACCTAAATTTTCCGATTTTTTACATGTGAGCATTACTGTATTCGGAAATCTGCGTCAAGCAAGATAAGTTACAAACATATGGCTTACACGTAACCAATGGCATAGGTAGGCTATTTTTCAGGGGGTGTGGGAAAAAAAACGTCCCCCAAAGTTCGCAAGGTCAAATGAGTGTCAGCTTGAATTTGAAAGTGTCCGAAGACCGCAACAAATATTGGCTCTTCTGGGAGAGGAAAACCTTATCTTCTAAGTGTCAACTTTCCAACTTTAGAAAATGAAAACCTTAAGAAATCCACAGCTTTGAACCCAGTCTGCGATGATTGTGAAGAAATACGTTCCTAAAGTGTGGAGGGGACTAATATGGCCCCAGTTCCTAACTCTGGGGTAGCCAGAGGTGTCACATATTGCAACTTTTCATTTTATTAATGGGTCGGGGGGGGGGTAAGGGGAGGTGAAGAGTCGAAGAATCCCTGCCCCTATAGCTTATTGAACACACTGGAGTTTGAAACTTAAATTCACACATCACTGGGCTGCACAAAGTCTCGGTGCCTTGAACCAGTACACGTTCCATCTCTATGTTATTGTTTACTTTCTCAAATATCAATTAGATGTCATCTATTCTGTTCTTAATTTGTTTGTCAAGCTGTTGACCGAATCGTTTGTCGGCACTTTTTTCTGTCATTGCTCAAGAAGGTTCCAGTGGATCTGAAAATATATACCTAATAAAATCTTTTCATTATTTCGCACTTGTCATATCAATCAACTACGCCTTTATTTGTACACTGTTTAAGCGTTTACTTTCTCGGAATACACGGAGGACTTCTGAGTTTTCTTTGTCTTGAAGGCAGTGCCCTTGCGACCGGTTTTTACGTGTGCGTGTGTGTGTTTGGGGGGGGGGGGGGAGGCGTTCTCACACTAAAACAAAAAGTGTTGGAGCGACGATAGTCTTAAATTCTTAAATGCCAGTTGGAATTTTTCATATCCCAGCCTAGCATATTTTATGACATAAAAAGGTGCCAAATCACCAGATTGTGTCAATAAACTTTGAAATACCATTTGAACTTCCAATATTTCAGTTAAGAAGCGACGATAGTCGGAAAATCTGGAAGAAGTTGAAACTTTTCCTATAGTCGAAAACAGCTTATGATTTCCAAAGCTACCAAATGTTGCACAAGATTACATGTGAGGAAATTTAGTAGGTAACCAATTTCTTAAAAAGCAGGATGTAGACATATCCCTTACAACTCCCTCCATGCCAACTGTCATTCATCTCATGTTTTCCCTTCTATCAAAATACTATTGCATGACATTTTTTTCTCATTAAGGTGGCTCTCATTACGAACAGTTTTCAGGAAAAGACCGAGTTTTACTTTGCCATGAAATGATGATTGTAAAAAACGAACAAAAAAAAGTACTATCGTCTGAGAGTAAACGGTTGTTCGAATAACTTTTCCGGAACTATAATTTTTCATTTTAGATTTTTTTTTCCTATGGTGAAGTTTTAGTTGAAAAAACGTTATTGTTGAAACACCCTGCTGGAAAAGCCTGGATGGGCCTCACATGGAATATTACTGATGCATAGGCAGTATATGTCCATAATCATAAAACCTCGGTGTCAGGGTAGTTTTACTTTACATCTATTCAGGTTCAACGTCTGTCTAATTTTTTTTCTCTAAATTTTGCTATGTATTTTGAACAACTCTCCCTGAGGGTTTTCCGTAAATTGGCATATATGTACACATTACCATTTTTCACAGATTATTTTTCAAATTTGCAGACACAAAATCCTTCTCAGGGCTGTGTAAATGTACCATAGAACCCTCGGAAAGCGCTGTCTTTTGTTATCTAGGGAGGTGTGAAGCCCTCAAATTGTGGCACTCTTTTATATAGTAATTCCTCTAATTAGTAACAAACCAAAATTCGGACAATATATCTCTGCCCCTAAAGTTCTAGGCACCTGTACGCCTATGTGTTTAGCTTTAAAATATTTGCAAACAATTCAAAGAAAAAGACATGAAAGAGTATCCGTAGGTGATTATGATTAGTGTGTCATTGTAACACTTTTCACAGATTTATAAGTCACATTTTCTGAAGACATAGCAGAGATGATTTCCAGATGTCAAGGCTAGAGACATGCAGCTAAAAAGCACCAGGGACGTGCAGATCCAGGCCATCTGAAAGGGTGAGGGAGTGGAAAAGCCAAAAAAAGTAAGGGACCCACCAATGGTGGCACTCTTAGATAGTCCTATCGTTACTGCCCCTCCATATTTGTTGTGCACATTTTTAAGCACATTTGACAGCTAAAACCTCAGCCGACTGACTACTCAATAAGTTGGAGAATCATAACTAATCGCCCTAAATCCAAATACCCTGGGAGATGCATATATATATTGAAATAAAACTATCAGTTACAGTTAAAAAGTCTTTGGATACCCAGAGCGTACAATATAAAAAAACGCAAAACAAACTAAATACGTGTGGACTTGTAGCTGTTACTGAACGTTTCATGCTTAAAGTCATCTTCTGGTCTTGTGGGTAAAGAAAATACATCTGAAGAGTTGTTTTCATGGATTTAGTTTCTTTTCACGAGACTGCATTATACATTCATAGAAGCTAGGTTTTATGGTGCTTTGAAGATTCGATTGTGCCAATAGCTTTTTGCTCCTGAAAAGATTTTGCAATTTAATTGTAACCTTATTGTATTCTAAATATGTGTTTATTTTATCAATTATTTGCTTCACCGAATTCAACTTTTATGAGAAACGTTTAATTAAAGGTTAATCAACGCTGGATCGTGTATTAGCTGTAGGATAATGCACGATCGGGGTTAATGTAAGCGATGCACGAGGGCGCAGCCCGAGTGCACCCAGCGACAGCATTAACACCCGAGAGTGCATTATACTACAGGTAATACACAGGTCCAAAGTTGATTAACCTTGTTCATACACGCCAACGAGATTTTGATAAAAAAGGACGAAACAAAAAAAGGAATTTGGTCAGTAAATAACCGCATTTTTATTGAAAAGGAACCCCGGGAAAAGGTTAACAAATTCACCATGTCAGCAATATTCGGGAGCGAAACAGAAAGTAACACGTAGACAAGTAGAATAACAATAACAATTGACATAGCAACAACGCGTGCTTGCGCTTTAGTTCGTTTGCAACTTGTAGTGTACTAATGTGTGCACGCGAGCTGTGGTCAGTGTACTTGTATCCACCGTGTAGTGTGTACGTATGTAACTGCGTGCTAGAGAGCGTTGTACAGCTACAGGGCCTGGTAACTGATTTTGGATACAAACAGTGACAGATTCATTGAATATAGATTTCGAGATTTCAGTCCTAACAGCAGTAGAGTGTGGAAGACTTGTCATGTGCCCACCCTACTTTTCATGTGAGTGTGAGAGTTCTCAATAGGCTGTGCAAAATGCCGGAATTTTAAGAATATATATCAAGTGTTGTATGGAGACCTTTCATGTTGGCGATGTATTGCGGTCCTTAGTCCTCTTAACGATTTTATTACATAGGGAATTGTTTTTGAACATGTCATCAGAATTGTACAAAGAAGGAAAGCTAATTCCGGTAGACTATCAAACTTTCCAGGTATTCAAAATATACTGCTTTCACCCGACACAATTCTGACATTTAGGTAAGATTAGGCTACCCTACGGCAGAGGGATTACCACTGACAGTGTATACTGTGCTATTGTTACGTAAATTTACCTAATTTACCTATATTTACATTTTACTTTTGAGCAGGCCTTAGGCCCTAGGCGCGACCTAGGTAACGTTAGAACTACGAACTTCATATCGAACGTTATTTCACTAGTGGAGGCCTGTATTAGCCATTGTTTTGTACAATATATAGCAGACTGAAAACGCCCTGTCGATCTTCAGTCCTATTTTATTCATCCGCCGGTGATTGACCCTGGTTTAACAAGTTGGGTTACCAGCGATTAACCCACGGTCACCTGACTGAAGTTAGCCAATAAGAGTTGAGGATTCTTTCCAAGTATGTATGAACAAAAGTTAACCACGCCCCCATATTTGGTCTGTGGCCCACTAATACACCGTATATCACTGGAAATGGTACTTCTCAGACAAAATTGTTGCTGCCTATTGCATAAAAACGAGACAATTCTCTAGCAATTTCATTAATCGTTTACTGTCATAATATGTTCAGAGAGGGATTCCATTTCCTCGATAGTGTCTTCATGGCACAAACCTCTTGCTCCTCTACTTGTTCACCTACTACTTCACCTTGATTGTTTTTTTTACTTCAAGGTTAGATTTGTGCAAGAGCTAAAGATGACGCTTGTAAGATGATGTGCATGAGAAGGCATCTGTACACCCATCTCGACTGCAAACTATCCTCGCTTGAGTTCCTGAATTTATATCATGATAATATAAGTGATATAAAAGTGTTTTGACTCCACCAGTCACCTCTTCCAAACTGTTGAAACAAAGCATGTTTGTTCATGAAGACAAATTCTTGCTTACATTGCATATGAGACCATACTCACATGTTCTTGCCACTTTTTTGGGACATAAATTTGAGCCTTGTTCCAAGATTTGGCACGAACTACTTAATACATCTTTGCTTAGGCGATTGCTTCCATATGAATCGCATTTTCTGTTGAAATTAACAACAGTTTTTACTCAGTATCATATCCAAATTTCACTCATTCCTCTATTACATCATTGAATACATTTCTGACCTACGTCTGCTGCTGCGGTCTAATAACACAATATCCCTGAGTCAAGATCTTGATGCTGTTTTATCTGCATAATATTAATGAGTGGATTTGCTACAGTAAGTTGATATTTTAATCGTAAAAATATATAAAAGTGAAGAAAAATGTCATTTTTCAGTAGCTATTTTGATTGTTTTATTTTGGCTTCGTTCAGAATGAGTAATCCTTTCAAAACCAGTTATAAATTGAAGGAGACTGTGCACACAATGCCTATGATGGAATCTTGAGTCAATCACTTCCAGAGGAAGATCGAGTAAAGTACTGTTTATTACCAAAGAAATAAATAACTGTCAAAAGTAATACAAATATTGTCTTTGCTACCAACATATTGACTGAGAATCTAATCAGGCATACTGCTTAATATAATTGAATTGAAAGATTCCAAACATATAATATACCGTAGAACTTGAAAACCTCGCTGCGAACTATTGACGACTCAAGATACAGTACTAACCAACTCAAGACTTATCCCCGACATAGTCGCACTCATGTATGCACGAAAATGAAAGGGGTAATTACAATAACGTTAAGCAAGCTCAGATGCACAGCTAGCATGACAACAGTTGAATTTTAACTTAAAATGTCCCCCTACTATTTTCTTATTCATCATGCAAGAACTGGTGAATTAGTTTGAACATTAAGTATAAACATCTAGCCCAGCCCCACCCCCGTAAATCGGACAAAATACTGGAGGAAGACTTGTTACGCCGAAATCTTATTGTCGTGTTAGATGGGGGTTTTAGGGATTTTCAGCCTTGGTATGACTGCCCCAGCGACGGATGTTTTACGTTGTTGACAACACACTGAAGTTCCAGTTAAAAGTACCGATACAGACGTTAGAACATTAAATTCAGAGATTAAGATCCGACTTGAATTTACGATCAGCGTTCGATTTAATGATGATTCGAAATTGATGAGAATTAGTTCACGAGAAAAACGAAGAAGGGAAAGTATAACGGTGACACAGGCCTACATAATGAACAGGGAGAACGATGACACTTGGCCTCGTGGCTTCCCGGAGTAGATGGTTACAAGGTCTACGTTACAACGTTGACCAATCATAGAGACAACTATTGTCTGTGAAGACATAAGATGTAAATGGTCGCTACCCGTGATCTACCAATCAGCTACGCATTACGAAATCTGTTTAAGAACAGTTTCGAAGTTTTCTATTTTTAATGTATTGCGTTGTCTAATCTGACTGTCTGCGGGGAATAAAGGAAAGGTTAATAAACTCTAGTAAACACCGGAAGACTAAACTTTTATGGCCCTTTTTGAGTATGGTGACGTAGAATGACCATCTCTATATGACATCGCTTTTCATCCCTTTTCCCGTTTAAAATTTTGTTACGAAGTAACCAAAAGTATATTCAATATGAGGTTCATGTCAACATTCATTCATAAGTATAGCATTCATAAGTATAGCAACCATAACAATAGGAAATTGTGAATGCAGTATGAAATTATGTATATGAAATATAATATATGACAGACATATACCATGTAAGTACACTGTAAAACCCAACTACAGTGATTAGTAACTGCTACTCGGTCAGAATGTGTTGTTCTTACTTAAAAACTAAAGAACTGTTGATTTCACTCGAAATAAGCAAGTAGATGCATCAAAAGTACAAAGAACTGAACTTTTCATGTCAACGTAACTCGCGCGCCAGAGGTTAATGTAAAATCAACAAATGTAAACGACTGGGAAGGGCAGGTTAACTGCAATAGAGAACAAAGGTCACACAGTACAGGACGTGCACATTCTCGCGTAAGTGACGACCAAGTCCTGTCAGTGAAATCGAATGAATCGATGAGTATCAACGATTTTGAAAGCCATCCAGACGTTCAAACATGGTGAGCGTAAAGTCGAAAAACAATCCTTATTTCTTCCAGTTTAACTAACAAAGTTTGAGGTAAATTGCGAAAAGAATGATCGCAAAATCTGAGTAAAACCTTACGCCATCCCGTACGTAGTGAATGCATACCGCTTTGTGTGTGTTATGTATGGAATAATGATGTCACTGACTAATGATACACATAACACTAGGCCCACTGAGAGATATGAAATGATACGGTGTAACGGTTCCGAACAAAAAATACGTATAGCCTATGTAAAAATACTCCTGCCATTCTAACTAATAAAGCTGGCTGACCAAATGGCTAAAAATGGATTGGCTGGCATAAAACTTGAAGGGAAGGAACAAGTATACAGTATGTTTTAATGATATCAAGTGGCCCATACTCCATAGGCTGAACTATACTTAGCCATGTAACGAACAATCACAGGCGTCCGCCACGTAGTACTAGCCTAGACTATGCCCTATATACACTGTAAAACAGGTCTGTAAATTTACAGAAATTAAAACAAAGAGATAAATAAGAATTACAGAAGTTGCCTGGAAACTAATAACCAGAACATTTCTGTATTTGTTTTTGTATTTCTTCATTTTATTTTCTGTAAATTTCCATTTTACAATTCACATTTTAACTGTATAATATATCTACAAGTTAGGACACTCATTCTGACCGTACTTAAATCTTGGCCTATTTTATATCCTTACGCCCACAAACCCTCGATATCACGTTGTTCGATATAAAGTATTAGCACTCTTTACGCACCTGCGATCGCCAACGTATTCATAAAATCACTTTTAAGCTTAAACAGAGTTATTAGTATGAATTTGTCCTAGGAAAGGAAAGCGGTCTGGGCAGTATGTGTGGCTGGCTATTAATACCCTACAATCCATGCAATGCAACGAGCATGAGGTACATGGCAAACATTGGCTGAGCAGGTGAAGACCAGCACTTAGTCACTTCCCAATTCATGTGCAAGAAGTGTTGTGATTGGCCGATACTTCAGATAGCAAGAAGGCAATAATTTGCCATATTGTACTCCTCTTCCACTCAAATATGTCGCCACTTTTGAGACGGTTGAGACTGTCGATCATTCTACAAACTTGATCATCCTGTGTTTGTTAAAATGCACTCCAACAAGTCCAAGTTGGCTAGTTTGCTCGTTTAACCATTGAGCAATCATAACGCTCCTTACACATGAATTGTCAAGTGACTGAGCGCTGGTCTTCACCTGCATAGCAACTGTTTTCGCTCTGTACAATCACCAAGAGGGATTCTTTCAGAAATTGAGAAATAACTATTTCAAATGCAACTTTCCGCTTTGTCTGAAAAAGTGCAAAGCATACTTCTGGATGATACTGTGTCTTCCTCATCAATTATGGTCACCGACAGCATCACATTAGATGGAACAAAATACTCAAAAGACATGTTTCTCTTACTCCACCATGGGAGTGGTGAATCCCAGTTTGGAGAAATTCAAAACATATTTCTACAGACTGTGGTCAGGTTTTTGGTAAGGTTGTACAGTGCTGTTTATGTTAACCATTTTGGAGCATACAGGGTCACTGAAACAGATGAGTACAAACTTGTCCAACCATCAGAATTGAATTATCCATTATCTTCATACATGGTGAATGGACTGAAAACAATTGTAATGAAACATTTTGTGCTGATGAAATGTGAATAATTTGATGATAGAGCCAGTGTGTCTTCTTACTGTATGAACGGTACTTGTGACTTTAGAAAACCCTGGCAGTGTTTTCATTTTTCCCTGTAACATTTTCCATGAATTCCTTGCTGAGCTGTAGCAAATCTGGCATGTTCATTATGAGTGGCTCATTTGATCAAATTTTGCTTAACTGCTTAAAAATTTATTTTATATACAGTTGCTCATTGCAGTATTATGGACTATTTCCCCCAGGTTATCCAGAGATATGGCGCCATACAAAATGAGAGTTATTGTTTCAGAGTCAGATATACGAAAACTGTCTGTACAAACAAAACCAACTTCTGTTGACGGTTTGATAGACACTGTAAAGAACGAATTTGCTCTGGAAAGTGACTTTACAATACAGTTCTGCGATCCAGATTTCGGTGGAGAGCTTGTGAATTTGAGCAACATCAATGATCTTCCTGAGAACAGTGCATCTCTTAAGTTGGTTTATTCCCTACCACCATTGCAAACATGAGACAGTCATATCAGTAACCTTTCGAGTATTTCCTCAGGCCTTTCAGAAAGCAATTCATCCCATAATACCGTTAGTGTGAGTTCCTCGGATGATATGGAGTCACTGGAAGCAAAGTTGAGACAAGGAACATGGCCAAATGTCTTTGAGGTACCCAAAGTTGGACCAGAATTAGAGATAGCTTTAGAGACAGGAAATGACAGATACAAAACTGAAACCGTTCAGCTTGTCCTGAGTAAAGATCTCAAAGGTCAGCTTCTTGATGCATTAGCCAATCAGGTTTGGGAGTATAGGGCATATCCTTCACATTTGGAATACGTAGAAGTGGCAAAAAGTGTCATTTTGAAGTTTCCTTGTCTCCGTGAAAAAGAGTCTCCATCAGGCTATGAGGGATTGGTGAATAGCTTAAAATATAAAATGGGCAACAAGAGGTCCAAGATGAGAGTTTTAGGTTCTTTTGAAATGAAAGTCAACTCAAGGAAACGAATGCCAAATGATGAGACACCGTCCAAAATAAAGAAACCCAAAAGAGCAGAACTGAATTATCTTCCAGACCTTCCAAAAGGTGAAGATGAGGCTAGTATGGAAGTTTTCCGAAGTAATATCATTACAGAAATCCAGAAGAAAAAAAAGATATGAAAGAGATACACTCCCTGATGGCAAGGACATTTGCTCACCGCAGAAGGGAACTAGTTCTACATTGCCCAGCTGTGAAAAAAACCCTAGAAAGATGGCCAGGCTTGATTATCCCCAGTGAGGTACGTACAGTTACTTACAGAAATTGTAACCTGTTGCTACCTTTGTACTTAACTGTAAGTCTCATCTGAACATAGAACTCAGGAGTTACACAGCGATATCTCTTCGGTGAGTTTGTGTATGTGTGTTGATGGTTGTGTTTGTATGTGTAAATGCAGGCCTGTGTGTCATGGAAGCTTGTGAACAAAATTTCACAAAAGTTGTAAGGGCTGGGATTGTGGTACATGGTAGACAGTAGCATCATATGTCATGGCATTCGTGTACTGAATAGATTCTCAGCTCCATGCTTTTATGGCAAAATCTTGTAGTCATGTGTTTAGGAAAGATTTGTGATTCCAGAATCACCCTTTGCATGGCACATCTTTTGTTTCCTTATTCTACTTTAAGTCAAGTAAACTGAAAACTAGCATTTTTGACCATTGCTGGAATGTCTGGTAGATATTTGAATCATAATCTGCAGCTATTCAAGTATTTAATAACCCTTCTCTTTGCAGGACTATCGCATAATAAGCCATATTTGAATTAGCAGATTTTCTACATGTACCTATTATAGTGTGACATGCAAAGCATCCTTACATGTAGGTCTACATGGTCAGTGCAGTGTAGTACTTTACCTGAACTTGAAGGTAACCCAAAGCACAACTTCTTAAAAATCATATTACAATTTGACCCACCAAGTAAATTATTTTAAATGTTTTTCCAAACTTTTTACTGTAAATTTTTAATCTCTCTTTAAATATTACTTGAAAGTAAGCTTCTTCCAAGAGATTGTTTTTAGTGGCAATATAACCAAATTCAGAACTGTTACTCAAAAGGGAATGTCAGTTAATTGACTGGCCTGAAATGCTAGATCCTTACTATACAGTAGTTTGCAAATTCCAGCAGACTCATTTTTAAGCTGTGTGAAGGGTATATGGTCAATAAAAGGTTTTTGCTCAACAAAGTCCTAAAAATTCAAACACTGTAGGCAACAACCAAGCTGGGGTCAGTCTAGGAGATAATGATATAAAACTGATTTACATGTATTTCAGTTGTGCTTATAAATCATATAACATGTGAAAGATGTAATTGACTTTTTCAACTATTTGCAGCTGAATGCAGAATTTGGGAGATTGGCTAATTTAAATCTGCACCAGACCTTCTTTGCTTTTCTGGATGGTCAGTTAGACGGCATGCTGAACATTCTGAGGACTAGACAGGGATTGCATTCCCAACTGATTCAGAAAGAGTTGAATTCATGGGAAGATAAGGTAAGATAACAAAATCTCTTCATTAACCCATTAATTCACTAGGAAAAAAGGATCTCTTTAGGTTGTTGCATTGCTAAATTTGGAAGAAACATGACAAACCTCATCTTCAGGCTGTGAACTTTGTAGCAGTTTTCAGGGTAAGATGAAAGTTACTCGCTCAAATGCTCGTCATTTTATATTGATACAGGTTTAGGTACCTACACTGTACTTATTCCAGAGAGTAACAAAGGATTTTCAGGAAGTGATCATTGACTTGTGTCCTGTTTTGAGATTTAATATTTGGTGATGTGATTCATTGATAGCCAATAATGGGTACGGGGGTTGGGTTTACTTGCAGTACTTACTAGAATTGGGTTTGTAAACCCCTGTGGTCATTCCAATGGACATAGCTCACAGACATTAATTGCTAAGAAACTGGGATATTTTAAATTAACTACAGTGTATTTTTCAAAGACATTCCAAAGAGATGCAGTAAGTATGAGCTACTTGCCATAAAAGTTACAAGACAAGGTTTACATGTACTGTAAGATTTGTAAGTTTCCAAATCTCTTCAGTCAATCAGTGGTGGTACCAACATTGTTTTTCTGTAAGGGAAAAATTAGGAGAGGAGTCATCCTCACGACCTACCCAGCAGAAGTTCCCCAGTACTGACACTGTTTTAAAGAGAATTCATTAAGTTCTCTTTCAATACTTACAGGATACCACTTCAAAGAGGACTGCGGTTCTGAAGTGTCTTCCAATTTACTTCAAAGAACAGATGTACTATCAACATGTTGAGGTGAGAACTTCTTAACATTTGCATCAAGATGCTGCCATGAAGATACTGATCTCACAACCTTTTCACAGTGATGACCATCCCATTCATCATATGGCAATTTCATGACCACTTCAGATATTAGCAAATTTACCTTACTGTAGCTACATTGAAGGCAGACCAAATTCCTCCGAGATGTAGAGAGTGACAGTGCATGTTGAGTTATCCGTACTATTTCTCCCTTGCAGGTGTTTAATGTGGCTAATCATCTCGTAACCGGTAGACTGTTGATCATATCCTTTGGGCTTCATATCCTTATTCAGTACAGCCCATCCACTTCTGCTAAAACATGTTTTGATGAGCATGAATGTTCTGTGGAGGATTCTGGATTGACCCCCTGCATGAATGTGCTTAGCGCACTGTCAGCAACTGCATGGGCTGGATTATGGGTCAAATAACAGGAAGCACTGTTTGGCAAAGTCAGACTTTCTGACCTAAAATTTTCTGAAATTGTGTATAACCTGACAAAGGCACCCCAAACAAACCCATTTGAGTTTGAGTATATGTAACTGCTATGGATTCCATTGAACATTTTTTCTGTACAACAGTACAACTAAAATGTCTGTAGGGATGAAACAATGTATGCATCGCATAAAGTCCAGGTAGGCACAGTTATTAGTATATAGTGTGAACACAGAACCCAGCAATCATATAGTGAGACATGGTTTGAGAATCCCTTTGTGCTTATCAGGTCATGGTGTGCCAGGGCTGACCATCATTGCCCAAAATATATGCAATACCTATTTGACAATGTGAGTTTGCCTATTCTCTGGTTTATTTAGGATTAAACACAAATTCTCCCAAACTAGGCTAGTGCTATTGTACGCTGAATGCGGCAACGTAAATTTTTAAATACATTCCTACACAGAAAGTTATTCATTCTTTTGGCACTTTTAAGCTGTTCACTATGTTGTCATTCTTTATGGAATTCTGTAGGTTTATTACAATTCAAAACCTAAGCATAATACGGCAAACTATGCAAAGGTAACTTCCCAACCAACCAGCAAGTCAAGGTACCTGACACTCAATTACATCTCTTATGACATCTACAAGTCTTCCATAAGTTTTACTTCATGCCTGCTTAAAATTTTCCATGGGACGACCAGTTGAATAAGAAACAGCACAATTTTGAGTTTATAGTTAGGGTCGTATGTTTGAAACTTTCAAAATTCTTTTGTTTCCAAAAATAGTGATAGTTTCCTCAATCCTTCATATTATTATAGGACAGGCAGTCATTGTGCTGGTAAATGTCATCTGCAATAAATTAAAACATATCCTAGAGAAATACTATGGGGAGCTGTATATACAGGATAGTGAGTGTTGGGGATGTGTTATGTGGTTTCAAGGAAACTCATTGAAGAGTATTGGAATTAGCAAATTGGTTCTGCAGAAACATTTAGTATGAGCTGCTGCACCAGTTTTACTGGTAAATATTTTGATATTGGGTATACTTACTATCTCAATTGTACAATTTTCTGTTATTCTTACCTACCCTGCTGCTTACTTGCTTCCGCAAAATGCATAGAGTTGGTAACTTTTTGATAACACAGCCTTTTTTTTTTTTGTCTTGCAGAGTTCAGACTTGGAAGATTTTGTGGCAAGTGGTGAAAAGCAGCGGATTGCTGTTGTAGGTGGTGATGAGGACCCCATGAATATTTGCATTATAATTGATGGTAACATTGTTCAGGAGGATATTCCAGATTTTCCTACTGCCCTTATGTTATATTTTGGTGTTCATTACTGCCTCCACCTAGAGTACGAAAGAGGTCAGGGAAAGACCCTGGAACTGATTCAAAAGGTGTTAGATGGCAACAAACTAACCCTAAAGTTCTCAGTTTTAAGAACAAACTGTTTGCCTAAGATGTTTTACTTCCATGGACAAGTTTGTTCTAAAGCTAGTTTTAAAAGATTGTTTTTTTTTTAAGTTTCTGTAGTTTAAAAGTTATATTTATGTCATCATTTTAAACAGGGTTGATATCAGACTGTGCTTTTCACTTATTTACGATTCTAAACAAAGTTGTCAGTTTTCCATCAGGGGCATTCTCACCTTACAAAGGAAACTTGCTTCTGTTTAAAAAAAATTGCAAGCTTTCAATTCCTTGCTAGCAAGGTCTATACCTGAACACTTACATTTGTAAGAGACCTACTGGTAGTCAAGCTAGGCTATAACGGAGAAAAATGGTCAAATCTGAAAAGTGGGTGGGTTGGTATTGAGAGAAGCATGTTTCTTTTGAAGAAGGTCAAATTTAATACCGTATGACTATGTCACTTCACCTGCCATGCCATGCCATCATTTTCACAGTATTAGCCACAAGTATGGATAATGTTCAGTTTCATTTATATATTTGCATTTCTGTTTCATTTGTTGGACGTTCTGTTAAATATTCTGTTTTGGTATTTGCCATTGTGAGTGATCTAAAGGTAAACCACAGGGATTAATAGCCTCATTGACAAATTGTCAGAAAGGAACATATAGTACATGAAACTGCTTCGCTGATCTATGCTCTTAATATCCTGTTAATTTCATCCTTTTTGTCCCCTCCACCAAAAGTTTGAAATCAGGCTTATTGCTGGGCTCACCAAAATATGATCCCTGCAGCACCTTGCTACGAATTGGGAGTCGCCCATGTTAAAAAATTGTGAGGGAATGTGAATTTGTTGATAATGAAATTCAGCTTAACTACGAAACAGGTGTTGGATCCTATATGTTTGAAAACTGAAGTATGCAGACATTATAATTCATGCAAAGTTCACTGAAAATTCATCATCAGTTACATACTGTAGTTTTCACTCCAAATCTTATGCCTTGTGCTGCCACCCTGTTTAGAAGTACTGTACATAAACCTGAAGAGAATGTCACTGACAAGCACATTGTGACATTCAACAGTATGTGTGATTATTATAACATAAAGTTCTGAAATCACAAATGCCCTGAGGCAAAAGGCAAATAATGACATCCTTGTAATGTTAGTATATTTCCAGAGCAACCTAAGTCTTCAGCAGAAGTTTTCTTAAACACTTGTGACACATGATAGTTGCTTTCTCAAGAGACTTCTTCATAGCAGCTTAAGCAGGAAATAGCATTCTAAGAAACTTTTAACTACCAAAGACCATCTATTTCTATATTTTTATTTAACTGATGTGAACATTATTGCTTTGCAGTTTGAAAAAGTTCTGATTGTTTGAAAATAAATTTAATTTCAGAATAAAATCATTTGCTTATTATGTTAACTTAAAATTGTTAAGTTGGATTTACTCAAAAGGTCAGTTGGAATAACTAAAAAAAAACAAGGTAACTTGCTGCAATGACTTTTTCGAGTTATGTCAACTCAATTATTTAAGTTCTCTCAAATGGTCATTCATAAGCTCCATCAACTTCTGTTAGGTGAGTTGTTATGGCTGAGTTTTTTCCAGTTACCTGGACTGAAATTGTTTAGTTAGTATAACTTGCACTTCTGAGTTAGGTTAATAAAAGAACCTGTGATAAGGTTACTTGGCAAACTTCAGTTGAGATAGGTTAAAATTCTGTTAGTTGACATAACTTGAAAAACCTATTGCAGCAAGTTACCTCAATTTTTTTTAAGTTATCCTGACGAGCTCAGTTTTACAGTGTAAGAGCTGTTGTACAGCAAATGATTGGTACATATTGGGAGAGGCGGGGCAGTGAATGGGAAAGTCTGAAACATCACAGTCAATGATAATTAATGGCAATCACCTGTCAATCAAAGTTTTCAAAGAATAAGGAAAAAAAGTTAACTGTTACGTTGTAAGTGCACACACTCACAAAGATAATAAAGTATGCAACTGAAAACAGTCGTCACACACGAACAGGACCCAGGAAAAATGCGCAATGACCCGTAACATCGCTTTCCTATTTGACATGTGAACACACAGATAATCAGAACAACAGTACATTTACAATTTCAATTATGTTCACTCATGTGATCTCTCTCAAAGGAAAAATAAAAGTGACCATCTTACGCATTTGTTTATGAAGACAAATAACATATAAACAAGTTTTGTTGTACATACTGACCGTTGCCATGGCACTAAAAGCGTACAATCGAGAGTGGAATGTAAACATTAAAAATATTCCTATTAGGTGCGTAAAAGAACACCATAAGAGGGTAGCAAACAGGAGCGGAAGTGAAACTTCGTTAGGATTATATTAGCATGTAAATGGTAGCAATGGAACATAAGACATTTGCATTACTTCTGTCCAAAGAGATGCTTTTGCATTTTCTCTGGAGAACCTATGAAAGGAACATTCACAACATTATCTGTATGAGCAGAACGTGACACATTCCACCAAAATGAAAAGTGAGCAGTTGGGTCACTTGATTTCAGAAGCAGTTGCAAATCACCTGCCTTATACCTTGCTTTCTTGACAACAAAACCATAATTTGGAGAGAGATCAGATAAACATAAATGTATCACAATTGTCGTGTTGTCCTCACGACATGGCAAAGCAAGACATTTGTCGTCTTCGAAACACAAAAGATGATTAGAAAGGTTGACTGGACTTGTACAGTCAAAACATAAAATATCTGAAGCTGTGATTGGTGTTAACTTGTCGCCATATTCATCACAGAATAATTGAGGAGACTTTTCCTCTAAGAAAACATTAATATTATTACTGGAACTTCTTCTCAAGAATTTGTTTCAGTTTGAAAACATCTTGAATATTTTCCTTTACTGCTAAAGCTTAGCATGGCGTCAGTCTGTTAAAATTAAAACAACATTTAAGACTTCATTTAAGACACAACATTTAAGACTTCACCTTTCAATGTTGCTAACAGAAAATGACTTCTATCGACCACTTGATGGATCACAAGAGGACCACACAACTTTGCCGCAATTATCCTAGAATTGGCAGTGAGACTTGAACAAGAGGGTTGATAGGCATATACCAATTGTCCCACTTTGTAGATTAGATTACTCGCCAGACAATGTACAGTCTTAGCTTGTTGTGAAGACTGGTTGTGGCTTTTGAAGATCTAACATTACTTCCGACAAATGTGCAAACGACTTTTCATTTAATCTGCATTATTTTCATAAGACTGAGAAAGAACTACCATAGGATTACAGGTGACTTTTGTAAGATATGATGGCTTCCTTTCAAAAAATTAACTCGAATGGACTGTAATTGCTCAAATATGGTGAAGCAAATGAATTATAAGCATATGCTGTAGTAGGAACATATCTTACCCAATCAGTGCCGAATTGGTTCAAGTTCTTTTTTTTTTTTTTTAAAAATTGACAATGTCTGAATGTGCCTCTATACTTGCAGAGACCCATGGCTACAAACACTAATTAATTTCTGATCAATGTTGAGAGCTCTACACAACGAATTTAATAACGTTTCTGTAAGTGAGGCTGCTGCATCTGTGATAAGTCTAGAGGGAGGACCAAAATTGTGATGACTTTCTGCAACAATGCTTCACAAATGGTTTCGACATTCAATGTTTAAGTGGTACACACCCCAAATATCTTGTAATTTCATCACCATCAACCATAATATGTTTGTAGCCAGCCGTGGATGTTGGCATACTATTAAAGTCTTGACTTATACTGTCAAATGGCTTATAGGAATCAGGCATACGAGCGTGAAACATACGTGACTTATCTGACTTACCCTTGAATTCTTGACATCTCAGACATGCGTGTACATAATTACTCACAAATTGGAACATATTATGCATGTAAAAATGTTGACGTAACGTCAAATACGTACGTAAAACACGTTGGAAACTCAAAAGATTATCATGATATTTCGAAATTTCCTGATCAATCATGTTATATATGGTAAATTGTCTATTGTCTGAAATGAGCAATTGTAATGTTCTAGACTTGTTCCTAGGATGAAGATACACTCGAAAAAGAAGACCATTGTAGAGAATGTAATTTTCCGCTTTCAGAGAAACTGCAATTGCACCTTTTGAATCTGAATGCAAAATATCATGAGCCAAATAATCATCAATTGGTTTGAAATGTGGGCAAGACTCTTTCTGAATCTGCAATTCATGTGCATTGAATGGTAAATCATAATCCCTGATGATCTTGAATATTCTTCATTACCTTTTGCAATTCTCTCTGTTTTGGTATGTGACCTGTAACCAACTTGTCTATTCTTGGAATCAGTGGCTTAGGAGTATACAAAACAGGAGGGGGGGGGGGGTCATGAATAACTTCCCGTGGGGTAGAGGTTTTATCTACCAAGCGTGGTTCAGATTGCATTATGTCAGGCGTTTCATGCTGTGAAGAAGGCTGGATACTAGGCAATGAAGGTAAACTACGTTCAGGCAATGGCAGTGTCAAATAACATGAAGGCAATTTAGGGGAAGAGACAGGTTGCTTAATGAGAGAAGATGGCTCTGGCAGAGACGTAGTCTTTGAAGATGCTGACTATGTCATTGGAACATTCGAAGACGCAACCTTCTTTTTAGCAACCTTCTTTTTAGGAACAGTTACATTAGTTTGAGTTGTCTGTTCTGATGCCCTTGGTGTTTCCTTACTTGTGGCCTTTTTGCCTAAGAACAGATCTGGGATATGGACACCTAGTGCTCTAGTTTTAGATCTGGTAATGATGTGACATTGCTCTTGAATCACAGGAGACACATTATCATTAAAGCTGTCACTGAATGCAGGTGGCATTATACGATTTATCTCTGAATCATCCAGAGGAGTAGCACGTGACAAATAATCTGCTAACATAATTTCAGAGTCTTTCGTATATCCCACTTTCATTGTATATTCTCTCAATCGAAATAGGAGTCAACTAACTCTTTGTGATGGTGGCTTTAGGTTAGATTTGAAAATACCTGCAATAGTTAAATGATCAACATAAGCATCAAATTCCATTCCTTTGAGAATATACTGAAATGCAGTAACATTGGCAAGAAGACCATACAATTCCAATTCCGTTACACTGCAACGTTGGCATGCATCAAGCAAAATTTTTGAGTAGTATCTCAAAATTCTCTCTTTACCGCCAATGATTTGAGTTAGATACGAACCTGTTGCCGTTCACTGTACAAAGATAAACGACCTGTTTTCCTTGGCATGTAAAAAATTGGTGACTCACAAATGAGTTTAGGTATTGTATGGAATGCATTTTGATGAACATCTGTCCATTGAAATTTTTGCGTTTCTTACTCAATGCATGCAATGGTTTCAGAGTTGTCTGAATGGATGGATAAAATTGTGAAACATTATTCACTGCACCAACAAATCTACGTACTGCTTTAAGATTTCTGGAACGTGGTATGTTCTGATTGCATTACATCTAGATTGTAATGGTTTAAAGCAAGCATAACCTTCATATACCAATTATGTGTACGATATACATAACAGACTTACGAATCAAATGACACTTGTGAGGAGAGATTCTAATAACAAGGTTAATTAAGGCTTAAACATGGATTTTAAATGACGTTTATGTGACGTAGTATCCTGCGAAAAGACTATGAGATCATCATGGTGGGCCACAACGAAATTGTCTGAATGAAGAATGGTCGTTAAGACATCTTTAATTTTTGCCCTGAAAAATAGCGGGTGACAAATACAAACCTTGAGGCAATCCGGGATAAAAGTAATGTTTAGAACCTGCAAATGGAGCAATACCGGTATATTTCTGTGACCTTTTCCAAGACAGAAGAATGCACTCTTTAAGTCTACTGTACGCAAAACGGTGGCTTGGGAATGACCTATTTTATTCTAGGCGTCATTTACTATTGGAAATGGATAATTGAGACGTGTTATCATGCTATTCAGATAGCGAAAGTCTGTTACGACTCTTTTCTCGTTGGAGTCGTTTTTGGGATTAGAAACACTGGAGATGTATGCGATTGGTGTCCAATTGCTACGAAACCCATTTTGACAAGTTTGTTCATCTCCTTTGATGCCAATTGTTTTTCGAACAGCTTGTAAGGCCTGATGAAAAATGGTCTCTTCATTGTCCAATTTGAAGTTAACCTCTGAATCAGTACATGGCGAAAGTCCACCGTATAGAGAAAATGCTTTTCTATTTTGTTCCAACATTTTGTACGTTTCACACCTTTCTGCATAGTTCAAGACACTACCATGAAAGTGTACATGTTTGTGAAAAACTTCACGTTCATTAAGTGACGCAATAGGATCAGTAGGATCTAGAATGAGGATACTTATTACAATTCTCGATTACAATAGCATTGCGTGTCTGGTTGCTAGCTCATGATGATGACGTAGCATTAAAATGCATAACGTTATCATTATACACTTCAGGAGGACATCCTTGCAAATCATTTACTATATCTTATGTGGTGAAATACGCTACTGGACGATTTTCTTTGATAACGAACGGTGTTTTACCTTGATTTGTCAAAAGAATACTGGTACAATTTTCGTGGAGTTTCAAGAGCATTGTCGATGGGGAAAGGTGTTTGACAAATCTGGATGGACATGATGAGACATCACAAGTTTTGAGTGAATTCGGCAACTGAGTTCGAACAACAACATAACGACTTCGACCTGGAGAGATGACAACAGTTGGCTAAAGGTACAGCTTCGTTTAACTGACAGTTCGTTGCGTAGAACAAAGCAGTTTGTTAATTTGTGCCCATATAATTGGGCAAAATCTACCCAGAATGTTGGCAAAAACGCATTACCTAACATAAAAAGCATTACCATGATAATTAATAAAGGAATAAATAAAGAATAAAAGTAAATATATCAACAAAAAAATGGTAAAACAAATGACAAATAAAATAAGAAACGAGAAAGTACTATTACCAATAACAATAAAATAATTGAAATAATAATTAGTACAACAAGAACAACAACAGTGGATTGTTCTGCTGATGCAGATGACGAATTAAAGCGGGTGCAGCTGGTTTGATAGAATGTCGTGGCCCGTCTTAATAACAGATGATACACTCACTGACAAAATAAATGAAATGAAAGGCAGTTGCTATCTGTCATCGGAATGTTTTTCATGGACACTCGCCATGGCGGAATCTGTATACGACCCGAGGATATACACAAAACTTAGATATCAGTTACGAACGACGTCTCGCACCAGGGAGGGGTTAAGTGTATGGCGACGGGGTGAAAGGTAGAGCAGAGGTGAGGAAAAATGTGGTGAATTGTAGGAGACAGGTGGGAAGGGAAGGAGAGGGTGGGTGAGAGTTAGGGTTGTTATGGAGTATGGGAATGAGAAGGGAAGGCACAGAATGGGTTGGTATTGAGGGGAGAAGTGGTGAAAGAGAGGCGTTTTGTGGGGAGGGAAAAGGAGTCAGAGGGGTGAGGAGAGGTCACAGGAGTTGGGAGGTTTGGGGTGGGGAAGGGAGGGGTAAAAAGGGGTGGCGGTAGGGTGAGTTGTTTTTCATGAACAATTGTGCAGTTGATGATACGACACCCATTTTCACTTGTGCTGGTGGCCTTGGAAACGTCAAACTCCAAAACCACATCAGTCCAACCATCAAACACGCGATATGGCTTATCACGTGGAGGGAAGGAGGAGGGAGTTTGGTCGCAGAGAGGGAGACCGAAATGATGTCGGTCTGAAAATGAATAAAAGAACTGAGAGAGGAAAGATTAACATATATCTACCAGGGAAATTCTTCGTACTAATTATTGTCAATATTAACAAAAATAATGATAATAAGGTAGAAACGTTACACAAGAAATAAACAACAAATATGAGCAAAGAAAGTACAGCAAAACACTTTAAGTAACAATAACAGTACGGAGAGCCTAAGAAACGTAAGTGCATAAAAAGTAAATGCATACAATGAATATGAATAATGATAGCATTTAGAAGGAAAATAAGAAAAATAATAGCAATTACAATGATAGCAAAGCAACAAATGCGTACGATGAAACAAAATATAAAGAAAATAAAAGTCGGCTACCAATAGACGAAAGCAGCTTAAGAGCAACCAACATTGTCATAAAATAAAACAGACGCGGATAAAGTTAATAATACTTATAATAAGGAAAAGATAGAAATTATAAATGATAAATGAAGAAAAACAGAAAGAAAAGAAAAAAGCAAAAGATAATACCAAGATTAACCGTCACGAGCCAATACCAACAACAGGTAAAAGGTGTTGAATAAGTAAAGAACAAACAACAGCAATCTGAGCCCCAACACACTTGAAGAAGACTATCAGTGTAAAAAAATAATCATTAAAACATATACGTCGATCTAATTATTGCGGTAATTTAGCCGATAAACCTTTATGAGCTATTCGTTTCCCTTACCGTGTGTTTATTACACACATCGCAGTGGACAGTAAACCTTTTTCCAAAGATACAATAAGTGGTAAACCTTTAACATGATTTGTTTCAAGAAATGATGCTTTACCGTGTTAACCTTCTAAAATGCGACCATTAGACCAAGCTGTTTTCGCTTTTTAGACCACCCGAATATTGTACGAATCAAGGAAAATAATACTATTCACAGTTTTTAGAAAGCATGTCAACCATCATCTTCTAAATTTAGTGAGCTAGTAACACCGCCGCTAGTTTGAAGTTAAGACTAGGCTCTCTCCTCGTAGAAAAGTCTAAATGTGCTAAAGAGGCAAAGAAAAACGGTGATACTTCGCATTTGAAGTAGGAATGTATAAGGCGAGTTGTGACGATTCCCATTTCTATAAGTAGGCACATGTTGTTGGTAATGTTGGTTAAATTGTTGAACACTGAAATGCAAAATGAGAGTCTCAGGGCAATCCAGAGAGATAGAGGGAGAGAAAAACGATTTCCTCTCAATTCATGTAGAGCCAACGAGATTCCTTGCCATTTCTCGCGCAGCTGATAAGCGGATGACGTGAAAAATAAAAGGAATTATATCTCTTATGTCATAATTACAATAATACAATTAAATTAGGTTATCTTAACTTACTTTCTTTTCCAAAGTAAGAATAGGTATCCTTTAATTATTTATTTATTATTTTGGTGTAAAATTGGTGGTAAATGGCCACGCAGTGCTGCCCCTACCTCTGTTGTAACTAGACGGGAGCCTGATCATGGATAGATGGAATGATCTACAGACAAGAAGTGCACGAAAATAGTTCGCACACGAAATTCTGTATCCCTAATAAACAAGTACAATTAGTGGAACATAAAATAAGTAAAACAGTTTCAAGGTGCAATAAAGGCGTACTGTATGCTCAGTGTCCAACAATGAAAATTATTATGAGTTACCTGCCACCCCCCCCCCCCCCCCCCCCCTCGAGTTTGGAAGGCTTTTGATGGACAAGTGTGATCACAATAGACACCTGTAATTTTTTTCAGATTTCCACTTGAATGATAGCGATGTTAGGAAGACTTTAAAGTGTATTAAAATAAAGGGTGAAAGAAATTGTTTTTGCGTACTCAACAGTACTACGTACAAGATTGGATAGGGTGATCAAATAACCAGAAGAGCATTTAAATAACAAAAATGGCATGGGCAAAACATGCAACAGACATCTACAATTGCAGTCATTGACTTTACTTACAATTATACAGCTTCATGGACCTGCCAAGCTGTCTATGACAAAAAATAAATAAATAAACCGTACTAAAATGATTTCAGAAGCGAGCTGCTGGCAAATACTCTCAATTTTGACATAAAAATTTCAGTGATATTCGTGCTTACGACAAGCAGTGAGATATATATTGCAATAAGTGTCCATTACACCATGTCCATCACCCAAAATAACCTTAATTTCACACGCTATGGGTAATATTGTCTTCAACATGGAATTTTGCAAGATGAAAGAATATCCACAGAGAATGAATGCCACCTCAGGCCACACTTGTTGACAACATTTTGCCGATGATCTTCAATGTGATGCATTCTGGTAAGTGTTATAGTAACTGATCTATAATTGACCAGTTTCCTGCATTCTGTTACTGAGTTCCATTCTGTTACTGAGTTCGCATTAATGCAAAGGGTGTCTAGCCGCCATGCCAGAAATTCAAAAGATTCAAAAGATTCAAAAACAAATTCAGAAAATTAAAAAAAAAAATGAGAATTTTGTCAGGACAGTTGGTATGGTGGATTAAGGTTGTAGCTAAAGTTTATGAAAATGAAGCTTATAATTTCTTCTGTGACATTTTATCTATACTTTTCCCCTTCTCGAAGCCCAAAATAGAAGACATAAATGAGAGTCTTCCCTGAAATTTAAAGTGGAGTCAAGGCGACTCTTAAAACAGAGTAAAGTCACAAACAACTGTATATAGCTATTTTGTTTTTATTTTTATGGTAAAATGGGTATGGAGAAAAGTCAGTTAAAAGGTTGAATGGTCTGATTTAAATGAATCTCCTCTCCCATCAGCAGTCGACTCCTTTAACGTTTAAAAAGTAATCACCGACAAACTGATTCCGAGAGTCAGATGACTGGTCTGATTAGTGATGGCATGCCTAAACCAATTTCAAACAAAATAATACGTTTTTTTCTGCCTGACGTTACTGGAGATCCCGTAAACAGATGTCTCACAGAATTAAGGCTATTTTGACTGATTTAGTGAGGTAAAGAAAAATCATTGTCTTGTAAATTCTGTAAAAAAAGGACCCATATGTACAAGCTTCTATCAGTGTTAGGTTTATCTGTGTCTGCATTGAAGTTAAAGTGACTAACTTTATACTGACAAACCAAATGGATAGGATAAGATTGTTTGCTCTCAACTTTCTCTTTATTGTTAAATTTCATGGGCGGTTGCACATGGACGGGCTATGTCTTTCAATGACCAAAACTGACAGTAACTATCAAAACAATAAAAGATAGAAATTATTTTTGAAAATTTTCAATAAGCTATACAGGAAGAATATGCAATAGTACAAGACTCACAGGTGTATAAAAATGTACGGTACCACCCAAGTCGTCGCTCCTTTGTCGATATTGGGATCTACAGTATGCGGTGAAAACAAGCACTGTATTTACAGATAACCTACAAACGTATCACGTCATTGTTGAGTCAGTGATCCTGAGTTGTTTTCAGTAACTAAATATCATTAGCACCAGTATACTTCTCATAGGCTTGCACAAACAAGCGCACGGTTGATTGGAATAAAAACTGTCAACTGCTACATTCTCGTATTTTACACTTTTTGTCATTGCGTTACAAGAAGTTGTAAAATCATATTGCAGAATTAACCCTGTATCTGAAACCTATTTATCTCCCAAATTGTCTGAGTGGTGCAAATAAAACCTTTACCAAACTTTTGGACACTTTGAATACTTGTTACCTCTTGCTTACGCATGTAATCACTTAACAGTGACATGAGCGTATTTCTCATCTATTTTCATTCATAAGTTGCCAAGGGTGTGGAAATAATTAGTAGACTTAAAAAGTTATTTTTACCACAAAGCTGTGCTTCGTACCATTTACCTAATCCCTGCATATCCTTCCCTCTGTTATTGTAGCTTTGCTTAGACAGTCACTAGTAGTTTCTCTGTAAAGAGGGTATCAGTTTTACAAAAAAAAGTTCTATCATGTTCAATTAAGGCTATTGCAAATTCTGCTCTACGTGAACACACTATTGTATTATTCAAGTCCTATTAAAACTAGATTCGACAAAATGATGTCATTAATATAATCACCGCCACTTTCACGTACAGTTTCTTCACACTCTTAACATTATACAATCGTGTCATTTTTTTTTTCTTCGTTCGTAACTACTGTTTATTTTATATGTGAATGACAAATAAGGGGCCTGCCTCTTCCATTGTATTGGCTTAAGTTGACAAGAAAATTTTTCCTCTTTGGACATACCTCCCCCCAAACAAAATGGGATGATAGTTGTATGCAGTGAACTTGACACATTCGACGATTGATTAAAGTTATAGGAATTGCTCAATATGTTGATAACGACAAACTATGCAGTTTATCGTAAACATCACAGGCAGTGCAATTTTTGTAAATCGCTCGATGGAAAACTTATTAATCGAACAGAAACCAAAAGCAAACACACAAAAAATAAAACAGGGTTTGTATAGATTCCAAACTTATCATGAGTAATGTGACCATATTTAAACAATTGAATATTTCTTTGTTTCCATAACAGGATGTGGAAAAACGTTAGAAGAAAAACACTCCTTGCCAAAGAAATGCCTTGATTGTGTTGTATTTATTTCACCTTACCTGGCTGTTTGGTCAGGTGTATTTCTAAATCTTAAACAACTGGTGGTAGAACACTGAGAAAAAGTATCCGTTACATAGCTTGGTCTAAAAGGTGTCATCACACACCAGCCCTTTATTTCCTTCTCCAAACTTACTGACATTATCTGACCTCGTCATCCTAAGCTTAAATGTTTTTTTTATTCATTTTAATTTAAAATAGCAGCGTGACCCCCACCCCCAGGTTTAAAGAGATTACGTGTTAATGACAAACCAGACGGATCATATTGTTTCATCGTAAGTTACCCACTTTTTTAAATGTACATGCAGTGGAGACTTCATGAACAGAGCTCGCAAAATAAAATAAGAGGGCAATCCACGGAGTTGTGTATCTCACCGTCAACATGCATTGATTTCAACACAGGGCCTGCACATTGGGATTTGTAATAGTTTACGGCAACCACATCTCACAGAGACCTAGTTCCCGGGCACTGAACGTAAATTAGAGGGACATATTCTTCAAACATAAAATGGTGGTATGCAGAAAATCCGAATATAATATATCAATACTGATATCTGCTGTAAGGTAGCAAACTTAAGCCTATAGCCTGGTGCCACTAGGCTCAGGTAACGATAGCAATAATGGCTCAAAAGTATCTGTGCGTATTACGCTATATAACACAATTATAATATTGGGTTATTCCATGTAGGTTAGGCTTAGTGGTTAGAGGTTAGGCTTAGGGTCAGGCTATAAGAGCATCCCTCTATGGGTTACTTGCACATTAGTCTCCTTTTTACCTGTGCAGGACTTGGTTCTACTAAAATTGTTTCACTTAGAAAACAATGTTCTCATAATTGGCAATGTTGTTGAAAGACATTATCCACAGGGGCCAGTTTTGCTAAAGATGTTATGGCTAACGTTGAAAAGGTGGTGTGTATTGACCCGGATGCTGGTTCTTAGATTTTTACCAAACAATCATACAATTTCACCAGTTTACGATAAGAGTGATTTACTGTATCTTCATTATTGTGTTCATAGAAACGACCTTGCAAAGTTTTGCGTACAACGCTTAATTAACTCTCAAGATATGGTGGAAATCCAAATTTTGAGGCAAAATTGGCTTTTGTTCCTAAAAAATCAGCAAATTTCACTGGATTTACCATTACAGTAATATTATGTTGAGCAGTATGTGTTCTCAGGGAGTCCTTACAAAGCTTTAAGTTAATTGGTCTCATAGTTCTCAAGTTATGCTGGAAATACAATTTTGGGGGCAACATTTGCTTTTTTCCCTAAAAAATCAGCAAATTTCACTCTCTTTACTAGAAAAGTGATGTATCTTGAATATTACATTCTTAGATAAGTCCTTGCAAGCATTGCATTAAATGCTCAAATACTTCTCAAGATGTACTGGAAATACCAAATTTGGGGAAAATTGGCTTTTTATCAAAAGAATCAGCAAATCTGACTCAAGATACCAATCAATACATCTTGGACATATTGGCAAGCTTACCAAGTTTAAACGTAATCACTCATACACTTTTCAAAGTATTCTGGAAAAACCTTAATTTGGACAGGTGCGGACGCACAAACACCTTTTCATTTATACCACTCAACAGGACCCATCTAAACCCGTGTTCACTCTACCATGGGGAACCCCTGGGGTGTCACTACTCATCCACTGCAAGCGTTTCCATGGCAACCGTTCTCCCATGGATGCACAGTAGAATATATATATAGCTTCACTAGCCAAGTGAATACAATATCTCATCTTAGCCCCTACATAGGGCGATGAGATAATAAAACAGATGTCATATCTAAAATCAAAGGTTATTCTTTTACAAAATAGACCATTGATAGGTAAAGAAATCTACAACTATATAGGTTTCACTGACGTATCAAAATGAAACTACTCAAGTGCTAGTCACCTGATTGGTATCCGGGATTTAGTGAGCAGGACTGTACGGAACTACAAACTGATCACCTCGTGGCCTTGTCAGCATTCGGCTGTTTCGACTGAAACTCCTCTATTCTCCCAAGTGTCTGAAATAGTACAAGTAAGGGATACACGAAACTTTTGGACAAAGTGATTACGTGCAAGAAGAAAAGGTAAAAACATTGGAATTTCATGTCCAAGAGTTTGGTAAGAAGACTCCAGCTGGTTAATTCTGCCATATGATTGCAAATTCTTCTTACATAACGACAATATGTAATAATGTGGTGGTTGGCAATGAGTTTTTATTCAAATCAACTGTGTGCCACTTCTTTAGAGAAGCCAATGGGAAGTATACTGTTAACTAATGTTCAGTTAGTCAAAACAACACACGATCACTACCGACGCAATGACATGATCAGTTTGAAGGTTATTAGTACATGCAGTGCTTCCTTTCACCAAATGCACCAACCCAAGAACGACTGATGACTTGAAAAGTATGTTTTTGATACTGGTGAGACCTTAGTGCTGTGCAGATTCGTAATGTGGGAACTTATATTAAGAGCCGTTACCTTTCAAATACGGTTTCTGAATAGAGGTGACATCAAGGGCGGGGGGAGGGGGGGGGGCTTTCAACTTGCAGTATACCGGCCTGACAGATACAATGTACATGTTACCGGTTAAATGTTGCATTCACCTTTTGGTATTAAACACTCTTGAGGATTTTCAGCCAGAATTTCTTGAAAATAGATATGATTAAATCTCTTTGCTAAAGGTGCACTTCACCCCCTTGGCCCCATATAATGTTTTCCCAAGGACCAACATTGGGGATCATACCTTTTCATGATTGTTTTCAACTAAGATCGAATAACGTACGCTAAAAGTATTTAGAATCTTTGCACTGGATGTATGCAGTATGGTCTATTAATAAATAAATAAAAAATATTCATCCTGAGACTTAACTGTTCACTCCTGAGAAAAACCTGAGGCTAGACACCCTGAGCAATGTACACCCATGGACCAGCTGCCAGGATTTCCAACACAAGCGTCTTGTCAAGGCGTCAAACTCCCATATTTACAAACACCTTAACAAATCTGCTACTTGCAAAGGAATAAGTGATCACAATTCTTTCGCAATCATTGACTCAGCTCCTACTAAGCTTCAGCTTAAGATTAAAGAGAGCCTTCACATCAGCTGGCAAAACCCTAGTCTTAACAAACAGCGAGAATGTCCCTCATTCACTCTATTTAACTAAGCGTTTTCAGTGCTATATTCTATCTGGCGTATTGTAGACTGTATTACCATTCCTTCTTGTTGTACCTGATGATGCAAGCTGTGCTTGCGAAACATGTCGTATCTTTGGAGTGTTTTTGCCATTAAATATGGTTACTTTTAAAGCAGTGGTATTCTGTGTTTTCTTGATTACCAAGTCTTGTGCTACGCAGACCATTTTATATAAAATATATATATATAGATATAGATATATAGATATAGATATATACACGTATATATAGATATATACATGTATATATAGATATATACATGTGTATATATAGATATATACATGTATATATAGATATATATATATGTATGTATGGTTTTCCTAATAGATCAAGTACATGGTTACTGCAGCTGCACTGGAATGTGAGGTTAACCTGTGACCTACAATTGCTGCGATAATCATATCCCTAGAGCACACGACCTTTGCTTTGTAAATCCATGACAGCTTGATACCTGTAGGAGGTGATTTGGTCATTAAGCGGTCTGGGAATAAGAACAGAAAAATTACATTTTGGGCAAGATCGGGGGTGAAACAAACCTGTCTCTATAACGGAGCCATCACCGTAATGATAAGAGAGTTTCACTAAAGAGTTTCAGTATACCGGTAGAGGCCCAACAAGAAAGAAGCAGAGTAACAAAAAGAAATTCATCGAGTTTCCAGACTCTGTGAGACTCTTCGGCCTTATTGAACTCCTACGCCCAAACCATATCGGTCACACACGGTATATTGCTACTTCTCCATTGCCAATGATGAGAAACTGAGAAGTGTAAAGGGAAAAACAGAAGTTGCTCACTCCACACGTTCATCGTGCTTTTAAAAGACCACAAAATTTACACAAGCCTCCACCAATTATGTAACAAGCGACATTTACTTCATGCCTTGCAAGATACAACTACAAGAGGACATTCACTACAGGATCCTATATGTACATTGTAAAGTACTGGTATGTCAGTGTAGCCTATATAAACTGCTGCATGATGGTACACACACTTATTCCCTATGGAGAGAGTGCAGAAACGTCGTCTCCACAAGGCACTGTGAACAGCTGTTACACATCCAAATAGATTTCGTAAAATTTTTAATTGATAAACTGCAACAAACTGCTTTCAATTGTTAATGACACTTGACTCACGGTATTCTCGTTTTCTAAGTTCATTTTTTCTGACAAATATTCAGCACAAGGACTGCTGGAGTAACTGGCCATAAACGTATAGTGTGTGAAAACTCAGACATCAACAAATTTTTCAACTATCATATGGTAGAATAGAACCAATTTTGCGGCATGCTTTGTAGTTAAGTCACTAGTTTATAAGGGTCACTGCAATGTAGACCTACGTGGAAATAGGGGTACAAGGGCATCTTGCACTTTGCGTCTCCTGGGTGTTGATTGTCTCCATGTCACTGTTTCTTGTCAAAAATTATGAATCTCCCTATATTATTTTTATTAATCTCCCGCTTTATTTGTCTCTGAAAAAAAGTAAATCTCTCTATTTTTTGGTGAGTCACGTTGGCAGGTCTGATGTTTCAGCACAGATCCTAAGTGAATAGTTTTGTTATGCGTCACTGTTTATACTGCCTCAGCGGGGTACAAACCATTAATATAAACAGAACAACATTTAACAAACCGTGAATATGAACAGTCTAAACAATGGAGACAATGCCAAAAGCATGAATCGTCTCCACAAGGTACCACAGTGTGTACAGCTTTACATCCAAATCCATTATAAGTTCAGTTTGGGGATAGAAGTGATTGCTTTCTCATTGAATATTTAATTGATAACCTACAAGTAACTGTTAGTTTGACCCTTGCCTGTTTCAACAGAGATCCTACGTGCATATATATATATATATATGTATGTATACCTTATTGACCCTTATTGCATATTAGTGCATTATAGCCAATTCTTATACAGTACTAATATGTTACTGTATACACTACTTCGGTCTGGTACACATTCTTGTTCCCTATGGGGACAATGTTGAAACATGAGCAGTCTCCACAAGGCAGCTTAAGGGTGTACTAATTAGTTACATCCAAATCCTTTGTAAATCAGTTTTGGGATAGAAGTGATTGATTCCTCATCGATTATTCAATTCATAAACTGCAACTAGCTGCTCTTTTGATCCTTGTATATTTCGGCACAGATTCTAAGTGCATATATGCAGTCTGGCACACACAGTAGCTCCCTATGGATACAATGCAAAAGTATAAAGTCACCACAGGGCAAATATATGTGTACAGACACTGCTTGACCCGGGTCTTTTTTTTCATGCATCAGTATTATTCAACATCACTTTACATGGTGAATCGCTCTCTGTAACATATTCAGAAAAAAGGTCAAATTTGTCAATGGAACATCTTTGTCTGTGGGCATGGTAACTATTATCTATTGCGATCCCATGCCAAACGTTTTCCATAGCCTCCTATAGAAATGTCTTTAGAGCTCTGTAGGACTCTACAGAATCAACGGTTTTCTATAGAAATGCTAGAATTCCTCTCTAGAAATTTTCCATTCCTTTAGAGTTTCATAAAATTTACAATTTCTGTACAATATTTTCTACATATATTATTCTACTGATTTCACATCTGATTTCAGGGCTTAAAACCGGGTTTCCCCCTGTTCTCTGTTCGTATACAGCAAGTTTCCTGTCAATTCCACACATGAACAGCAAGCACAGCTAGGTCTATGTACAGAACCACTATGTATTTTTAAAGAACTCCGCTGTTAAAAAATCTCTTTTTGTCTCCAACAAAGTTGCTGTCAATTTTGTGTAATACAAGAACAACAAGCACATGTTTATGTACAGGATACCCCAATTCCCGGTATAGGACGACACTGTACTTTTACAGACCTGCACAGTACTTTACAAGACTAGTTCAAGTATATCTACAGAAACTGTCCTGTTAAGATACAGGGCTAGTTGCACTGCAAGTCTGTGTTTTTACACTTTTAACGAGTTTGTAGCAAATATTCACTTCTTATACGGGGGTTCCGTTGTATATGTCCAGTGTTCTGGTTGTGCTTGTACAAAAACGTTTGTGCAGTTAACATTGCTTGTCCATATATATTAACAGCTTCCTTCTTAATGTAGACAAAATATTGTTGTCTTTATACACATATCTGTTGTCCTGCAACCTCACTAGATGTCACGTCAACAGTTTTCTGCTGTTCTAGAACTAAAACATGGTCGTTTTTCTTTTACCACAAACGCCTGTTTATTTACAGAAATATTGCTGTCAATATACAGGGATTCCTGCTACAGAACCATTACGTACGCATAACACTTAGTGGGCAATACTGTGGTTGGTATACAGGGGTCAGCTGTGATATGAAAGCCATAACTGGTACCCTAAAAAATTCACTCCCTTGGGCAATAACCTTGTGGCAAACACTAATGGTGTACAATATATTAATTAGTGCGATGAAGCTGTGCACCTGTCTGGATACACAGATTCTGTTGATCAAATTGTGTACTAAACTGTTTCAAAAGAGTTGCAGTCTCAACAGCAATATTTTTTTCCACACCATCTAACCCGAATAGATTAGTTCCTTGTTGTTCTAAATGGACAGAGTATTTAAGTAGTAAGACTATTTTACCTGGCAGGTTGTAAACAATTCCATCTCATTCTGTAGATCTGAAGTTTGCTGGGTTAAACTTGCACAACAAGTAATTGAACAATGCTTAAACACCGTAAAATGCATAAATAAATATAACCAAAAATGAAATTATGTTAAACAATCATGTTCAGAAATTAGTTCCAATGCAAGCAAGTCACAAAGTGCATTACACATAAAAAAAATGTAGGATGGAAGGAACTACCACTTGCAAGCTCAGTTTGTAAGTTTTGTATGGAATTAGCTTTCATTACCAAGTCATTAGCTTTCATTAGGTACTTTCTCAATGCAAGCACTTCAAGATCAGTTTTCTCCAATGATTCTGTGATTATGTTGTCATTTTCTTTCAGAAAAACCGAATTCACAATGAATATTACTCATATGACGTATGATGCATGAAACTGATGCATGGAGGATAACAAATTAAGCCATGGCCTCACAAACCGTCCTACACTTTTTTCTCTAAGGTTTACAATAATATGGGTAAACACACGGTTTCTTAGAGACATAAAATTATTATAATTTCACAAAAATTCTCCAACCGATAACTAAATAGCAATTTCGTCTTTACCTGTTTTTAGACAGAGTTATAGTGCTGTGTATCTACAGATCCACTTGTCTTCCACGACATACAACTACTGTAACATTACAATGTCATTTGCAAACAAATGTTCCCTTAAAAAGTTTGCCGAAACAAGAAGTTTTGTTTTCAACAAACATTTTCTTTAAAAATCTGCAAACACAAACGTTCTGTTTATTGACGCTCGGTTTTGTTTGGAGACATAAATTTGCTGTAAATTTGCAACCGTTGCTGGTAACGTATGCATCTGCTGCAAGTTTGTTGCTCTACAGAAAGCAAATGTCTTTTGAACGGATATTCAATTAAAATTAAATAAACATGCATGAATTGCAAATGCGCAAAAATTCACCTATAATTAGACAAAAAGTTATTGTAAATGTACATTTTTTGCTGTAATGATACACATTCTTTTTAACTTTGTTATTAAACAGAAAATTTCTGTTTTTTAACTGAAGTTGCCAGACATGACATGGGAAATACATCGTTTGTAGAAGAACAACAATTTCCTTCTGAAATTTCATAAAGTTAATGTAATTTTACAATTATCTTTAACAGTGCATACTGTTTTCTTAAGTTTGTTTGCGTACAGAGAACGTCTGTTTGTGAACTGAAATTGTGAAACATTTCACAAAACATGCCTGTTGTGTGTAAGTACAACAATTCTTCTGTGTAGGGACATAAAGTAATCGTAACTTTACAATTACTTTTAACAGTGTATGGTCGAGTTTGCTGACGACATAACTGTCACTGAGGTCTTATGAGTTTCTGACAATGACGAGTCAAACTATCTTTCTCAGGGATATTCCTTTGTACACTAGTGATGACTCCGCTTCAACGTCCAAGAAAAAAAAAAACAAAAAGATGATGACTTCTGGAGGAAGAGAACAACAGTGAAACTGCATATCGAAGGATACAGTAGAGGGCGATTGTCTTTTGTTTAATTCCTGGGACTCCCCTATAATTAGTGGGCTCCTAGGATTGTTTGGAAATTAGGAGAAAGCAAGTAAACAGCTATATAAACTGAAACCATATAGGGTCAATCAGTGCAGTGTCACTCTGATCATTTTGTACTGAGTTATTGCTCAGAATATCCTCACGTTGTCAATCAACTGTCTGCTTCAGACACAATCAGATGACAGAGAGTTATCCGCCACAGTCAGATCTGCTGAAAGGACTAGTGGATAGGGATGTACCGGATCTGGAATTTTAAGATCCGGCCGGACCGGATTTTACCGGACAGTACGAACTATCCTTTGGACAGGATTTTTTCATTAGGAATCTTTTAACCGAAATCAGGGTCCAAGTAAAATAGAAGTAGGCCTACCAATGGTACATAATGGCAAAGGGGTCGGGCTTAGAGATCAACCATTAGGTTTTACTTTACAAGCAATTGCAATGTATGTATTAATAGTAAATTTTAATGATCAATACACATACCTCCTCTACAAATACTGGAATGGTAGAGGACCTCTTCTTTATGGCTTCATTTGTTGGGGGATAGGGGCACACATACGATGGGTTGCTGCAATAATTTTACAGGGTATTACTAGTCTAGCCTATACTGTAGCTATACCCTTTGGCTAATTGAACTAAACATTTTTTATGCTACTTGATACTGTACTTCTACTAAAGTAATTAAGTGATTATAAATGAGACACTCAAAAAAGGTTGGGTGCAATGAGAAACATATTATTCTTGCTTTGCCTTAAAAAGGGATGATATGTATCAGGTAATTGCTTATTTGGAAGTCAGATCTTGCAATTTCACCTCTGTTGAAGATGAACATGTGTGAGAAAGTCAGGATTAGCATTCCACTGAGAAAAGGTCTGTTGCAATTGCATACTGATTTATACTGATGTTAAATGTTGTTATATGGCCTGGTCTCGAAAGAAATCTTCATATTTGATTTAATTTAGCTTCAGTCATCTTATAATATCATGTTTCTGAGTTAAGCTTTGCATACCATGTTTTTCATTGGAGTCTGGTTGTTACTTATTTAATAAAGTACTTTTTAATATATTCTTTAGTTTGGTATACTAAACAAATCTATGAAGTCATAACTTGAACAACTGAGTTCAAACTTTCTGCTGAGTTTGCCACACCAAGTGGGACAAAATGCAAAAGATATCTTTCATACTGTACAACTTTTTTATTTGCAAGCAAAAGAATCCCTGAAATGTTTGTATTTTTAGTTTTGACCAGAGTTGGTACTAAGATTTTAAACTTTGTGGTACGCACCCTCAATGAAATATTGATCCAGTTCTCAGATAGCACTCTAGTCTCAGTAAAATATAACTTTTTATGGATGGTATGTCTTCCCTTCCTTGAGAGGGACTCGGTTTGAGAGAGAATTTCTTGTATCCCCCTCCCACCAACTACAGTAGGTGACGACACTGGTTTGAATAACCTATTTTCATCATGCATGATATTATTTAAATGTACTTGTAGAGCCGGATTTTTAAAAATGTCCGGCGGGAACCGGATAATTTTTCATTATGCGGCCGGATAGTCCGGCCAGACCGGATATCCAGTACACCCGTATTATTGGAGCTGACTGTCTTTCTCTAGAGTCGATCACTCTGGAGCAGACATGATTATGGTGGATGTAGGTCATCCTGTGCATGCCATCTTATGTCATGAGGTCGCAGAGTCAATACCATGAGGAAACAAACGTTTTACTTATGTCGCTTCTTTCAAGTTACCATCAAACTGTACAATTCTGGTCAACATCGTAGCTACGGTCACATCTTTAGGAAGGAAAGAAAGTAAAAAATCTGACTGCTTGAGTGTTTTTTCCAACTGTGTGTCGACCCCACCCAGATGTTTTCAGTCATTAGGAATGCCATTCTCAATAGGGAGTGAAGAATTAAAAGGGATGTAATCTTCACGAAAATGGCATTATCAGGAGAAAGGGAGCGCGCAATCAAATTTTGGCTTTTCAAACCTCCTTATGGTAGGAAAAGGCATTTTCCGGTTGTACTGGCTGCATGTACCCAGGCTTGAAATATGGATCATAGTACATCTGCAATTCCATAGTTCATTTGAAACGCAAAATCAATCTATGAAAAATGGTAATACATACCAGGGGGGTAATGAATTACGAAACCTCTTCCATTTCTTCTTTGAGACCTTGCAAATACTTTGTGGCTGAAACCATAGGAACACCGACACCTACATTATTTTTGAGGGGGACGGGCAGAGATTGCCTACATCATGTTTGTGACTAATTAGCGACATTACTATCTAAGCGGAGCGCCATGATTAGTTGGCGTGGTTAGCGTCCTAGAAAATGCTTTTCAAAACCTCTAGATGGCAGGAAACGGTACCTCCTGGGTGTGCCTGAGCTGCAAGTACCCAGCCCTGAAATATGGATATCATGTTTGCAATTAGGCAATTCGTGCGAAAAGAAGTCAGTTAATTAAAAATGGTATCACAAATCAGTGTTTTTGAGGTGAAACAAGAATCTTAATAAGCTACGCATCCTCTTCCATTTTCTTTTTTTTTTGGGGGGGGGAGGTTGTTGACAAATATTTTTGAAGAAAACATAGGCGCACTGGCGCCTAGAAATTGGGGTGACGAAGAGATTATTTGAACTAATTATTTTTGTTATTAACCAGCGCCATTACTATCTAAGCGGAGCGTCATATTGGTTGGAACGGAGAAAATTTTCTTTTTTCAAAACGACCAGATGGCAGGAAGCGACACTTTCCGAGTGTACTTGAGATGGATGTACACAGCCTAAAAGGTTGTGTGACATGCTTCTAGAAAAAAAAAAAAAACACCCTTCATTCAGAAGCTGCAAAGTAAAACCCTGTGTCAAAATCTGTTGGAATTTCGTTTACATCTTTTACCGTTTTTGAGATAATACTTTTCACAGTTTGAGAAGAATGCAAACAGCTGACGTCGAGTGCTACACAGTGTCAGTATTTCTTTTGTAAAGACTATGTATTTTGTCTCTTAACTACTTAATTACTGAGTTTCACATTGGCAAGTGATATCGATATTTTTTAAGAAGAAACCCTATGGACATATAAAATTCTCAAATATCCTTGAAATAAAGGTAACATAAACAAAGGATTAGCAAAAGTCATATCATAGGAGTCCATCTCTTGATGTCACAAATTTGCATTCTTAAACAATGTTTATTCAGGATACAGCTTTGTGGTACTAATTTGCCTGTAAATTGGTCAATCGTTCACCGATTTTGAAGGAGGTTGTGGCTGTTTTTAATATTTTCAATGCTGAAATCAATGCACTCGATACTCTAAAGTGCCATTTTCATGTCAAGCGACCTTTAACATAGGATCATATGTCTACAAGTTTACAAACAACAATGGGAGTATTTTATAGAAAAATCATAATAATTTGAATTGATCTAGAATATTTACGCTATAGTCATTTCCTAGACAACAATTAACTTTCTAACGATAACAGTCCTCTTTTCTTTTGAGAAATTTTCAACTACCAGGTAACTTTAGACCAAACCTGGTGCAATCTTTTGCATTTATTTTAATCAACAGTTCCTGAGAAGTTACAATACCAATAAAGTCACAAAAAATTTAATCTCTGGCGCTTAGTTTTTCATTACTTTGCTAAAGCCGTCGATGATTGAATAATAAAGTATAAAGCCAGTTCTTTTGTACCTATATCTTTGTAAATGATAGCCAGCTTGATGAGCAAAAAAATGTTACGCAATGGAGTAATTTTATAGGTGGGGAAAGCATGAATAATGCCCCATTTGAGAAATGTTTCACCCACTAGGTGTCATTGGATGCAATCTGGTTCAATATTTGGAGTCATTGAAGTCATAAACTGTGCTATACAGAGATACGGAAAATTCCGACTGGCGTTCCACATTTTCTGACTATTGCCGCACCTAGGCTGAAAGATGAAAAATCCCAAAAGCGGCATTTCAAAGTTACAGAGAATTGTTTTCAATTATCAGATAACCTTAAACACAATCTGCTGCAATAGAGGGCGTCTTTCGAGGTCATAAAATGTGCTAGATTGAGATATGAAAAATCTCAACTGGTATTTCAGATTTTCCGACTATAGTAGCCTTGAGAGATTGGAGGGGCGGGTGAAACACACCCACCCCCCCCCCCGGTCGCGACGACCCTGATTGTCTTTATGTTGAGGTTGTACTGTTGCGTGTCCTTTCTGGGCCTTTGTACAACTCCTTTATGTCAACAGATAAGTAAACCATAACCACATTTTCATAAATTAACATAAATACACTACTGTTTAATTTTCCATCAATTCCAAACCTTTCTTGCGCAGTTTTAACTCAGCAAATAGTCAAAGGATAAAAAGCAGTGCAAACAAATTTGTTGAACCTCGAGGTGAATTAACGAAAATTTCTGAAGTTCTTTAAATGTGAAATTCTTCTGCTAGAACGAAGAAGGCCAAAATGAGCAGATGTATAGACTTGTGATCCACAAAAAACAGGACCTCTAATCACATGGAAAAAAAGCACTAGTTCGTGCCTTGTATGGGTCAACGTCTAGAGAACAACGTTTACATTGAAAATTAATATTGCGGTGGATCTAAAGAAATGAGAAAAATATGCTAAAAGAAAGTGAGCACTTCAGCACACTTAGACAAACACACACAGGCACAAACAAAGAATTTTACAGGAGGTAAATGTAGCCTTTTAGTTTTTTTAGTCGTTCTTAGTGTGTGCTTAGTCGAGAGTTAGCATTTGTCGCATGTATTGCATTCCTCCTTAACATGTTACACGTCTATCAACCAGTAGGAACACGGTCTGAGTCATAAAAACTCACTGACTGACAAACATGCAAACAGGCTTGTGCCTTAGTGAATGAGAACGGGAAAAAAATAAAACGAATACAATAAATAAAGAAATAAAATAAACAAAATAAATACAATACTGTGAAAAGAATATCTTTGCCGCTTTTGACACATCAAGTGACTTTTTTGCAGAGTCAGTACCCGTTCTCATTCACTGAACTATAAGGAAGCCGATAGGAGGTTGAGCAGACAATGTAATATCGTCCTGTATTCAGTGTTCAAGCCGATTCCGTGTAATATTGTTGGTGGCTATGATTTGTAATGATGAAAACATTTTAAGTGATTGTCATATATGGAGGAAAATCTGACTGTTGATCTCCACCATTCTACGTTTGTTCACCGATAAGTTTAATGACTGACGCGGAAGAGGACCTCTTGACTGTTTGTTCTTTTAGTAATCCAAAAAGACAAGAAAGAGATGCATGTTAGAATTCTTACAAAACTGGATAAGATTTGAAGTCAGGATCGATACGAACTGAGATGTCGTCGTTACGTAATTTCCGGTTTCATCTGTATTTACTTCTCATTCAGGTTTTATCCATCCTCATCGCATTTGACGTTACCTATTACCACGGAAGTCACGTTCAAGAGCCATCGTTTCCGAGACCTAGAAAAGGTTTGCTATTACTTTGCGTAATTAACACAGTTCCAAGTATTTTCAAAAAATTGCAAGTGAAATTTACCAACTTGATAATAAGCATTTTAACCACAAAATGTTAATATATATATATACCTGTATATATATACCTGTATATATATACCTGTATATATATACCTGTATATATATACCTGTATATATATACCTGTATATATATACCTGTATATATATACCTGTATATATATACCTGTATATATATACCTGTATATATATACCTGTATATATATACCTGTATATATATACCTGTATATATATACCCTGTATATATATACCTGTATATATATACTGGATTATATACCCTGTATTATACCGTATATACCTGTATATATATACCTGTATATATATACCTGTATATATATACCTGTATATATATACCTGTATATATATACCTGTGGTTTTAATGGAAATGTAACGTTAGGAATGGTGACTCCCTCTCCTGTATTGATGTTTGCAGATTTGGCACCTTTGTTAACTGCAACACGTATTTCCTTTGGTGAAAATTAAGTCGGTAATTTGAACGGAGTCACGAGTCTCCAACAAACTTTGTTTTGGAACATACTTCTGATCAAACGCTTTCTTGTGATATATCCAGACTAATCGATTTCATCCTTGAAGAACAGCTATTTTTCGTTTACTAATATTATTTTTTTCGTCAGATTGAAGTGACAGCAATGAGCACAAAAATGGCACCTATTTATGCCAATATTTTCATGCGTCAACTTGAGGATCAAATCTTATCACTTTTCCTCTTCAACCATTACACCACTACCGTGCCCTTATTGGTTTCAAAACCCACGTCAATTTCTTCCTATGAAAGTATTAAATTCACTTTTGAGGTTTTCCAGTGATCAAATGGCCTTCTTTGATGTACTAACTAATTTAGAAGTAGGAGCATTTTCGACATGCCTTTATTGCAGACACACTGACAAGCATCTCTTACTACATTTCGAGAGTGTTCACCGTCCCAATCTCGAAAAGTCGATTGTTTATAGTTCATGTCTACGTACCAAATTTTTCTCTGACCCGGCTGACTATTACCATTCGATATCTGCCCTTACAGGACACTTTCTTTCGTTCGGGTAGCCGATGCGTATCATTAAACAAGGTATACGCAAAGCCGCCCCATTCGATCGCCTTAAACTTCTTACCTATAAAAACAGGACTTCCAACATTCGTATCCCACTTGTGTTTGGATTTTATCCCCTGATCCCAGGTCTGGCACGCACTTTAAAACGAGCCTTTGCTTCTTTTAATGAAGACCCCACCCCTTCTGACATTTTTGCTGAACCCCTCTCCTCGTCAGCCCCCCCCCCAATCTCAGGGGACTAGTCGCTGCAAATTCAATCAACAAGTTCTTAAGTCAAATTACGAAATACGCAGTTGAATACAGAGTGTGTAAAAGTGATGGAATAATCCTCCATTTTTTAAATAGTCACGTTTACTGTTTTTGCTAGAGTCACTGTGTAGGTGATTGTTGCAATTCCAAGGAGTTTGGTGTTCAAGAATGGATTATTCAAATCCGCTACCTTTGTTGAACTAATCAAGTAGTGTCCAGAATATGAACGTCATGATCACATGGAGAAAATATAGCTGCATAGTTTAAAACATGAGACTCACGTACACACGGTGGAATGCATCACAGTGTTAGAGTACTAAACAAAGGGTCGTGAACAAAGGTTGTATTCAATGGCTTTTTGGCCTATCAAACGATTTACTTTACACAAGAGACTGTCAGAAATCATCAGTGATTAATTATTATAATAGCAATAATTACCACTTGAAAGGTTGAAATAACACGTAAAAAAGCCTCTGCTCGAGACACTATTTCAGAACTTTGAAAACTGCTTCTTTATGACACTTCTTAATTTTTTGATTTGTAATATCTCAAACTTGTTAAAGTTGCAACGAAAGGTGCTTACAGTAGTAGTGTCCCTAACTAGGATGTAGATGCTCAGCTAAAATAATTGATACATAATTCAACTAATTGGTGGACTTGAAATAAATAAGGTCGTTTCAATTTTCCCATTCAGTTTCCCTCATTCAGTTCCCTGTCTTCGTCCAATTGAGCAGTATGGCATCACAGTTTTTAATTTCTGTTTATCAACTGCGAGTGCACAGAAGAAACGGAAGGACAAAATTACTGCTAACTTTTCTTTATTTTTAAATGATCATGAGTATCACAAATTAGTCCACATATTTTGCGTTGTACGTATATATCTTCATATGTTATAAATGTACGCTACAATTCATCCTACCTTCATATTTTTTCTTTTTTTGGTAATTTTTGTTCGTGGGTAGGTTCTTTTTTTTTTTGAAACTCTGCCCAGAATGCATGATTGCAAGTATCCTCCAAAGTGAGAGAAATACGTAATCTCCTTTGGTAAAAGCTGTATGGGACACAAAGGTGCTTTCGTATGACCCTTTTTTCTATAGACAATAATGTTAGACAATAATGTTTGACAGATGAGAAAAACGGATCCAACTGCCCGCAGTCTCTCCAGACTATTTCCACTATGCCGGGGTACACGCGTGTGACCTTTATATAAGAATATTCAGCACTGGGAAGACCGGTACAGAGTTAAACCTAAGTGCGTAATCCTAATACCAAAACAACCGTTCTTGACAATGCGGTTTTCAATAGTATAATGAAAAACTTACAATCGCATATCATAAAATGACTTTGTTATGAAATGATCTCCTATAGGTAGGAACTTTACCTTTATTTAAGAAATATAGAAGAAATCAATTGTTTTTCCACTTTTGATCAATTTGAGTGAAAAACTGAAAACAAATTTGCCCGCTTACGTACAATTTAAGGAAAATACAAAGTGAGTGAAAGAGCCCCGGGGTAAACGTGACCTTAAAGGCTTTCAACAGAAAAAGAGATATGTGTCAAGGAATATGTAATGATTGGCATAGTTTTAGTGTTAACAAGCAGTGATATGTGCTTCCGATTATTTGACGCTTTGAGTGAAAATTGGACGTTATTTGACTTTACACAAGAACAATCTATCACTTCTCTTGTTTCTTGCATTTTCAATGGTAAAATACAAAAAGACAATTAACGTTCAAGCTTTTTGTTAAGAAACTAACACATCCAAAGAAAAATAAGGAATTTAGATCCAAATATTTCAACTTCTTCAGATTCAAAGGAAAACATAGCACTTACGGGCAAGTGCAATTGTTTGAAAATAGCTGCAACCGTATCCCTCAATAAATAATGATTTTCTTTTCTTGAAAATTCGGTCTTGAAAATTCGTAAACAAATCTGCTAAGTACTGTAGCATTGGCCATGCACCAGTATTGGGCTGGTGAAGGAAAAGACGTGGACTTGTACTTGTGGACTTGTGCAAAGTGTATCAAGTATATATATTGAAGTATATTGTAGTCGACTCAAACAACAAATTACACAGAGTTAATTTAGGAGACCTCTGCTGACGAAAAAACATGTAATAACAAAGCACAACGAAACTATTTCAACGACATATCGGACACATAAACAGCTGGCATGGAATTTGCCTGTCAATACAACTTAACTCACTCCAACACATAATGAATACCTTACTACCTCACGTGAAAGAATACCTTATAAATTACTTGGGCTTTACATAATCCAGGGTCTAAGTTACTTTGATAGTTACACGTAATCAATACTGTTTTAGTTCAATTTGCCTTGACATACGATACAAATAAAAACAAATCAAGTTAACGTGCATCGTAAAATAGGTATCAAGGTGATTGTGCCGTATTAATTTTTATTTTATTATTTATGTTTTATTCTTTTATTTTTATCTTTTTGTATTAATTTCTCCAAGATTTTTTCTTACATCAAGAATGTAGCCTTTGTGCATATGCTGTAAAAAGTATGCAGACTCAAAATGAGCAGAATAACAGTAAAAATGTTTAGGGTGTAATGCAAAGGTAGTGCCTGGAGGATTGGTAGTGCCTGGAGGAGTGTAGTGCCTGGAGGAGTGGTAGTGCCTGGAGGAGTGGGAATGAAGTACAGGCATGCTGAAATACTTGGCAGCGTGCAGCTTTCTTGCGTGAACAGCATATATAAGAGCTAAAGTGTTGCTTAATAACTTTGTTAGCCTAAATGACGTTTATGCAGAATTCTTACCAGCTGCGTCACAGGTAAATCCTATCGTATTAACGCTATGGTATATTGTGATGTGCCATATGTGAGGTCTACAACCAGTCAATTAAGAATAAGTGTATAGGAAATATAGAAATCATAAGTCAAAAAAGCCACATGGGAAACTACAATCCAAACATCCGAAGAGACTCGGCTGTTGACTGTGGGTCTTTTAGGTTTGATTTTTTCTTTTGTGTTTTACATTTATACTTCTTGTTTTTTTTTTACGTCCACAGATTATAATGATTACAACTCCAGTCTTCACATCCATGAATTATTAATGAGATGTCCACCTGGGTGGCAACTTCATATCGTTATGAACACCACTACTGGAACATTCGACCACCAAGCCTGTTTTGCCAAGAGTTCGGCAGAATGGATCTGTGCCAATGGTTGGGAACACGTTCAAGGTTCGTCGAGATTGTGCCGGAGAAGTGATCACAGAACCGGTGGATCATCTGCAACGACACGTCATGTATTCACAAACATATCTCAAGCAGGCGGTGCCATGAATCAAAGTTTCTTTTTTGATGGAAGGGACGAACGACTGATCGATAGTGATAACTTATATCTCGATGGTAACATGAAATTTGCTCGAGATTGGCAGTCTTCTAGATTTACGCTGATCCGTCACCCTTGCACTAGGTTGATTGAATATTGGAAACGACTTGACAGTAATTTCAGAGAAACGGAAGTCTCAGTCCTCGATGAGAGATTTACAACATCATTCAATACATTCGTCGAGGATGCTTTCATGAATGCTAATGAGAGTGGAAGGTTTTTGCCAACACAAGTTGATGAAATATTTCAAAACGACGGACGGTATCAGTTTCATCAAATACTGGTGTCTGAAAGACTTAACGAGAGTCTGGAATACCTCCGCGAAACATTCGGCGAAAAAGGGTCTTCATTACAAGCAAGTGTCGCTCCGAAGTTGAATGAAAATGTTACATGTCAAAAAGTGTATACCTCGAACTCATGGGGAATATTAAAGCGCATGTACGCCATTGACTTCTGTGTATTAGGATACTCTGAAATCATTGGGAAAACAAATATAGCGCCACCTGTCAATTTGACAAAAACAGAGATAACTGACCGTTACAAACGTTGCAAAGCAAACGCTGCCATAGTGCAGACAAGTCCAGCAGATGATGTAGCTAACTATGACAACACTCGAGTGAAGACAAACAATAGAAGTTGTGTTATATTTGCGTACTATGACGATTATCACGACAAAACGAAACAAAACTATGAAGAATGTCGTCTCATAGATTTATGGAAAGAGAAGTGGACATCTGCCGGTTGGGAACCACATGTCATTTCCGAGAAGGAAGCTCGAAGACATTCCGATTTCGAACACCTCGTGGAAAAGTTCAAGACGTTTCCCACCGTTAATCGTAAAAAATACGAACTTTCTTGCTTTATGAGGTATCTGGCGATGGCCGTAGTTGGAGGTGGATGGATGTCGGATTACGATGTTCTCCCATACGACATAGCAAAGTGCATGGCACCCTTCAACAATGATACCTTCACCGTTTACGGTGGTCTTGTACCGGCCATGTTGCACGGGGCAAGCTCGGAGTACACGCGTGTCGCGAGGCTCATGGCAGACATAGACTGGAAATCCTCTGCGAACTTCAGAATTAAAAACTCGTCACATGTCTCGGATATGGTCTGCATTAAGAAACTGGCGAAGGATGGCTTAATTCAGACTGTGCGGATTTTAATTCATGCTTCGCAGATATTTTCTGTGCCGTTTAGTTGCGATTACTTCAGATCTACAACTTTTTACTCTGAATTCGTGAAAAAGAAAGGTGGTCACGCGACGCCACTCGCAATACATTACTCGCACAGCTTCTTGCGGGACTCTAAGGCGTTCATTGTCTCTCGGGATTGGAATGTCGACATCAAGGAAAGATCAGTTATTACAAGAAAGGTACATGAATTTTACGTCAAGGAATGTAAACACGGGAGTGATCACTTTGGTGACACTGTCGCCAGTAATGTAACCGCGTCTACGGGTGAATGAATACAGTTCTATGTTTTAGGTCTGGGCCTAAAGTCCAATGGGAATACAGATGGACGGGCCAATTGATAAGCCGGGCCAAAGGCAAAGTTTGATAAAAATTGATCATCAGAAAGAAGTAAAGGAGTGCATCATTTAGTACGAAAAAAATGACGATAAAGGTTCGTCGTTAAAACGTACATAACTTCTCTTTTGGCATCAACAGTAACTAACGGCAGAGTAGGCTAAGATGTACGTGAAAATTAGTGATGTAATTCACCCCACCATAAACATTCAGAAACGTTTCGATGGTGGTTGGTGCAGGACGTAAAGATGCCAGAATATCCCAACAAGGAGCTATACACACTGTAGTCGGGATTTACGCCTATACTTGTGTTTGATTTGAAGACCATCTATATTAGATCACGGAGCTATCTGAATGAATACTGCTTGGTTTACTACAAGTAGTGTTGCGAGCCAGTCTTGAAAACAAACCAGCAACAGCGAAAGGACGTAGTAAAATGAGATGTACAGTCTGACCGAATTATTATTTTCTTTACTCTTACAAAATCTACTTATTTAATTAGGCCTGCAATTACAATGCATAGTTACTTAATGTACTCATCTCTGGTCTTCGTTGGTCGAACTTGAACGTATGTAGTGTTTAGCGGATCCGGTATCCGTGGTAGGTGGTATTCGTTGGCGAATCTGTTTCTGTCTACACTGTTCTGGGACAGCGTGATTCGACGATGAATCCTCGTAGCTGTCAGATAGATGCAGATAGGAACGTTCTCTAATGTTGTAGGGTGGAAGTCTCTCTCCAGTATATGGAGCAATTCATCTCTTTTATCCACCATCCTATATTCGAGAAACTTCTCGAGTAACGAGTTTCGGACCATTCCAGTAAACAATACATGTATTTCCCAGAAGTGAAGAACACACATGGAAGAATTCAAGTTTGTATTTATGCTGGCGTCCCGTAACAGTAGGTTAGGCTTTTGATATTAGGGAAGATCACGAGTGGGCACTATTGACATATATCAACGGGGCTCTCTTTTAGCGGTGTAAGCATGAGATTGGATAACTGAGTTGTAGAAAGGTTGTGTGGTGCGGGGAGATCTGCCTTAGGACTGGGCCTACTTTTGAACCCAAGGGAGAAGAAATTAACATTGTGTTGCAGTAACAAACATTGGACATTTCCTCTCTGGTTATCAGTCAATGATATATGGTAATATGAATGGATTACCTATAATATGGCATACCAATAATATTCAGTATATACCTATATTTTATACCTACTTATAGTAGTACATATAGGTACGTGTCAGAAAACACTATATCGGGTATCGGTATGAAAATGAATAACGATAATACCGACGGACCTTAGACGTTGCGCTAGATACTGTCAGCTGAGCTGAAAAAAAAAAACAACAAACAAACAATGAAACAAAGATAACACAGTCACACGACACCGGTTTAATATAATTTCACAATAATGGTATGCATTGAATACATAAATAAATGGATAGGGACTGGCCTACCTAAATGTACTCTTCCACGTGGTCTTTGCCCTCCACAACCGAAAATGGACTCATAGTCCCCTGTAAGGGTGGCTTTGAGTATAGCTGTTCCATACTTGAACACACTAAGTTAAAGAAGTGTCACATCTTTCTAATCTTTGCTTTGTCAACAATTCCTAGGCCGAGGGGCAGACACTTTGGTTTCGTTCAAACTGAAAGGTACCTATGATTGCGTGTGCATGTGTATATGCCTTTGTGTTGTAGTACCTTCCGAAGACCTTAACAAAGAAGTTCAGGATCCTCGGAAAGAATTCTGTTGTATCCTCAAGTCCTCAGAAAAAAACAACAATAGGGAGTATATAGTTAAGGTTAGGGTTCAGGAAGGAATGACAAAGGAAAATTCGATGGAGTCCTCATGTTGTATGTAATGTAAAGTTGCGTGTATGCCTGTGTATGCTTGTGTGTGGACGGAAGGAATTTGTTAGAAAACTCACGCTTGGTATGTAATATTACACTTGAATGTAATAGTCCCTTGTCAACTAAGAGAACCTTGTTTTGCGGTGGTAAAAGTCCATCTGAGGTAATTAACAGAGGTCAAACACTGAACACAATGTTAACAATGGACGAACGAACGATGGAATAAACGCCTTAACGAGTGAACGAATGAATCAACGAACACCAGAACCGAAAGAATGAACTAAAGAACTAAAGAACAAACTTACGAGTAAATGAATAAATGAAAGTGAATGAATGAGTAAAAGAGTGAGTGAATGAATGGATGAAATGAGAAATGCTGAAAGTAAAGATGAATGAATAGATGACTGAATGATTGAAGATTTAATTGATTTAATGAATCAATGAGTGGATGGATGAGTGATTGAGTGAATAAATGAATGAAACGAATGAAGGAATAAATGAATGAATAGCTAAAAAGGAGCACGTGTATAAAATTATGGACAGAATTGAATAGAAAACGAGTGCAGTGTGGAGAGTTTTTTAATCGCTACTGTACTGTGTAAAGGCTGCATAGAAAGTGTTTGGAATAGAGGTTCTTTAGAAACTGAAAATACATAGGAGCAAGATACCACATTTGCAACGTTATCAGGCACTGACCTTTGTAATATACTTAGAGATGACTTCTCATGAAGATCTTCTCATTTTCCAAGTTTAAAATTCCAGTACCAGATCCACCCTGCTATATCTTATGTCCTTTTAATGATTTCAGACTTGCAAAATCTGGTCACCTCAGCTTTGGTATACACATGCGTTTGCAATGTTTCAGTATATGACAACAAATCACCTTAAGTGATGTGTAGTATCCACAATTGTGGATCCCAGGTTAGGCTATTTATACTCATATGACAAGTGCATGTATGTTTACAGTGTGTAACTTACGAATGAAGTGTGTACCGCCATCATTTGAAAGGGGAACATATGGCATTTTCGAGCAACGTTGCTTAGTCCTAACGAATGAATGTCCTTTAAATACGTTTTCAAGTGAATTGATTTCATTTTAATTTGTCAAAATATGATTCTTGGGCACGCGCCATTCCTCCATGTCACTATGCCCCACCACCGTGCAGGAGGGATCTTCTCGAAACCACTTCTGCTGCAAAAGGAAATCTTATGTGATGATGAAGAGTTTCTACACTGAATTTTTCAGTGAATACTAATAAGTTCCATCATATTTCATTTTGAAGGTTTCGACTTTCCATGTAAATAATTGTTTACTACTTTTTTCCCAGAGCGGGCAAACTCTTAGGGGCAAGCACCTAAATTTTCCGATTTTTTACATGTGAGCATTACTGTATTCGGAAATCTGCGTCAAGCAATATAAGTTACAAACATATGGCTTACACGTAACCAATGGCATAGGTAGGCTATTTTTCAGGGGGTGTGGGAAAAAAAAACGTCCCCCAAAGTTCGCAAGGTCAAATGAGTGTCAGCTTGAATTTGAAAGTGTCCGAAGACCGCAACAAATATTGGCTCTTCTGGGAGAGGAAAACCTTATCTTCTAAGTGTCAACTTTCCAACTTTAGAAAATGAAAACCTTAAGAAATCCACAGCTTTGAACCCAGTCTGCAATGATTGTGAAGAAATACGTTCCTAAAGTGTGGAGGGGACTAATATGGCCCCAGTTCCCAACTCTGGGGTAGCCAGAGGTGTCACATATTGCAACTTTTCATTTTATTAATCGGTCGAGGGGGGGGGGGGGGTAAGGGGAGGTGAAGAGTCGAAGAATCCCTGCCCCCTATAGCTTATTGAACACACTGGAGTTTGAAACTTAAATTCACACATCACTGGGCTGCACAAAGTCTCGGTGCCTTGAACCAGTACACGTTCCATCTCTATGTTATTGTTTACTTTCTCAAATATCAATTAGATGTCATCTATTCTGTTCTTAATTTGTTTGTCAAGCTGGTGACCGAATCGTTTGTAGGCACTTTTTTCTGTCATTGCTCAAGAAGGTTCCAGTGGATCTGAAAATATATACCTAGTAAAATCTTTTCATTATTTCGCACTTGTCATATCAATCAACTACGCCTTTATTTGTACACTGTTTAAGCGTTTACTTTCTCGGAATACACGGAGGACTTCTGAGTTTTCTTTGTCTTGAAGGCAGTGCCCTTGCGACCGGTTTTTACGTGTGCGTGTGTGTGTTGGGGGGGGGGGGGGAGGCGTTCTCACACTAGAACAAAAACTGTTGGAGCGACGATAGTCTTAAATTCTTAAATAGCAATTGGAATTTTTCATATCCCAGCCTAGCATATTTTATGACATAAAAAGGTGCCAAATCACCAGATTGTGTCAATAAACTTTGAAATACCATTTGAACTTCCAATATTTCAGTTAAGAAGCGACGATAGTCGGAAAATCTGGAAGAAGTTGAAACTTTTCCTATAGTCGAGGACAGCTTATGATTTCCAAAGCTACCAGATGTTGCACAAGATTACATGTGAGGAAATTTATAAGGTAACCAATTTCTTAAAAAGCAGGATGGAGTCATATCCCTTACAACTCCCTCCATGCCAACTGTCACTCATCTCATGTTTTCCCTTCTATCAAAATACTATTGCATGACATTTTTTTCGCATTAAGGTGGCTCTCATTAAGAACAGTTTTCAGGAAAAGACCGAGTTTTACTTTGCCATGAAATGATGATTGTAAAAAACGAACAAAAAAAAATATTATCGTCTCAGAGTAAAAGGTTGTTCGAATAACTTTTCCGGAACTATAATTTTTCATTTTAGATTTTTTTTTCCTATGGTGAAGTTTTAGTTGAAAAACCGTTATTGTTGAAACACCCCGCTGGAAAAGCCTGGATGGGCCTCACATGGAATATTACTGATGCATAGGCAGTATATGTCCATAATCATAAGACCTCGGTGTCAGGGTAGTTTTACTTTACATCTATTCAGGTTCAACGTCTGTCTAACCGAGATAATTTTTTTTCTCTAAATTTTGCTATGTATTTTCAACAACTCTCCCTGGGGGTTTTGCAGTAAATTGGCATATATGTACACATTACCATTTTTCACAGATTATTTTTCAAATTTGCAGACACAAAATCCTTTTTTAGGGCTGTGTAAATGTACCATAGAACCCTCGGAAAGCGCTGTCTTTTGTTATCTAGGGAGGTGTGAAGCCCTCAAATTGTGGCACTCTTTTATATAGTACTTCCTCTAATTCGTAACAAACCAAAATTCGGACAATATATCTCTGCCCCTAAAGTTCTAGGCACCCGTGCGCCTATGTGCTTAGCTTTAAAATATTTGCAAACAATTCAAAGAAAAAGACATGAAAGAGTATCCGTAGGTCATTATGATTAGTGTGTCATTGTAACACTTTTCACAGATTTATAAGTCACATTTTCTGAAGACATAGCAGAGATGATTTCCAGATGTCAAGACTAGAGACATGCAGCTAAAAAGCACCAGGGACGTGCAGATCCAGGCCATCTGAAAGGGTGAGGGAGTGGAAAAGCCAAAAAAGTAAGGGGCCCACCAATGGTGGCACTCTTAGATAGTCCTATCGTTACTGCCCCTCCATATTTGTTGTACACATTTTTAAGCACATTTGACAGCTGAAACCTCAGCCGACTGACTACTCAATAAGTTGGAGAATCATAACTAATCGCGCTAAATCCAAAGCCCCTGGGAGATGCACATATATATTGAAATAAAACTATCAGTTACAGTTAAAAAGTCTTTGAATACCCAAAGCGTACAGTGTAAAATACTTAAAACAAACTAAATACGTGTGGACTTATAGCTGTTACTGGAAGTTTCATGCTTAAAGTCATCTTCTGGTCTTATGGGTAAAGAAAATACATCTGAAGAGTTGTTTTCATGGATTTAGATTAGTTTCACGAAACTGCATTATACATTCATAGAAGCTAGGTTTTATGGTGCTTTGAAGATTCGATTGTGCCAATAGCTTTTTGCTCCTGAAAAGATTTTGCAATTTAATTGTAACCTTATTGTATTCTAAATATGTGTTTATTTTATCAATTATTTGCTTCACCGAATTCAACTTTTATGAGAAACGTTTTATTAAAGGTTAATCAACGCTGGATCGTGTATTAGCTGTAGGATAATGCACGATCGGGGTTAATGTAAGCGATGCACGAGGGCGCAGCCCGAGTGCACCCAGCGACAGCATTAACACCCGAGAGTGCATTATACTACAGGTAATACACAGGTCCAAAGTTGATTAACCTTGTTCATACATACCAACGAGATTTTGATAAAAAAGGACGAAAAAAAAAGAAAGGAATTTGGTCCGTAAATAACCGCATTTTTATTGAAAAGGAACCCCGAGAAAAGGTAAACAAATTCACAACATGTCAGCAATATTCGGGCGCGAAACAGAAAGTAACACGTAGACAAATAGAATAACAAAAACAATTGACATAGCAACAACCAGTGCTTTATAGTTCGTTTGAGTGCTTGCGCTTTAGCCAAGCCCCACCCCCGTAAATCAGACAAAGGACTGGAGGAAGACGTGTTACGTCGGAATCGTATTGTCGTGTTAGATGGGGGTTTTAGGGGTTTTCAGCCTTGGTGTGACTGCCCCAGCGACGGATGTTTTACGTTGTTGACAACACACTGAAGTTCCAGTTAAAAGTACCGATACAGACGTTATAACATTAGATTCAGAGATGAGATCCGACATGAATTTACGATCAGAGTTCGATTTATTGATGATTCGAAATTGATGAGAATTAGTTCACGAGAAAAACGAAGAAGGGAGAGTATATAACGGTGACACAGGCCTACATAGGAACAGGGAGAACGATGACGCTTGGTCTCGTGGCTTCCCGGAGTAGATGGTTACAAGGTCTACGTTACAACGTTGACCAATCATAGAGACAACTATTGTCTATGAAGACATAGGATGTAAATGGTCGTTACCTGTGATCTACCAATCAGTTACGTATTACGAAATCTGTTTAAGAACAGTTTCAAAGTTTTGTATTTTTAATGTATTGCGTTGTCTAATCTGACTGTCTGGGGAAATAAAGGAAACTGGTTAATAAACGCTAGTAAACACCGGAAGACTAAACTTTTATGACCCTTTTTGAGTATGGTGACGTAGAGTGACCATCTCTATATAACATCGCTTTTCATCCCTTTTCCCGTTTCAAATTTTGTTACGAAGTAACCAAAAGTATATTAAATATGAGGTTCATGTCAACATTCATTCATAAGTATAGCATTCATAAGTATACAGTAGCAACCATAACAATAGGAAATTGTGAATGCAGCCTGATTATGTATATGAAATATGATATATGACAGAAATACACCATGTAAGTAAGAGCTGTTGTACAGCAAATGATTTGTACATATTGGGAGAGGCGGGGCAGGGGATTGGAAAGTCAGAAACATCACAGTCAATGATAATTAATGGCAATCACCTGTCAATCAAGTTTTCAAAGAATAAGAAAAAAAGTTAACTGTTACGTTGTAAGTGCACACACTCACAAAGACAATAAAGTATGCAACTGAAAACAGTAGTCACACACGAACAGGACCCAGGAAAAATGCGCAATGACCCGTAACATCGCTTTCCTATCTGACATGTGAACACACAGATAATCAGAATAACAGTACATTTACAATTTCATTTATGTTCACTCTTGTGATCTCTCTCAAAGGAAAAATAAAAGTGACCATCTTACGCATTTGTTCATGAAGACAAATAACATATAAACAAGTTTTGTTGTACATATTGACCTTGACCGTTGCCATGGCACTAAGGGCTTGCAATCGAGAGTGGAAAGTAAACATTAAAAATATTCCTATTAGGTGCGTAAAAGAATACTATAAGAGGGTGGCAAACAGGTGGGGAAGTGAAACATCGTTAGGATTATATTAGCGTGTAAATGGTAACAATGGAACATATGACATTTGCATTACTTCTGTCTGGAGAACCTGTTAAAGGAACATTAACAACATTACTTGTATGAGCATAACGTGACACATTCCACCAAAATGAAAAGTGAGCAGTTGGGTCACTTGATTTCAGAAGCAGTTTCAAATCACCTGCCTTATACCTTGCTTTCTTGACAACAAAACCATAATTTGGAGAGAGATCAGATAAGCATAAATGTATCACAATTGTCTTGTTGTCCTCACGACATGGCAAAGCAAGACATCTGTTGTCTTCGAAACACAAAAGATGATTAGAAAGGTTGACTGGACTTGTACAGTCAAAACATAAATCATCTGAAGCTGTGATTGGTGTTAACTTGTCACCATATTCATCACAGAATAATTGAGGAGACTTTTCCTCTAAGAAAACATTAATATTATTACTGGAATTCTTCTCAAGAATTTCTTTCAATTTGCAAACATCTTGAATATTTTCCTTTACTGGTAAAGCTTAGCATAGCTTCAGTCTGTGAAAATTAAAACAACAGTTAAGACTTTACCTTTCAATGTTGCTAACAGAAGATGACTTCTAACGACCACTTGATGGATCACAAGAGGACCACACAACTTTGCCGCAATTTTCCTAGAATTGGCAGTGCTGCTGCATCTGTGATAAGTCTAGAAGGAGGATAAAAAAATTGTGATGACTTTCTGCAACAATGCTTCACAAATGGTTTTGACATCCAATGTTTAAGTGGTACACATCCCAAATATCTTGTAATTTCATCACAAGGAGCCATAATATGTTTGTAGCCAGTCGTGGATGTTGGCATACTCTTAAAATCTTGACTGATACTGTCAAATGGCTTATAGGAATCAGGCATACGAGCGTGAAACATACGTGACTTATCTGACTTACCCTTGAATTCTTGACATCTCAGACATGCGTGTACATAATTACTCACAAATTGGAATATATTATGCATGTAAAAATGTTGACGTAACGTCAAATACGTACGCAAAACACCTTGGAAACTCAAAAGATTATCATGATATTTCGAAATTTCCTGATCAATCATGTTATATATTGTAAATTGCCTATTGTTTGGAATGACCAATTGCAATGTCGTTCTAGACTTGTTCTTAGGATGAAGATACACTCGAAAAAGAAGACCATTGTAGAGAATGTAATTGTCCGCTTTCTGAGAAACTGCAATTGCACCTTTTGAATCTGAATGCAAAATATCATGAGCCAAATAATCATAAATTGGTTTGAAATGTGGGCAAGACTCTTTCTGAATCTGCAATTCATGTGCATTGAATGGTACATCATAATACCTGATAATCTTGAATATTCTTCATTACCTTTTGCAATTCTCTCTGTTTTGGTACGTGACCTGTAACCAACTTGTCTATTCTTGGAATCAGTGGCTTAGGAGTATACAAAACAGGAGGGGGGTTCATGAATAACTTCCTGTGGGGTAGAGGTTTTATCTACCAAGCTTGGTTCAGATTGCATTATGTCATGCGTTTCATGCTGTGAAGAAGGCTGGAAACTAGGCAATGAAGGTAAACTACGTTCAAGCAATGGCAGTGTCAAATAACATGAAGGCAATTTAGGGGAAGAGACAGGTTGCTTAATGAGAGAAGATGGCTCTGGCAGAGACGTAGTCTTTGAAGATGCTGACTGTGTCATTGGAACATTCGAAGACGCAACCTTCTTTTTAGCAACCTTCTTTTTAGGAACAGTAACATTAGTTTGAGTTGTCTGTTCTGATGCCCTTGTTGTTTCCTTACTTGTCGCCTTTTTGCCTAAGAACAGGTCTGGGATATGGACACCTAGTGCTCTAGCTTTAGATCTGGTAATGATGTGACATTGCTCTTGAATCACAGGGGACACATTATCATTAAAGCTGTCACTGAATGCAGGTGGCATTATACGATTTATCTCTGAATCATCCAGAGGAGTAGCACGTGACAAATAATCTGCTAACATAATTTCAGAGTCTTTCTTATATCCCACTTTCATTGTATATTCTGACAATCGAAGTAGGAGTCAACTAACTCTTTGTGATGGTGGCTTCTGGTTAGATTTGAAAATACCTGCAATAGGTGAATGATCAACATAAGCATCAAATTCCATTCCTTTGAGAATATACTGAAATGCAGTAACATTGGCAAGAAGACCATACAATTCAAATTCTGTTACACTGCAACGTTGGCATGCATCAAGCAAAATGTTTGAGTAGTATCTCAAAATTCTCTCTTCACCGCCAATGATTTGAGTTAGATAGGAACCTGTTGCCGTTCGTGACGTATCACTGTACAAAGAAAAAACGACCTGTTTTCCTTGGCATGTACAAAATTGGTGACTCACAAATGAGGTTACGTATTGTATGGAATGCATTTTGATGAACATCTGTTCTTTGAAATTTTTGCGTTTCTTACTCAATGCATGCAATGGTTTCAGAGTTGTCTGAATGGATGGATAAAATTGTGAAACATTATTCACTGCACCAACAAATCTACGTACTGCATTAAGATTTCTGGGACGTGGTATGTTCTGATTGCATTACATCTAGATTGTAATGGTTTAAAGCAAGCATAACCTTCATCGTCTATACCAATTATGTGTATTATATACATAACAGACTTACGAAACAAATGATACTTGTGAGGAGAGATTCTAATGACAAGGTTAATTAAAGCTTAAACATGGATTTGGAATGACGTTTATGTGACGTAGTATCCTGCGTAAAGACTATGAGATGGTGGGCCACAACGAAATTGTCTGAATGAGGAATGGTCGTTAAGACATCTTCAATTTTTGCCTGAAAAATAGTGGGTGACAAATACAAACCTTGAGGTAATCTGCATTAAAAGTAATGCTTGGAACCTGCAAATGGAGCAATACCTGTATATTTCTGTGACCTTTCAAAGACAGAAGAATGCACTCTTCAAGTCTACTGTGCGCAAAACGGTGGCTTGGGAATGACCTATTTTCTTCTAGGCGTCATTTACTATTGGAAATGGATAATTGAGACGTGTTATCATGCTATTCAGATAGCGAAAGTCTGTTACGACTTTTTTCTCGTTGGAGTCGTTTTTGGCATTAGAAACACTGGAGATGTATGCGATTGGTGTCCAATTGCTACGATACCCATTTTGACAAGTTTGTTCATCTCCTTTGATGCCAATTGTTTGTCTTTTTCGGACAGCTTGTAAGTCCTGATGAAAAATGGCTCTTCATTGTCCAATTTGAAGTCAACCTCTGAACCACTACATGGCGAAATTCCACCGTATAGAGAAAATGCTTTTCTATTTTGCTCCAACATTTTGTACGTTTCACTCCTTCCTGCATAGTTCAAGACACTACCATGAAAGTGTACATGTTTGTGAAAAACTTCACGTTCATTCACGTTCACGTTCGAGCATTGTCGATGGGGAAAGGTGTTTGACAAATCTGGATGGACATGCTGAGACATCACAAGTTTTGAGTGAATTCGGCAACTGAGTTCGAACAACAACATAACGACTTCGACCTGGAGAGATGACAGCAGTTGGTTAAAGGTGCAGCTTCGTTTAACTGACAGTTCGTTGCGTAGAACAAAGCAGTTTGTTAGTTTGTGCCCATATAATTGGGCAAAATCTACCCAGAATGTTGGCAAAAACGCATTACCTAACATAAAAAGCATTACCATGATAATTAATAAAGGAATGAATAAAGAATAAAAGTAAATATATCACCAAAAATGGTAAAACAAATGACAAATAAAAAAGAAACGAGAAAGTACTATTACCAATAACAATAAACTAATTGAAATAATAATTAGAACAACAAGAACAACAACAAAATTGCAAGTATCTTGCAGCGGATTGTTCTGCTGATACAGATGCCGAGTTAAAGCGGGTGCAGCTGGTTTGACAGAATGGCGTTGCCCGTCATAATAACAGATGATACACTCACTGACAAAATAAATGAAATGAAAGGCAGTTGCTATCTGTCATCGTAATGTTTTTCATGGACACTCGCCATGGCGGAATCTGTATACGACCCGAGGATATACACAAAACTTAGATATCAGTTACGAACGACGTCTCGCACCAGGGAGGGGTTAAGTGTATGGCGACGGGGTGAAAGGTAGAGCAGAGGTGAGGAAGGATGTGGTGAATTGTAGGAGATAGGTGGGAAGGGAAGGAAAGGGTGGGTGAGAGTTAGGGTTGTTATGGAGTATGGGAATGAGAAGGGAGGCCACAGAATGGGTGGATATTGAGGGGAGAAGTGGTGGAAGAGAGGCGTTTTGTGGGGCGGGAAAAGGAGTCAGAGGGGTGAGGAGAGGTCACAGGAGTTGGGAGGTTTGGGGAGGGGAAGGGAGGGGTAAAGAGGGGTGGCAGTAGGGTGAGTTGTTCTTCATGAACAATTGTGCAGTTGATGATACGACACCCATTTCCACTTGTGCTGGTGGCCTTGGAAACGTCGAACTCCAAAACCACATCAGTCCAACCATCAAACATGCGATAAGGCTTATCACGTGGAGGGAAGCGGAAGGAGTTTGGTCGCAGAGAGGGAGACCGAAATGATGTCGGTCTGAAATGAATAAAAGAAGTGAGAGAGGAAAGATTAACATATATCTACCAGTGACATTCTTCGTACTAATTTTTGTCAATATTAACAAAAATAATGATAATAAGGTAGAAACGTTACACAGGAAATAAACAACAAATATGAGCAAAGAGAGTACAGCAAAACACTTAAAGTAAAAAGTAACAGTACGGAGAGCCTAAGAAACGTAAGTAAAAAGGCATACAATGAATATGAATAATGATAGCATTTAGAAGGAAAATAACAAAAATAATAGCAATTACAATGATAGCAAAGCAACAAATGCGCACGATGAAACAAAATATAAAGAAAATGAAAGTCGGCTACCAATAGAAGAAAACAGCTTAAGAGCAACCAACATTGTCATAAAATAAAACAGACGCGGATAAAGTTAATAATACTTATAATAAGGAAAAGATAGAAGTTATAAAGGATAAATAAAGAAAACCAGAATGAAAAGAAAAAAAGCAAAAGATAATACCGAGATTAACCGTCACGAGCCAATAACAACAACAGATTAAAGGTGTTGAACAAGTAAAGAACAAACAACAGCAATCTGAGCCCTAACACACTTGAAGAAGATAGACTGTCAGTGTAACAAAATAATCATTAAAACATAAACGTCGATCTCATTAGAGCGGTAATTTAGCCGATAAACCTTTATGAGCTATTCGTTTCCTTTACCGTGTGTTTATCACACACATCGCATTGGACAGTAAACCTTTTTCCAAAGATACGATAGGTGGTAAACCTTTAACATGATGTATTTCAAGAAATGATGCTTTACCGTGTTTACGTTGTAAAATGCGACCATAAGACCAAGCTGTTTTCGCTTTTTAGACCACCCGAATATTGTACGAATCAAGGAAAATAATACTATTCCCAGTTTTTAGAAAGCATGTCAACCATCATGTTTTAAATTTAGTGAGCTAGTAACACCGCCGCCAGTTTGAAATTAAGACGAGGCTCTCTCCTCGTAGAAAAATCTAAATGTGCTATAGAGGCAAAGAAAAACGGTGATACTTTGCATTTGAAGTAGGAATGAATAAGGCGAGTTGTGACGATTCCTATTTCTATAAGTAGGTACATGTTGTTGATAATGTTGGTTAAATTGTTGAACACTACAATGCAAAATGAGAGTCTCAGGGCAATCCAGAGAAAGGGAGGGAGAGAAAAACGATTTCCTGTCAATTCATGTAGAGCCAACGAGATTCCTTGCCATTTCTCGAGCAGCTGATAAGCGGATGACGTGAAAAATAAAAGGAATAATATCTCTTGTGTCATAATTACAATAATACAATTAAGTTACGTTATCTTAACTTACTTCCTTTTCCAAAGTAAGAATAGGTATCCTTTAATTATTTATTTGTTATTTTGGTGTAAAATTGGCTTTTTCCCTTAAAATCAGCAAATTGTTTGTAAATGGCCACGCAGTGCTGCCCCTACCTCTGGTGTAACTAGACGGGAGCCTGATCATGGATAGATTGAATGATCTACAGACAAGAAGTGCACGAAAATAGTTCGCACTCTTTTGTAAAGTTGGTCTAAATCAATCAGTGATCATAGTTATGCTGGTCACTCCCGAGGTTTTCGACAAGTTACTTCAAAGAAATATAAACTCGAAAAACAAGTAACGTTCCATTTATATTAGAAACAAACAAAAAGAAATCAAAAACAAAAATGAAAACAAGTCTTCACTCAGAGTACCAGATTAAACCATCAATGAAAATGAAAAGTTTAAAACAACTACAAATGTAAGTACAAGTGTTACAGGTCAATATCCGTTTACTAGCAATTGAATATATTACAATCAGAGTGTATATCGTAGGAGTAGTTCAATCGACAGCCATGTCCATCGTCGCTTTGAACAAGAAAACAAATTTATACATGTTCTCTAATAAATGTAATTGTGCTCAAAGCGTTGTGCACCTTAAGGGTGGTTTTCCACTGGCAAGTAAACTGCACCATTGCCAGGCATTTAGAAGTTGTCCCTAATAAACAAGTACAATTAGTGGAACATAAAATAAGTAAGACAGTTTCAAGGTGCAATAAACGCGTACTGTATACTCAGTGTCCAACAATGAAAATTATTATGAGTTACCTGCCCCCCTCGAGTTTGGAAGGCTTTTGATGGACAAGTGTGATCACGATAGACACCTATAATTTTTTTCAGATTTCCACTTGAATGATAGCGATGTTAGGAAGACTTTAAAGTGTATTAAAATAAAGGGTGAAAGAAATTATTTTTGCCTACTCAACAGTACTACGTACATGCGTTTTAAAAGAATACGTACTTCCAAGATTGGATAGGGTGATCAAATAACCAGAAGAACATTTAAATAACAAAAATGGCATGGGCAAAACATGCAACAGACATCTACAATTGCAGTCGTTGACTTTACTTACAATTATACAGCTTCATGGACCTGCCAAGCTGTCTATGACAAGTGATTCCGTTATAAATCGCAAAAAAAATAATAAATCAATAAAACCGTACTAAAATGATTTCAGAAGCGAGCTGCTGGCAAACTACTCTCAATTTTGACATAAAAATTTCCGTGAGATTCGTGCTTACGGCAAGCAGTGAGATATATCTTGTAATAAGTGTCCATTACACCATGTCCATCCCCCCAAATAACCTTAATTTCACACGCTATGGGTAATATTGTCTTCAACATGGAATTTTGCAAGATGAAAGAATATCCAAAGAGAATGAATGCCACCTCAGCCACACTTGTTGACAACATTTTGCCGATTATCTTCAATGTGATGCATTCTGGTAAGTGTTATAGTAACTGATCTATAATTGACCAGTTTCCTGCATTCTGTTACTGAGTTCCATTCTGTTACTGAGTTCGCATTAATGCAAAGAGTGTCTAGCCGCCATGCCAGAAATTCAAAAGCTTCAAAAAATTCAAAAACAAATTCAGAAAATTAAAAAAAAATGAGAATTTTGTCAGGACAGTTGGCATGGTGGATTAAGGTTGTAGCTAAAGTTGATGAAAATGATGCTTAATTTCTTCTGTGACATTTTGTCTATACTTTTCCCCTTCTCGAAACCCAAAAAAGAAGACGTAAATGAGACTCTTCCCTGAAATTTAAAGTGGAGTCAAGGCGACTCTTAAAACAGAGTAAAGTCACAAACGACTGTATATAGCCATTTTGTTTTTATTTTTATGGTAAAATGGGTATGGAGAAAAGTCAGTTAAAAGGTTGAATGGTCTGATTTAAATGAGTCTCCTCTCATCAGCAGTCGACTCCTTTAACGTTTAAAAAGTAATCACCGACAAACTGATTCCGAGGGTCAGATGACTGGTCTGATTAGTGATGACATGCCTAAACCAATTTCAAACAAAATAATACGTTTTTTTTCTGCCTGACGTTACTGGAGATCCCGTAAACAGATGTCTCACAGAATTAAGGCTATTTTGACTGATTTAGTGTGGTAAAGAAAAGTCATTGTCTAGTAAATTCTGTAAAAAAAGACCCATATGTGCAAGCTTCTATCAGTGTTAGGTTTATCTGGGTCTGCATTGAAGTTAAAGTGACTAACTTTATACTGACAAACCAAATGGATAGGATAAGATTGTTTGCTCTCAACTCTCTCTTTATTGTTAAATTTCATGGGCGGTTGCACATGGACGGGCTATGTCTTTCAATGAACAAAACTGACAGTAACTATGAAAACAATAAAAGATAGAAATTATTTTTGAAAATTTTCAATAAGCTATACAGAAAGAATATGCAATAGTACAGGACACACAGGTGTATAAAAATGTACGGTACCACCCAAGTCGTCGCTCCTTTGTCGATACTGGGATCTACGGTATGCGGTGAAAACAAGCACTGTATTTACAGATAACCTACAAACTTATCACGTCATTGTTGAGTCAGTGATCCTGAGTTGTTTTCAGTAACTAAATATCATTAGCACCAGTATACTTCTCATAGGCTTGTGCAAACAAGCGCACGGTTGATTGGAATAAAAACTGTCAACTACTACATTCTCGTATTTTACACTTTTTGTCATTGCGTTACAAGAAGTTGTAAAATCATATTGTAGAATTAACCCTGTATATGAAACCTATTTATCCCCCAAATTGTCTGAGTGGTGCAAATAAAACCTTTACCAAAGTTTTGGACACTTTGAATACTTGTTACCTCTTGCTTACGCACGTAATCACTTAACAGTGACATGAGCATATTTCTCATCTATTTTCATTCATAAGTTGCCAAGGGTGTGGAAATAATTAGTAGACTTAAAAAGCTATTTTTACCACAAAGCTGTGCTTCGTACCATTTACCTAATCCCTGCATATCCTTACCTCTGTTATTGTAGCTTTGCTTAGACAGTCACTAGTGGTTTCTCTGTAAATTGGGTATCAGTTTTACAAAAAAAGTTCTATCATGTTCAATTAAGGCTATTGCAAATTCTGCTCTACGTGAACACACTGTTGTATTATTCAAGTCCTATTAAAACTAGATTCGACTAAATGATGTCATTAATGTTATCACTGCCACTTTCACATACAGTTTCTTCACACTCTTAACATTATACAATCGTGTCATTTTTTTTTCTTCGTTCGTAACTACTGTTTATTTTATATGTGAATGACAAATAAGGGGCCTGCCTCTTCCATTGTATTGGCTTAAGTTGACAAGAAAATTTTTCCTCTTTGGACATACCCCCCCCCCAAACAAAATGGGATGATAGTTATATGCAGTGAACTTGACACATTCGACGATTGATTAAAGTTATAGGAATTGCTCAATATGTTGATAACGACCAACTATGCAGTTTATCGTAGACATCACAGGCAGTGCAATTTTTGTAAATCTCTCGATGGAAAACTTATTAATCGAACAGAAACCAAACGCAATTACACAAAAAATAAAACAGGGTTTGTACAGATTCCAAACTTATCATGAGTAATGTGACCATATTTAAACAATTGAATATTTCTTTGTCTCCATAACAGGATGTGGAAAAACGTTGGAAGAAAAACACTCCTTGCCAAAGAAATGCCTTGATTGTGTTGTATTTATTTCACCTTACCTGGCTGTTTGGTCAGGTATATTTCTAAATCTTAAACAAATGGTGGTAGAACACTGAGAAAAAGTATCCCTTACATAGCTTGGTCTAAAAGGTGTCATCACACACCAGCCCTTTACTTCCTTCTCCATAGTTACTGACATTATCTGACCTCTTCATCCTAAGTTTAAATGTTTTTTTATTCATTTTAATTTAAAATAGCAGCGTGACCCCCACCCCCAGGTTTAAAGAGATTACGTGTTAATGACAAACCAGACGGATCATATTGTTTCATCGTAAGTTACCCACTATTTTAAATGTACATGCAGCGGAGACTTCATGAACAGAGCTCGCAAAATAAAATAAGAGGGCAATCCACGGAGTTGTGTATCTCACCGTCAACATGCATTGATTTCAACACAGGGCCTGCACATTGGGATTTGTAATAGTTTACGGCAACCACATCTCACAGAGACCTAGTTCCGGGCACTGAACGTAAATTAGAGGGAAATATTCTTCAAACATAAAATGGTAGTATGCAGAAAATCCGAATATAATATATCAATACTGATATCTGCTGTAAGGTAGCAAAATTAAGCCTATAGCCTGGTGCCACTAGGCTCAGGTAACGATAGCAATAATGGCTCAAAAGTATCTGTTCATATTACGCTACATAACACAATTATAATATTGGGTTATTCCATGTAGGTTAGGCTTAGTGGTTAGAGTTAGGGTCAGGCTATAATAGCATCCCTCTATGGGTTACTTGCACATTAGTCTCCTTTTTACCTGTGCGGGACCTGGTTCTACTAAAATTGTTTGACTTAAAAACAATGTTCTCATAATTGGTAGGGTTGTTGAAAGACATTATCCACAGGGGCCAGTTCTGCTAAAGATGTTATGGCTAACGTAAAAAAGGTGGTGTCTATTGACCCGGATGCTGGTTCTAAGATTTTTACCAAACAATCATACAATTTCACCAGTTTACGATAAGAGTGATATACTGTATCTTCATTATTGTGTTCATAGGGACGACCTTGCAAAGTATTGCGTATAACGCTTAATTAACTCTCAAGATATGGTGGAAATCCAAATTTTGAGGCAAAATGGGCTTTTTTTCCTAAAAAATCAGCAAATTTCACTGGATTTACCATTACAGTAGGATTATGTTGAGCAGTATGTGTTCTCAGGGAGTCCTTACAAAGCTTTAAGTTAATTGGTCTCATAGTTCTCAAGTTATGCTGGAAATACAATTTTGGGGGCAACATTTGCTTTTTTCCCTAAAAAATCAGCGAATTTCACTCTCTTTACTAGAAAGTGATATATCTTGAACACTACATTCTCAGATAAGTCCTCGCAAACATTGCATTAAATGCTCAATTACTTCTCAAGATGTTCTGGAAATACCAAATTTGGGGAAAATTGGCTTTTTATCTAAAGAATCAGCAAATTTGACTCAAGATACCAATCAATACATCTTGGACATATTGGCAAGCTTACCAAGTTTAAACTTAATCATTCATACACTTTCAAAGTATTCTGGAAAAACCTTAATTTGGACAGGTGCGGACGCACAAACACACACAAGCACTCATTGGCACAAACACCTTTTCATTTATACCACCCAACAGGACCCATCTGAACCCGTGGTCACTCTACCATGGGGTACCCCTGGGATGTCGCTACTCATCCACTCCAAACTTTTCCATGGCAACCGTTCTCCCATGGATGTACAGTAGAATATATGTAGAGTTTCACTAGCGAAGTGACTACAATATCTCATCTTAGCCCCTACATAGGGCGATGAGATAATGAAACAGATGTCATGTCTAAAATCAAAGGTTATTATTTTACAAAACAGACCATTGATAGGTAAAGAAATCTACAATTACACAGGTTTCACTGACGTATCAAAATGAAACTACTCAAGTGCTAGTCACTTGATTGGCATCCGGGATTTAGTGAGCAAAGGACTGTACGGAACTACAAACTGATCACCTCGATGCCTTTCTAGCATTCGGCTGTTTCGACTGAAACTCCTCTATTCTCCCAATTCTGTCTGAAATAGTACAAGTAAGGGATACACGAAACTTTTGGACAAAGTGATTACGTGCAAGAAGAAAAGGTAAAAACATTGGAATTTCATGTCCAAGAGTTTGGTAAGGAGACTCCAGCTGGTTAATTCTGCCATATGATTGCAAATTCTTCTAACATAACGACAATATGTAATAATGTGGTGGTTGACAATGAGTTTTTATTCAAATCAACTGTGTGTCACTTCTTTGAAGAAGCCAATGGGAAGTATATTATTAATGTTCAGTTAGTCAAAACAACACAGGATCACGAACGACGCAATGACATGATCAGTTTGAAGGTTATTAGTACATGCAGTGCTTCCTTTCACCAAATGCACCAACCCAAGAGCGACTGATGACTTGAAAAGTATGTTTTTGATACTGGTGAGACCTTAGTGCTGTGCACATTCATAATGTGGGAACTTATATTAAGAACCGTTACCTTTCAAATATGGTCTCTGAACAGAGGTGACATCAAGGGCGGGGGGGGGGGGGGCTTTCAACTTGCAGTATATCGGCCTGACAGATACAATGTACATGTTACCGGCTTATATGTTGCATTCACCTTTTGGTATTAAACACTCTTGAGGCTTTTCAGCCAGAATTTCTTGAAAATAGATATGATTAAACCTCTTTGCTAAAGGTGCACTTCACCCCCTTAGCCCCATGTAATGTTTTCCCAAGGACCAACATTGGGGATCATACCTTTTCATGATTGTTTTCAACTAAGATCGAATAACGTAAGCTAAAAGTATTTAGAATCTTTGCACTGGATGCATGCAGTGTGGTCTATTAATGCAAAATATTCATCCTGAGACTTAACTTTTCACTACTGAGAAAAACCTGAGCCTAGGCACAAGCCAAGGCACCCTGGACAATGCACACCCATGGACCAGCTGTCAGGATTCTCAAGACAAGCGTCTTGGCCGAAGTCGATAAGGCTTTCGCTACGTTTCGCTTTCGATTTACACGAGAATTTGTTACCCTCACAGTTGCTTTGCTTTATGCTCCCCCCCCCCCCCCCCCCTTTTACAATTCTAAATAAGTGTTGCTGCTATACTTGCATAATAGGGTCGGTAGGAGCCGCTTCTATTTACATTGAGCTATAGGCTACGCTTCTTTGTAGCAATGACACAAACATAGCGTGATAAGACTTTCTTTTATAGTATAATCCATGGTTTTCAGACTTCATTATCCATGAACTCTGCACAATTACAAACGTATGAAACGGCAATTTACATTATATTCCAATTTACATTATGCCAAATATGGAAAAAAAAAGTGATAGCTAAATCAATAAATAAACTAAAACAAACACTGGAACTTCAATCCTTTCGAATACAGTCTGGAAGCCAATGGGAATAGGCTGCTACTCAGTCATATACGGCTTCTATGTAAAGTACTATATATATGGTTTACCAAATGGATCAAGTGCATGGTTACTGTAGCAGCACAGGATCTCTAAGTGGTCTGGCAATAAGGACAGAAAAATGTATTTTAGGAAAAAGCGGTGGTAAAACCAGCCTGTCTCTCTAACGGAACCATTACCGTAATGATAAGAGAGTTTCACTAAAGAGTTTCAGTATGCCGGTAGAGGCCCAACAAGAAAAAAAGGCGGAGTAACAAACAGAAGTTAATCGATCGAGGAAACTATATTCTGAATTTCCAGACTATGTGAAACTCTTCGTTCTTTAGAGAACTTCGACCTCCAAACCATATCGATCACATACGGTATATTGCTACTTCTCCATTGCCAATGATGAGAAACTGAATAGTGTAAGGAAGCGGCTCACTCCACACGTTCATCATGCTTTTAAAAGACCACAAAATTTAGATAAGCATCCACCAATTATGTGACAAGTGACATTTACTTCATGCCTTTGCAAAATACAACAGTACAAGAGGAGATTCACTACAGGATCCTATATGTACATTGTACAGTACTGGTATGTAAGTGTAGCCTATATAAACTGCTGCATGTTGGCACACACACTTATTCCCTATAGAGACAGTGCAGAAAGATCGTCTCCACAAGGCACTGTGTACGGCTGTTACACATCCAAATCCTTCATGAATTTTTGAATTGATAAACTGCAACTAACTGCATTGTTAATGACACTTGCATTTTTCAGTTCTGTCAATTCTCCTGGTTTCATCGGGAGACTCCATGTCTTTGTCCACATCTCCTGCCCCCGGGGTCTAATCTCCCGTTTTTGATTCCTTGCGGAAGCAAAAAAATCTATGCGAGGATGATGTCGTGTGTGTGTGCGTATTCGTGAATGTGACACTTCGCTTGTAAACACAATATCTCAAGAAGGGTAACCATGACTAACATGACGTTACAACCGTGCTAAAGTGTTCAACAGACCCTCTTCATGCCCGATTACACATGTATTACCTATGGACATTGCACCTCATACCTCTTGCCAGGCAGCTCAAGAAAGCCTAGATGTTGGATTGACACACCTAAAATTACTTCACAAGAACGATGTTTAATTGACCATGTGGATTATCACGGCATGAGGTGATAAACTGACCTAGGGCAATGAAAGTTTGCAACAAGTTGAACCTCAGTAGAACAAAAGAAGAGTGAGGTTGAAGTGAATCCAGTTTTAACGTACGAGTAACGGCATGATCTCATACTTGGTGTGTGGGTTTTTCATAGTGAGTAGATGATCCCTAGTGTTTTTGGAGGAGGTCAAAGGTCATTTGAGGTCACCAGAGGTCAAACTGTGAAGGCCTTGTAAACACGATATCTTAAGAACGGTGATTGTGACTGATGTCCTACCTGGTGTGTGGATTGGTCGTAGTAAGTAGATGATCCTTATTGTTTTTGGTGGATGTCAAAGGTCATATGAAGTCACCAGAGTTCAAACTGTAAAAACCTTGTAAACACAATATCTCCAGAAAGGTAACTGTGACTGATGTCATACTTAGGGTGTTGCTTTGCCATACTGATTAGATGATCCCTTTCAACTTTGGTGAGAGACAAAGGTCATTTGAGGTCACCAGAATTCAAACTGTAAAAACTTTGTAAACACAATATCTCCAGAAGGACAACCATGACTGATGTAATACTTGGTGTGTGGGTTGGCAATAATAAGCAGAAGATCTCTATTGTTTTTGGTCGAGGTCAAGGGTCATTTGAGGTCACCAGATGTCAAACTGTAAAAATATGTAAACACAGGAGCCAGGAGTCTAACCTTGACTGATGTCATACTTGATGTCTAGATGCTGTATACTAAGTAGATGACTCCTCCTTTTGTTTGTGGTGGAGGTCAAAGGTTGTTTGAGGTCACCCGAGGTCAAACCTTGCTAAAACATTTACTCCAGAAGGGTAATGTTTGCTGATGTCATACCTGATGTGTGGGTTGGCCATACTTGAAACTCTTAACACTATTTTCCACTGTCATACAGTACATTAGTACTAATTTTGCGGGTTGCTTTGTAGGTAGGTCATTAGCTTGTAAGGGTCACTGCATACAGAGGGCATATGTGTAGCTGCAATGTACGTGAACATAGGCGTACAAGAGCATCTTGCCCTTTGCTTGTGCCTGGGTGTTGATTCCCTCCATGTCACTGTTTTCTGTCGAAAATTATCAATCTCCCTATTTTTTACTAATCTCCCGATTTATTTGGTTCTGAAAAATGTAGATTCCCTATTTTTGTGTGAGACACGTTGGCAGGTCTGTTGTTTCAGCACAGATCCTACTATAGTTTTGCCGTAAGTTACTGTTTATAATGCCTCTGTGGGGTACAAATCGTTAATGTGAACAACATTTAACAAGCCATAAATGTGAACAGTCTAAACAAGGAACCGAAATGCGTCCAGTGAGAAGGTACCCTCGAATCCACTATTAATCAATCTGGGGATAGAAGAGATTGCCTCATCGTCAAATATTAAATTAAGTGGACTTCATAAGCTCGTATTTTGACACTTAGTTCATGTTTCAGTGCATGTGACCCCGCATGTACATGATACAGTACAGGTATGTAAGTGTATATATTGCTGCAGTGTGATACACACTGTTACTCCCTATGGAGACAATGCAGACATATGAAAAGTCTCCACAAGGCATCCTAATGTGTACAGAATAGGCCTAATCAGTTTGGGGATAGAGGTTATTGATTCATCATCAAATAGTTAAGTAACTGGGCATTTAGTTGCTGTTTTGACCCTCATATTTCAGTGCATGGGATCCTGTGTACATTATACAGTACTGCTATGTGAGTGTGTATACTGCAGCAGTGTGTCACACACCCTTATTCCCGTGGAGACAATGCCAAAAAACATGAAAGGTCTCCACAAGGTACCAAAATGTGTAAAGTTTTACATCCAAATCCATTATGAGTTCAGTTTAGGGATAGAAGTGATTGCTTTCTCATCGAATATTCTATTGATAAACTGCAACTTCCTGTTATTTTGACCCTTGCATGTTTCAACACAGATCCTACGTACATATACAGTATTGTTATACGTCAAATAATTAATAATCACATAATTATCTGGACAGGCTGTTTTGACCCTCCTTGCATATTAGTGCGTTAAAGCCAATGTAAATTATAATGTAATAAATAAAGTACTGATATGTTATTGTATACACTACTTTGGTGTGGTACACACTCTTGTTCCCTATGGAAACAATGTCGAAACATGAGCAGTCTCCACAAAGCAGCTCAAGTGTGTACTAATTAGTTACATCGAAGTCCATCACAAACCAGTTTGGGGATAGAAGTGATTGATTTCTCATTGAATATTTAATTCATAAACTGCAACGATAGCTGGTCTTTTGATCCTTGTATCTTTCGGCACAGATCCTAAGTGCATGTACAGTACTGGTATGCCATCGTATACTCCCCATTGTATACTCAGTACCATTCAAAATCACTTTACATGGTGAATCGGTCTCTCTAAAATATTCAGATAAAGGTCAAATTTGTCACTGAAACATCTTTGTCTGTGGGGATGGCAACTATTATTTATTGCCATTCCATACAAAAACTTTTCTATAGACTCCTATAGAAATGTCCTTAGAGCTCTCTACTTCATAGAATTAACGATTTGAATAGGAATGCTAGAATTCCTCTATAAAAATTTGCAGTTCCTTTGGAGTTTCATAAAATTTACTATTTCTATACAATAGTTTATATATATATATATTATTGTATCTAAAACTTATTAGCTTTCTGGTGCATTATGACCATCGTGGTTGCAATAGTTTTAAGGCAGAGTTGTGTGATAGGCTAACATTCACGCAATATAGCATGAAGGCAAATATCTAAAGCACTGTATTTTACACGCTATTCGGTCCTTTTATTACAACGTAGTCTATTGTGGTTGTGGCCTAGTTAAGTAGAATTCATTTACAAAAAAAAAAAAAAAACTTTGTACCTTGTACACTTTATTCTCTGAAATAGATATCTAAAGCTCATTAATTTAACGTCAATCTCCCTGCGTCCATATAATGTGAGACTGATTTTATTTTTAAATGCTCTCCACTTGTTAAGACTGGTAGCAAGTTATTATTTGTCTCAGTCTGGATTGCATCCTGGTACATCCCGGGATTGCCCGGCTGTCACTAAATTTTCTCTACTGATTTCACATCTGCTTTCAGAGCTAAAAACCAGGTTTCCCCCATGGTCAAGTTTGCTGACGACATGACTGTCACTGAGGTCTTATGAGTTTCTGACAATGACTAGTCAAACTATCTTTCTCAGGGAGATTCCTTTGTACACTAGTGATGACTCCTCTTCAACGTCTAAGAAAAAAACAAGATGATGACTTCCTGAGGAGAACAACCCTTAAACTGGATATCAAATTATACAATAGAGGGCAATTGTCTTCCTTGCAATTCCCGGGACTCCCATATAATTAATAGGCTCTGAGGACTGTTTGGAAATTATGAGAAAGTTAACAGCTATATATACTGAAACCATATAGAGTCAATCAGTGTCACTCTGATCATTTTTACTGAGCTATTGCTCAGAATATCCTCATGTTGTCAATAACTGAAGTGTGACACAATCAGGTGTCAGGAGTTATCCGCCACAGTCAGATCTGCCGAAAGGCACATTTAGCTGACTTTCTTTCTCTAACGTCGATCACTCAGAACAGAAATGATTTTGGCGGATGCAGGTCATCCTGTGCATACCATCCTATGTCATGAGATCGCTAAGTCAATACCATGAGGAAACAAATGTTTTACTTATGTAGCTTCTTTCCAGTTGTCATCAAACTGTACAATTCTGATCAACACCGTAGCTACGGCAACATCTTTCGGGAGGAGTGAAAGTAAAAAATATGACTGGCTGAGTGTTTTTTTCTAACTGTGTGTCGACCCCCCCCCCCCCGATGTTTTCAGTCACTAGGAATGCCATTCTCAATGAGAGTGGGGCATTAAAAGGGGTGTAGTCTTCACGAAAAGGGCATCATCAGGCTGAACAAACAAATTATCAGCAAAACAGAAAGAAGAGAAAGCTTGAGGAAGGGAGGAGGCGGGGGAACGACAAGACTATCTAAGCGGAGCGCCAGCGTTAGTTGGTTGGGAGCACTCAAGGAAATTTTGGCTTTTCAAACCACTTTATGGTAGGAAACGGCATTTTCCGGTTGTACTGGCTGCATGTACCCAGGCTTAAAATGTGGATGTCATTTCTGCAATTCCATAGTTCATTTGAAAAGAAAAATCAATCTATGAAAAATGGTTATACATACCAGGTGGGTTGAGGTCATACAAGAATCGTAACGAATTACGTAACCTTTTGAATTTCTTCTTGGAGAACTTGCAAATACTTTGTGGCTGATCACATAGGAACACCGACACCTACATTTTATTTAGGGGGAGGGGAAGAGATCGGCTACATTATGTTTGTGACTAATCAGCGACATTACTATCTAAGCGGAGCGCCATCATTAGTTGGCGTGGAGCGTCCAAGAAAATGTTGGCTTTCCAAAACATCCAGATGGCAGGAAACGTCACCGCCCGGGTGCACTTCAGGCTGCATGTTCCCAGCCTTGAAATATGGATATCATGTCTGCAATTAACCAATACGTGCGAAAAGAAAAATCAGTTGATTAAAAACGGTATCACAAATCAGTGTTTTTGAGGTGATACAAGAATCTTAATAAGCTACGCATCCTCCTCCATTTTTTTTTTTTTTTTTGGAGAGGGGAGGTTCTTGGCAAATATTTTTGATGAAAACATAGGCGCACTAGCGCCTAGAAATTGGGGTGACGCAGAAATTGTTTGAACTAATTATATTTGTTACTAACTAGCGACATTACTATCTAAGCGGAGCGCCACATTGGTTGGCTTGGAGAAAATTGTGATATTTCAAAACTACCAGATGGCAGGAAACGACACTTTCCGAGTGTACTTGAGCTGGATGTACCCAGCCTGGGAGGTTGTGTGACATGCTTCTAGGGAAAAAAAAACATTAATTCAGAAGCTGCAAAGTAAAACCCTGTGAGAAAATCTGTTGGAATTTTGTTTCTATCTTTTACCGTTTCTGAGATAATTTGAGAAGAACGCAAAACAGTTGACGTCGAGTGTTGCACAGTGTCAGTATTTCTTTTGTAAAAACTATATATTTTGCCTTTTAACGACTTAATTACTGAGTTTCACATTGGTAAGTGGTATTGATATTTTTAAGAAGAAAATACATGCTTCCAAATAAAACCCTCTGGGCATATAAAATTCTCAAATATCCTCGAAATAGAGGTGACATAAACAAAGGATTAACGTAAGTAATGTGATAGGAGTCTATCTCTTGATGTCACAAATTTGCATACTTAGCCAATGCTTACTCGTGATACAGCTGTGTGATACTAATTTGCCTTTAAATTGGTCAATCGGTGACGGATTTTGATAACGTTTGTGGCTATTTTTAATATTTTCAATGCTGAAAACACTCAATACTCTAGAATGCCATTTTCATGTCCCAGCGACCTTTAACATAGCATCATGTCTACAATTTTACAATTAAAGATAAAAATATTTTATAGAAAAATTTGGAATGATCTAGAATATTTATGCTATAGTCACTTCCTAAAAAAAAAACAATTCAACTACTTTAACTTTCTAACGATTACAGTCCTCTCTTCAACTACCGGGTAACTTTAGACATAATCTGGTGCAATATTTTGGATTTATTTTAAACAATTTTTCCAGAGAAATTATAATTCCCAAAAAGTTACAAAAAAATTAATCTCTGGCGCTTAGCTTTTCATTACTTTGCTACAGCCTTCGATGATTGCATAATAAAGTATAAAGCCAGTTCTTGTACCGATAACTTTGTAAACGACAGCCAACTTGATGAGCAAAAAAATGTTACGCAATGAAGTAATTTTGTAGGTGGGGAAAGCATGAGCGATGCGCCATTTGATAGATGTTTTTAACCCACTAGGTATTATTGGATACAATCTGGCTCAATATTTAGAGTCTTTTGAAGTCATAAAATGTGCAAGACTGAGATATGGAAAATTGTAACTGGCATTCCACATTTTGCAAGTGCATTTTCCGACAATCGCCGCACCTAAGTAGGCTGAAAGATAAAAAATGCGAAAACTGGCACTTCAAAGTTACTGAGAATTTTGTCAATTATCAGATCACCTTAAACACAACCTGCTGGAAAAGTAGCCATCGTTCTATGTCATAAAATGAGCTAGACTGAGATATGAAAAATCTCAACTGGTATTTCAGATGTCCGACTACCGTAGCCTTGACAGATTGGAGGGGCGGGGTCAAACACCCTCACCCTCCGTAAGTTGTTTTTATGTTGAGGTACTTTTAGATGTCCTTTCTGGACTTCTGTACAACTCCTTTGTGTCAACAGATAAATCCACCGTAATTAGCTGTTTCATTTTACTTCAATGGCAAACCTTTCTTCCGCAGTTTTAACTCAGCAGATGCTCAAAGGATAAAAAGCAGTGCAAATGAATTTGTACAACCCCCGAGTTGAATTTACGAAAATTTCTTAAGTTCTGCGTGGAAATGTGACATATTTCTGCTAGAACGGATAAGGCCAAAATGAGCAGATGCATAGACTTATGATCCACAAAAAAACATGACCTTTAGTCCCAAGGATGAAAAGCAAGAGCTTGTGCCTTGTATGGGTCAACGTCTAGAGGACAACGTCTATATTGAAAATTAATATTGCGGTGGATCTACAAAAATGAGAAAAATATGCCAAAAGAATGTCGGCACTTCAGCACACTTCAGGATGCAAATGTAGCCTTTTAGTTTGTTTGGTCACTTTCGGTGTGTGTGCTAAGTCGAAAGTAAGCGTATGTCTCATGCATTGCATTCCTCCGTAACATGTTACACGTCTAACAACCAGTAGGAACACGGTCTAAGTCGTAAAAACTCAATGACTGGTAAACATGCAAAAAGGCTTGTGCCGTAGTGAATGAGAACGGACAAAGTAACAAAAATAAAATAATAATAATAAAAAATAAATAATTAAAATAAAAAACAAGAGGGCAATCCACGGATTTGCATATCTCATCGCCAACATGAATTGATTTCAATACACGGCATGCACATAGGGATTTGCATAGTTTACTGCAACCACATCTCACAGAGACCTAATTTTGGGGAACTAGTTGTAACTGAGTGGGAAATATTATTCAAGCATAAAATGGTGGTAAGCAGAGCCGAACATCTCAATACTGATATCTACTGTAAGGTAGCAACTTAAGGTTGTAGCCTGGTGCTACTAGGCTCAAGTAACGATAACAATACCGGCTCAAAAGTATCTGTGCATATTACGCTACCTAACACGATTATAACATTGGGTTATTCCATATAGGTTAGGCTTAGTTTTTAAAGTTAGGGGGAGGATATAAGACCATCCCTCTATGGGTTATTGTACAATAGTCTCCTATTTACCTGTGCAGGACCTGGTTCTGCTAAAGTTATTGCTTGACCTAATAATAATGTTCTCATAAAAGACATTATCCACAGGGGCCAGTTCTACTGAAGATGTTTTGGCTAAAGTTAAAAAGGTGGTGTCCACTGACCCAGATGCTGTTTCTACGTTTTTACCAAACAATCATACAATTTCACCAGTTTACTATGAGAGTGATAAACTGTATCTTTATTACTGTGTTCATAGGAACGGCCTTGCAAAATTTTGCGTATAATGCTTAATTAGCTCTCAAGATATGGTGGAAATCCAAATTTTGAGGCAAAATGGGCTTTTTTCCTAAAAAATCAGCAAATCTCACTGGATTTACCTTTACAATAATATTATGTTGAACAGTATGTGTTCCAAGGGAAGTCCTTACAAAGCCTTTTTAATTGGTCTAAAAGTTGTCAATGATATGGTAGAAATCCAAATTTGACTCTTTTCCCCAGAAATCAGCCAATTTCACTGGATTCACCATAACAGTAATAAAAAATTGGACAATGTGTTTTCAGGTAAGTCCTTACAAAACGTTAACTTAATTGGTCTAATAGTTCTCAAGATATGCTGGAAATAGCAATTTTGGGGCAAAAGTGGATTCTTTTTTTCTCAAAACTCAGCACAATTCACTGGATTTATCATTACAGTAATATTGTGTTGAACAATGTGTTCTCAGGTAAGTACTTACAAAAATTTAAGATAATTGGTCTAATAGTTCTCAAGATATGTTGGAAATACAAATTTTGCGGTAAAATTGGCTTTTTTCTAAAAAATCAGCAAACTTTACTCTCTTTACAACAAAAATTATATACCTTGAATAATTCAGTCTCAGGTAGCCATTTGCAAAATTTTGCATTAAATGCTCAAATACTTCTCAAGATATGCTGGAAATAGCAATTTTGGGGCAAAATTGACTTTTTTCTAAAAAATCAGCAAATTTGACTCGATTTACCATACAACTAATACATCTTGAACGTATTGGCATCATGCACAACCTTACCAAGTTTCATCTTAATCGATCATATACTTTTCAAACTAATCTGGAAAAACCAAAATTTGGACACGTCCGGACGCACACACACAACCCGTACACACGCACGCACACGTGTTGGCACGGACACGTTTTCATTTATACCACCCAAGAGGACCCTCCTGTATCCATGGTCACTCTACCATGGGATACCCCTGGGGCGTCGCTACTCATCCAATCCAAGTGTTTCCATGGCAACCATTCTCCCATGGGTGCACCGTACAATACATAGTTCCACTAGCCAAGTGACTACAATATCTCATCTAGCCCCTATAGGGCGTTGAGATAACAAATAAATATAAAAAATGAAATATATAAAAAATAAACAAAACAAAAAAGCGAATGAAGGTAACTGAATATTCACTGATCTGTGAAAGGAATTTGCCGCTTTTGAAACATCAAGCGCCTTTTTTGTAAAGTCAGAACCACTTCTCATTCACTAAACCATAAGGAAGCCGATAGGAGGTTGAACAGACATATAATATCGTCCTGTATTCAGTGTTCAAGCGATTCCGTGTAATGTTGTTGGTGGCTAGTGATTTGTAATGATGAAAACAGTTTAAGTGAGTATGATGTCATATATGGAGGAAAATCTGACTGTTTATCTCCACCATTCTACGTTTGTTCACCTATAAATTTAATGACTGACACTGAAGGGGACCTCTTGGCTGACTGTTCTTTTAGTAATCCAAAAAGACAAGAAAGAGGCTTATGTTGGAATTCTTACAAAACTGGATAAGATGTGAAGTCAAGATCGATACGAAGAATGTCGTCGTTACGTAATTTCCGGTTTCATCTGTATTTACTTCTCATTCAGGTTTAATCCATCCTCATCGCATTAGATGTTACCTATTACCATGGAAGCCACGTTCAAGAGCCATTACTTCCTAGACCTAGAAAAGGTTTGCTATCATACTTTGCGTATTGCACGTATTTCAAAGAAAAAAAATTGCAAGTTAATTAATTCTCCCAAATTTTCATTCGCACAAAATTGATATAAAATTTCCACTATTCGTTTTTTGTCGCGAGGTACAGTGCTTCAACTTGATAATATGCATTTTAACCACAAAATGTTTACTTAAACTGTTTATTACAAATCAAATTCACTTTTAGCAAGGAAATTTCTATTATGTTCAGCTTTTCGTGATAAATACATCACTTTTTTCATACATTTCCCCAAAAATATTGTAAATTAGATAGTCCTGACAGGGTGTACATTCAAACCATGTTCTGCTTATCAAAATTGTATACACTGCACCTTGATTGGGGCTACTTATTCATCATTTACATTAAATGAATTCGTTGTCGTTTACTTTTTCTGTTTAAAAGGGGTACCAATTTGTGCCCTTCATAGGTTCTATGACTCCGCAAACGTTGTTGACACAGTAACTGCACGTTACGTGAAAACCACAGTCAACCACAGTGGTAAAATCTACAGCTCGCTGATCTGGAGGATTACTCATAGAATGCCGTGGCACGCGTGTGTGACGGAAAAGTAAAGATGTCGTGACAAGTTATCAAAGTAGCTATATGCATCCTCACCACCTTGGTGCTGCCTCTGGCTATTTTCCAAAGCTGTTCCATGTCAGTTACTTAACCGTTAATTAATTGCTTAAAATGCTAATAAGCAAAGAGTATTTTCTTCATGTAGATATAATGTTTGCACTGTGTCAACAAGCAAAAAGCGAAACAACACGAATTTTGTGCCAGATCATGATCATCTTAGTAACTCAAATTGGAATTTAACTTGCCAATGTAAGGAGAAGAATCTTATACCTTATGTGGCGAAGGTACAAAAACTCTGTGTAAAAGCCTCTTATTGTTCTTCATAAGTTTCAGAGTTAAATTTGAATTAAATTAAATTGAAATAAAAGTGAATTAAAGGTGGTAATGTTCTAACATTTTTCTGAAAATATCTCAAACGTTCCAAGGCAGAGAGAGAGAGATAAATTTTGAATAATACAGATAGGGTATTGCTGTCTGAGCCGCTAAGCTTCGAATACTATTTTATTTTCCACCCTTAAAGTGATTGGCTTGCTCAAAGAAGCACACCATTGATTTGAATGAAAACTGTCAACCACTACATTATCGTATTCTACACTTTTTTTGTGGTCAGGTTAGAGGAAGTTGAAGTCATATGGCAGAATTAGTCAACTGAAATCTATTTATTTTCCCAGATTATCTGAATGGTGTAATTAAAAGCCTTACCAAACTTTTGGAGATGAAATTTCAATGTTTTTCCTTTTTGTCTACCCACGTAATCACTTTAACATTGCTTCCTCCTCTTTTGAAGGGTCGTAATCTATCTACTGACAATTTCTCGCTTCCCGTAGGCAGTTTCTCGTCTATCCGCTCAAACCACCAACACTTCGGCTTTGTCGTAAGCGCCAGCTTAGCGTGAAGCCATTCTCTCAAATGAACGAGTTAGTACCACCGCACAGGTGTACTACATTTAGGAGTGCCCAAAGGTTGTTACATTTTGTCCCAAGACCATGCAAAGAGGAATGTTCAAACAGTACAGACGTTTCCTGCTGAGAACATTCCATTGTGTACGGGAGGGTGTAAATTTATAATTTGGCAAATCATGATAGTATTTTAATTGAATCGTACCGTTTTTAGTGCCAACAATGAGAAATTTTAGAGCCATGTATTTGGAAAGTTGCAAACCTGTGTTAACATTGACGTGTTGTAAAAAGGATATCGTGATAACTTGATAACATATAATGTGTGAAGTGTACAAAGTGTTGGGCTGCGCCCGTGATGCTGTTTCCTATTTCTTTTCTTTATGTGGAGGGGGGGGTGGGAACAAAAATATGCAGGAAGTTCACAACCTTGCCACTTGTTTGTTCCATGTGTGGTCCCAGTCTACACATGACTAACACTTCTGCTTTGAGCAGCATGTTAAACATTCATGTAAACACAATATTACATGTTTACATGCACATTTTACTCTCTGAATGTTACATAATTCAACATTAAATGCAAATCAGAGAAAGAATAAACCAAGTGCTCTGTTACCGTTTATATTTGTGGGTATGGGAAGAAATATATGCAGGAGGTTCACAACCTTGGCTACCTTTACCTGTTTAGACATGTATAACACTAATCATTTTTGCTTTGAGAACGATACCAGGAACTCAGTTCTAAAGATCTAAAACAGTTTTTAACACTTAACACATATATGGTCCTCCCCTTCGGAAATCACTAACGTTTACGTTAATTTAAAAGTTAGTTTAACTGATGTCAGTAACATTGTTTCTCCATGCAAGGTGATCATGATAATGCAGTGACTGATCCCTGTGCATGAAAACTGAAAGTAATTGTCGGTATAGATGGTAGACAACTTATTAGGAAGATAACTGATGCACCACTTATGTAGGACGCTTTTGCACTTATAAACTGTGGTACTACTAATTTTGATGACATACATCAAAATATTGATAATGATCATGTTTGCGATTAAACACATTACTATTCAAAACAGAAACTGTTATATACTCTGAACCCCCGAAAAAGGTGAGAAACGCAAACTAATGGCATACAAATAATATAATCTTGTTTATTATGGTAATTGAAAATTTTCTTCCTGATTTTCCTCTCATTAGGCCAATCTCAGTCGATGGCGGAACATACACTTTATCCACATCACGCCTCACTCGTTGTCTAAGGTTAAAGAGGATGGCAATCGATCCTAGAGATGCAATGCATACATATACTGATCGGTGTTTAAACAGCTAATCCGAATGAAGATGTTTAAAGTCCTCGCAGGTTGTGCAAAGTTTATGCAAGCATGAATATTCGTGTTTTTATGCATCTTTTACTGACAATAGGTTTCTCAATCAGATTCGTGAGAATTAGACTGCAGATAGTATCATCATCAAAATATTCACATACTGAATCAACAACATGCCAACATTCCGCCCTTGCAAAGACGACATTTCTCTTTCTAGGGGTCTCACTCCTTTATACAGTGAGATGTGGTGTAATTTTAGAGGATATCTTTTTAATCGTACAAACTTTAATTACCACCATAAACCGGTAAATAACCCTTGCTTATGTCCTCTGCTGCATCATTGACACAATAAAATTAATTCATGAAAGCCTAAAACATCCAGCGTTGTTCAAAGTGGCCACATGTGGCAGATTTAAACAGTCCTTGATGTTAGGGAGCAAGACTCTCAGGAGGAATCTTCAAGAATTTATATTTAATTTAAACATGACAACTTTATAAAGGAGACAAAGAAGACGTCGAATATTTCATCAGTTCAAGTACTGGTAAAAAAATACGTTGTTAAAGATAAGCTCTCATGTTGTTCTTCAAACAATATTATCAACCTTTGCTACTTGGTTTCTTTGCAATTTGCAATGTTTAGGGTCCACTTTTACACCATTTAAAGTTCAATTTCGTTCATTACTAGTAAAGGCAGGTTGGATCGACTTCATGACGCATTTTAATTCAAAGCCAAATTTTCTTAGGCCACATCTTTTGGTAAAAATACAAGAAAAAATTCAGTTCACGCAAGAAAGTAAGGTAATGTAATTCAGTGATTTTAAACCTGCAGTCCGTGGACACCAGTGGTCCGTGAAATTGTTCGGGAATCTGCTAAGTGCAAAGAGGTCCGTGGGAGTCCGTGAAAAAAAAAAAATAGGGGTCCGTAGGAAAGGTGTTCGCGAAAGCGATAGTGCTTCGAAATATTCAGGCGAAATCGTAAGCGTAATATAAAATTTATCATTCATCTCCCCTTAAAATGAAACATTTGGTTGTAGAGGAGAAGCAGTTTGTATGTTGTTTTTTTCTTATTTTTTTTTTCAATTGAGTGTATAAATGAAACCTTTTACGTGGGGGGGGGGGGGGTTATTAGGCAATATGTGACTATTGTCCTCGTTTCACGGTAAATTGATCGTTAAAGGATGGCAGAATGAATGGACGTTGCGATCAAAAGCAGCACTCAGTAAAGGTGGACCTTTCTGGGAACAATGAACTCAAACGGATAGAAATCTACAAATAATGTTCTGTAACCTTTATGCATCTGAGTAATAATTCTAGGTGTTGAATGCAGTAAAAGAAAAACATCTACAATAGGCTTTATGAAAAGTCCCTCTAGCTCAGCGGTTCAACGACCATTGTGCACAGTCACTACAGGGAAGACGTTTGAATTATACGTGGTAGCTTTCCAATAAGTAAAGTGTGTTGTACAGGTCTCGTACTTCAACCACCAACAACTTAGCTGTTGCAAAATTTTTAACATATTCAAATACACTTCTCTAAAGGAAGTGATTTGTAAATCCACATTTAACTTTTCACTACTGGTAGGAATTGCAATCACCAGCACTCACGATAAAGCTGAATTGAGATGACTTTTATGTCACTTCAAAGTGATCATACTGTGACCACGAAGTCTCCAGTTTAGTTGCAAGAGGTCAATATTTTGTGCCTTTATTTACCTTGTTTTTGTAATCATGTCCTTCTATTCATCCCCAAATCAGGGCACATAAAAATGGGATAGCAAAGTACAAGCAAAATCGTAACCAGAGGTTATTTTTCAGTATATCATTATGTATGGTGGGAAATATGGTGGGGAATATTGCGTTCCATACAAAAAATCTAGAGGAAACATTAGAAAATCAACACAGATGCATTTTTACCTCAAAATTAACACAAAGCGCAAAATATGGTTATTTCTTACTGCATTTTTATACCAAATATCATGCTTTAGAAAGGTAAGGGTCTTTACGTAAGATGAAATGGAAATTCTCTTACACAATCCATTCATCTCCTTCTGTATATAATTATTTCTGACTTTTTCTTCAAATTACCCCTAAACTCACTGATAGATTAGTGACTGCATTACGTTTTTTGTAAGAAGGGGAAATAATGACGTCACTCTCGTAATGGTGGTTAAATAATTTCACAACAGATGTCAGGATCTCAAACGTAAAGAGTCAGAGATTCCGCATATAGGCTTATCCTCACTTTCCTAGATATATCCCATAAGTTACTAGTAAAGGGAGAAACATTCAAAGTTATTATATTGCGGATAGTTAAGATCCCGGTGAAGCCACTCGGAAAATAGTGGCCTAATAGCTTGATCTTAATTGAAACGGAGTTACACTTCAAAATTCAAAAGTCGGATATTTCACAGAAACAGTCACACAAACAGTAAATGATTTGGAAAATATCAGACCTTTTTATGACATTTATGACAAACCGAAAACTGTAAAGTTATACTTCCAAAGGTACAGTCACTGTGAATACCAAAGATTCAATCGATGCCACTTATAAGAAGGTGAACAGGCAACGCTTCAAATTTGTGAAATTGTCTACTTCTAATATATTAATTACTAACCGATTCAAACCATTTGCGTTTATTCAAAATGAAACGCCAAACTGAACAATCAGTGGGAATACCAACAAGGTAACAGTGATTATGGACACAAACATGGTAACAGTGATTATAAACACCCAGTGCGTGCCATTCTAAAAATGAATTTCTAAGTAATATCACAACATTGTTAGGTGTAAAGCATCTTATTGAGTAATTACCTGGTACCGTGGTTTATGTGAGAACCAGTAAATTCATAGCAGTTTCCTACATAAGAAACTTGAGCTGAATATTGTCTTATTTCATCGGGGTGGGATGATAAAAGAGGGTTTAGAGGGCAGGTAATGGTTGGAAGCTGTTCTGAATATTTTCTGCAAATTCGCAAAGCCAATACACGTGAACCATTTCTTTATTTCCAAATGTATATCCAAAGTAAAACAATTTGACTACACTAAAAAAAAAGTCCTACATGTGAGACGCCTACCCAGGGTTTTTCAGCAAGGAGTGCGTGTCTGAGTTGAAGGCGAACCACTTTTGTGCTTATCACGTGAGAATGGGCTAAGCGGAGCGCCACCATTACTTGCTGCTCAGCGTGACCGAAACTTACAAACGGGACAAATTTTGTAAACTACCATCAAACAATGATGATATGATTGCTTTAAGAGTATAAGTTCTTCTTTCTTATTCAAATACCTTCCTCAGAAAAAAAACTTTCTTCATATGTCCACAACAGAGATAAATTTAGTACAACATATGACTTCATCAAAAGACAAGGAGCATATAACAAATACATTGAACATGTATCATTGAGGATGACATATTAAAAGTCTGTCGTGAAACATTTTAAATGCCCTACAAATATGTAAGACACATCATCCTACAACATCCATGATGCCTACCGCCACCCGAAGCCGATGCGGAAAATATAAAATTATATCTGGCCCTAATGTCTTATTGGATAAGGTAGTGCCAATTACTTTTTTATACATAAACTAGTAAACTCCATTAGCAAGGAGCCAATTTTGAAACACCTGCAGAAAACAAAAATGTTGTTAATTCCTATATTTTTTTACCCCCTGTGTAAAGCTGTAACTTGTCGTTAAGAATAAAACCCTTGAAGTATTCGTGCATTTGTATGTGACACCTCATATGTATCTGAGAGTCATATTGGGACTATAAAAATTCAGCATTTCTTTAAAAAGTATGGATATCGATGCTTTGAAATTTACATATTTTGTCAACATATTGTAGAACAGTCGTTGTCGTAAAATATATGATTCGAGTAAACAGTCAACCGCCATTGTAACAATCCCTAATACTAAATTTACCAAGGAAATAAAACATCATACAACTTTAGCGTCGTATAAAGTAGAATGTTATTAATTAATATCATTCTTATTAGTGGAAATTACTGTTCTTATAAATGGAGTAGAAGAACTCTATTCCCAAGGAGCCAATTTTGAAAGTTTGATAGTATATGTGAAGTATAGAGCCCACTTCGTGTGACACCTCGAGTGTACACCTGCCAGTTGAGATTTTACTGCGACTTCTCATCACGTAAAGAGCTTACTAAAACGTACATGGTTTTTCCTCCTATTAACTGGGAAAAATTAACCTGTCAAACATGTTTTACAATACAGAATAGATTGAAACTATTAGATCTATAGTTTGTGTGTTTTATGTATTTAAACAGGGTTGAGGGTGGAACTCTTGAATTTAACGTGTATCTGTATGTGACACCGCGAATGTCCACCTAATTAAATGTAGTGCCAAATCAAGGCGTGTGGATATTCAGATATTGTAAACTACCATCAAACAACATTGAAATGATTCCCTTTGGGAATAACTTCTTTTGGTTTAGGTGAACAGATTCCTCAGCAAAATGAGGAAAATTTCCTTCGTATAGTTATAACAGCGATAATTTAGTTCAACATTTTGTACATGCCTTTACCCACAGAGATAGAGAAGTAACATACAACATGTACCTGAAAGATCTATGTCTGAGGATGATATGTTTAACATCTATCGAGAAAAAAACTAAAAAATGTAAATAAAAAATATGAAAGACACATCAGTTATCAACACCATTTAACCCCTTCAACCCCCCTCGAAGCCCAACATTAAAATAAAATTGTATCTAGCTTTAATGTCTTATCGCATAAAGTGGTGGCAAATACTTTGTTATACATGAACTAGAAGAAATGTATCCGCAAGAAGACAACTTTGAAATACAGGTAACAAAAATGTTGTTAGTTCTATATCTTTTACGCGATGTGTAAAACTGCACCTGGCCGTTAAGTGTTGGATCCTTGAATTACTCGTGCATTTGTATGTGACACCTCGACTGTACACAAAGATAAAATATCTGTTACACTGAGACGTGTAAAAATTTAGCCATTCTTTAAATTAACATAATAAACATCATTAGTAATGATAATGAAATTAATATATATATATATATACAAAGATTGGAGAGGTCCATATACTAATAATAAAACTGAAAATAGCTTGAAATTCATGATGAATCAAATATATTACGCCAATATTTCGTAAGAATACACCTTACATCGTCAAGGCGAAATAGCAAACTGATAATACAAGTCAGTACATTACAAAAACAGCTGTAACTGAAGTAAGTGAGTAATACCAGCTCAAAATAGCTGAAGATTAAAACTCTGGACGTTTCTATTCAGGGTAGGTTGTAAGCCCTTAATGAAAGAGACTCCATGATCTTGCGTCTATACCAGGCATTCTCTACATGGAGAACTTTAATATCACCTGGGTTTGGAAGTTTATGGGACGCCGTTTTACAGTGATCGTGTATGGAACTGAATTCTTTGAAATAGTCAGCATTTACATGTTTTTTAAATCTATCACAAAGCCTGAGTTTGGACTCCCCAATATAATTATCTTTACAAGTTTTGTCTCCACAAGGAATATGATAAATACAACCACTGCTTTTAAGATCAGGAATTTTGTCTTTAACCTTGAAAAATGAACCAATAAGGAACTTCGTCATATTCGTAATTGCCTTCTTCTTAACGCTTATCCTCTCAAACTCATCAAGAGCTTTGAGAGATATACCTGTAATTTAAGATCTAGATTACTAATGGGCCCTGTCCCCTGCACTGTGGACGAGAATAAAGTCTTATCGAAATTCTATCTTAAGTTACCATACTGTGGTAATATATCTAATCAAATTGCTAGATCTACCTCTAAGTCTTATATATATATATATATATATATATATATATATATATATATATATATATATATATATATATATATATATATATATATATATATATATATAATATATATATGTTGAATTAAAGATCTTAAACAGACAATTTGCGTTCTCTAAAGAGGACATCTGTTTTAGCTTTCAAAATAATAAATGCCACCCGTACGACTTCCTTACGACTTCCTTATATCTTCAGTAACAAGAGACAAAACGACTTACCCAACATAACAGAGTTTTGTTATAAATTTAAATTTGCCCTTCAGTTGGAAAAACATATTCATTATTTCTCTAAGAGTTATTTCTCTAAGAGTTTAACAAAAAGTAAAAACAATTATATTGAACTAAAAATGTCCTGAGTGTATAAGCCTTTTCATTTCTGGAAATGACCCTCTTCAAGGGACTAACGAAACCAATGCCGTAATCTACCTGGAATATAATTTGATTAAAAAAGGATACGACAACATAATACTACGAAGTGCATTACTACATTCTGACCATGAAGTGATTATTATATAGTAACTGTATTATGTACATGTATGCTGTAGATATGGATTTAACGTATGGATATTAAATATTGAACGTGCAACATCGCAAAAGTATACAATACCACATCGTACATTGAATATGACCGAATGTATAGGTAAATATCGTAACTACTGTATATATCAGTTTATATATGTTTCTTTTTAATTCATCATTTATATTAATGTTAAAAAAAGGAACAAAGACCAGAATAAACGGAGAAAAAAAAAGGGCTCGAATGGCTAAGGGGATTTTTGGAATAAGGAATAGAAACCATGAAGAGTTGGGTTTGGACGGAACATCAGAATTTCAATTACATATTACTTTTCACTTCCGTGCTTTTAAATGAATTTGAATTAACACCTAAAGGAAAACTAACAAAGTTCTCTGTAGAAAATCTTCAAATGTTGTACTCAAAGAGTTAGACTTGTAAATTTAATTAACGTCACATGTTATGTTGCTTTTCTCTGAGTGTATACGATGATTATGGTATCCTTGAGATATTACAAATCAAAAAATTAAGAAGTGTCATAAAGAAGCAGTTTTCAAAAACAAAATGAAAAAAACAAATCAAAAACAAATAGTGTCTCGAGCACAGACTTTATATTACGTATTATTTCAGCCTTTCGAGTAATAATTATTGCAATTATAATTATTAATCACAGATGATTTCTGACAGTCTTTCGTGTATAGTAAAACGTTTTATATGCCAAGAGACTATTGAATACAGTGTTTGGTCACGACCCTTTGTTTAGTAATCTAACAGTGTGATGCATTCCACCATGTGTAGATGAGTCTCATGTTTTAAACTACCAGTTATATTTTCTCCATGTGCTCATGGCGTTAATATTCAGGACACCACTTGATTAGTTCACCAAAGGTAGCGAATTTGAATAATCCGTTCTTGAACATCAAACTTCTGGGAATTGCAACAATCACCGATACAGTGACACGAGCAAAGACAGTGTACTTAAGTGACTATTTAAAACATGGAGGATTATTCCATCACTTTTACACACTGTCGTCAAATGCGTATTTCGTGCTTTGAATCAGAAGGGGTGGGGTCTTCATAAGGATCGTTTTAAAGTGCGTGAAAGACCGGGTAACAGGGGATGGAATTCCAACACGAGGGGGATACAAGTGTTGGAGGTCCTGTTTTTATAGGTAAGAAGGTCAAGGCGATCGAATGGAGCAGATTTGCCTATACCTTGTTTAACGATGCGCATCGGGTACCCGCACGAAAGACAGTTTCATGGAAGGGCAGATATCGAACGGTCATATTCCGCAGGGTCTGAGCAAATACGTTTGGTACGTAGGCATGGACTATAAACGATCGACTTGTTGAGATTGGGAGGGTGAGCACCGTCGAAATGTAGTAAGAGATGCTTGTCAGTGTGTCTGCAATAGAGAGATGTCGAAAATGCGCCTACTTGGGTTTTGAAACTATTAAGGGCACTTTTGCCGTGGGTCCAAATAAAAAAAAAAATATCATCAATGTAGAGATAGCAGTGTAATGGTTGAAGAGGAAAAATAGATAAGATTTGATCCTCAAGTTTATGCATGAAAATATTGGCATAAATAGGTGCCATTTTTGTTCCCATTGCTGTCACTTCAGTCTGCCGGAAAAAAATAATGTTATTAAAGGAAAAGTAGCTGTTCTTCAAGGATGAAATCGAGAAGTCTGGATATATCACAAGAAAGCGTTGATCAGAAGTATGTTCCAAAACAAAGTTTGTAGGAGACTCGTCACTTGTTCAAATTACCGCCATTTAATTTTGTAACCAAAGGAAATACGTGTTGCAGTTAACAAAAGATGCCAAATCTGCAAACACATCAATACAGGAGAGCAAGTCACTATTCCTAACTTTACATTTCCATTGAAACCATCTAATCTTAATTGTGACTCTGGTAATGTAGTTTGTTTTCTTCATTGTAACGTGTGTTTACACAGTATCTATGTTGGCGAGACAAATATTTCTTTTCTTCTCCACTTTAACAATAACGAAAAGTTCATTCGTGAACAGGCAACAGGCAACTTTGCCTGTGCAAAGGCCGCAGGCGTGCAGAACTAATGTGGACAATGGAGCTTCAAACACACCGCACTAGGTTCAACAAAGGCCTCGGTTTTCTTAGTCAAAACACTTTTCATCAAACCGTTAACCTTGTGAAGTTGTTTTGGTATCTTCTTGTGCATTGTTTGCCTTATGTATTTACCACTAATGATTAAAATTACTCACTATATCTCAATAATGAGAAAAACGGATCCAACTGGCGGCAGTCTTTGCAGACTATTTCCATTAGGGGTTCAAGCGTGTGACCTATAAAGAAGAATATTCAGTACTGGGAAGACCGGTGCAAAGTTAAACTAAGTGTGTAATCCTAATACCAAAACAACCTGTTCTTGACAATGCTGTTTTCAATGGTATAATAAAAAACTTAAATAAATAACATAACATGAAACGACTTTGTCATCAAATGATCTCCTGTAGGTAGGAACTTTACATTTATTTAAGTAATATAGAAGAAATCAATCGTTTTTCCATTTTTGATCAATTTAAGTGAAAAACTGAAAGAAAATTTGCCCGCTCACGTACAATTTAAGGAAAATACACCGTCCGTTAAAGAGTCTCTGGGTAAACGTGACCTTAATGGCTTCCAACAGCAAAAAAGAGATATGTGTCAAATAATATGTAATGATTGGCATAGTTTCAGTGTTAACAAGTAGTGATATATGCTTCCGAATATTTGACGCTTTGATTGAAAATTAGACGTTATTTGATTTTACATAAGAAAAATCTGAAAAATGTATTTCTTCTCTTGTTTCTTGCATTTTCGATGGTAACATACAAGACAACAATTATCTTTCAAGCTTTGTGTTTAGAAATTCTGCGTTTTACATCCAAAGATTTCAATTTCTTCAGATTCAAAGGAAAAATTAGCACTTACGGGCAGATGCAATTTTTTGAAAATAGCTGCAAACGTGTTGTACTTAGATCTTAAATTCCTCAATAAATAATGAATTTTCTTCTTGAAAATTCGGTCTTGGGAATTCGCAAACAAATCTGCTAAATACTGTAACACTGGCCTTGCACCTGTAATAGGGCTGGTGATGGAACAGACGGGCTAGCCCTTCACAGTAATGAATATGGTTGCGAAGAGGGGTAAATTAAGACAAATACACGGTTTAGACTTGAACAAAGTATATCAAGTATATCTATTGAATTATATTGTAGTCGATTAGAAACAAAAAAAGCAAGTTACACAGAGTAAATTTGAGAGACGTCTGCTGACGAAGAAACACATACAATAACAAAGCACATCGAAACTATTTCAACTGCATATCGGACACATAAACAGCTGGCATGGAATTTGCATGTCAATGCAACTTAAGTTACTCCATCTTTTAATGAATACCTCACTACCTTACATAAAAGAATACCTTACAAATTCTTGGACTTTACATAACCTAGGTTCTAAGTTACTTTGATAGTTAAACGTAATCGATGTGTTTTAGTTCAATTTACGTTGACATACGATACCAATGTAAACAAATCAAGTTAATATGCATAGTAAAACTAGGTATAAAGTTGATTGTGCCTTTTCAATTTTTTATTGTTTATATTTTTCATTCTTTTATTTTTATCTTTTTGTATTCGTTTCTCCAAGATTTATTCTTACATCAACAATGCAGCGGTTGTGCATAAAAGTATGCAGACGTGACATGAGCAGAATAACGGTGAAAATGTCCCTGGTATGGGTAGTGCCTGGAGGAGTGGTAGTGCCTGGAGGAGGGAAAAATGAAGTACAGGCAAGCTGAAATACTTGGCAGCGTACAGCTTTCTTGCGTGAACAGCATATATAATAAATTTATTAGCCTAAACGCCGTTTATGCGGATCATTAATTTTAAGCAGAGCTCTCACCTGTACCAGCTGCGGAGTCACAGGTAAATTCTATCGTATTAAGGCTATGGTATATTATACCAGTTCTAATGTTTTACTTAGTCACTTGTTGTAAATATGATGTGCCATATGTAAGGTCTGCAACCAGTCAGTTAAGAATTAGTGTATAGAAAATATGGAAATAATAAGCCAGAAAAGCTGTATGGGGATCTGCAATCCATACATCAGAGACTCGGCTCTTATAACAGAATCACCTTCTGTATACTTCTCACATCTCGAAACATCTCATTTGAAATGAATCCGGTATGTATACATTGCGCAGTCTGTGTGTTTAGCTTTCGATTAGTGGGGCTTGTCTTTCACAAATTATTTGACTGTGGGTCTTTTAGGTTTGATTTTTTCTTTTGATTTTTACATTTATATTTCGTTTTTTTTTTTTTACGTCCACAGATTATAATGATTACAACTCCAGTCTTCACACTCATGAATTATTAATGAGATGTCCACCTGGGTGGCAACTTCACATCGTTATGAACACCACTACTGGAACATTCGACCACCAATCCTGTTTTGCTAAAAGTTCGGCGAAATGGATCTGTGCCGATGGTTGGGAACACGTTCAAGGTTCGTCGAGATTGAGCGGGAGAAGTGATCACAAAACCGGTGGATCTACCACAACGACACGTCATGTATTCACAAACATATCTCAACCAGGCGGTGCCGTGAATTATCAAAGTTTCTTTTTTGAAGCAAGGGACGAACGACTAAACGAGAGTTCTAACTCATATCTCGATGGTAACATGAAATTTGCTCGAGATTGGCAGTCTTCTAGATTTACGCTGATCCGTCACCCTTGCACTAAGTTGATTGAATATTGGAAACGACTTGTCAGTAATTCCAGAGAAAGGGAAGTCTCAGTCCTCGATGAGAGATTTACAACATCATTCAATACATTCGTCGAGGATGCTTTCATGAATGCTAATAAGAGTGGAAGGTTTTTGCCAACACAAGTTGATGAAATATTTCAAAACGACGGACGGTATCAGTTGCATCAAATACTGGTGTCTGAAAGGCTTAACGAGAGTCTGGAATACCTCGGCGATACATTCGGTGAAAAAGTGTCTTCAATACAAACACGCGTCGCTCCGAAGTTGGTTAAAAATATTACATCTCAAAAAGTGTGTACCTCGAACTCATGGGAAATATTAAAGTGCATGTACGCCATTGACTTCTGTGCATTTGGATACTCTGAAATCATTAGAAAAACAAATATAGCGCCACCTGTCAATTTGACAAAAACAGAGATAAATGACCGTTACAAACGTTGCAAAGCAAACGCTGCGGCAGTGCAGACAATTCCGGCAGATGATGTAGCTAACTATGACGTCACTCGAGTGAAGATAAACAATAGAAATTGTGTCACATTTGCTTACTACGAAGATTACCAGGACAAAACGAAACGAAACTATGAAAAAAAATCGTCTCATAGATTTATGGAGAGAGAAGTGGACATCTGCCGGTTGGGAAGCACATGTCATTTCCGAGAAGGAAGCTCGAAGACATTCCGATTTCGCATACCTCGTGGAAAAAGTTCAAGTCGTTTGCCCTCCGTTAATCGTAGAAATTACGAACTTTCATGCTTTATGAGGTATCTGGCGATGGCCGTAGTTGGAGGTGGATGGATGTCGGATTACGATGTTCTCCCATATGACATACCGAAGTGCAATGGCGCCCTTCAAAAATGATACCTTCACCGTTTACGGTGGTCTTGTACCGGCCCTGCTACACGGGGCAAGCTCGGAGTACACGCGTGTCGCAAGGCTCATGGCAGACATAGACTTTAGTGTTAAAAACTTGTCACATGTTTCGGATATGCTCTGCATTCGAAAACTGGCGAAGGACGGCTTAATTCACTCTGAGAGGATTTTAGTTCCTGCTTCGCGGATACTTTCTGTGCCGTTTAGTTGCGATTACTTCAGATCTACAAATTACTACTCTGAATTCGAGACAAAGAAAGGTGGTCACGTGACTCCACTCGCAATACATTACTCGCACAGCTTCTTTCGGGAAGCTAAGGCGTTCATTGTCTCTCGTGATTGGAATGTCGACATCAATAAAAGATCATTCATCACAAGAAAGATGCATTAATTTTACGTCAACGAATGCAAACACGCGAGTGATCACTTTGGTGACACTGCCGTAAGTAATGTGACCACGCCCAGGGGTGAATGAACACAATTCTATGTTTTAGGTCTGGGCCTAAGACCAATGGGAATACACATGACCGGGCCGATTGATAAGCGGGGTCAACAGTTCGAGTGCTGGCTAGACGAATTTTGATAAAAAAGTGATTATCATAAAGAAGTAAAGGAGTGCATCATTTCAATGGGAATACACATGACCGGGCCGATTGATAAGCGGGGTCAACAGTTCGAGTGCTGGCTAGACGAATTTTGATAAAAATTGATTATCATAAAGAAGTAAAGGAGTGCATCATTTAGTTTTTAAAAAAGAGATAATGAAGGTTCCTCGTTAAAGCGTACATAACTTCTCTTTTGGCGTCAACAGTAAATAACGGCCAATAAGCAACCAAGTAGGCTAAGATGTACGTGACAACTAGTGATGTAATTCACCCCACATTAAACATTCAAAAACATTTCAATGGTGGTTAGTGCATGACTCAAAGATGCCAGAATGTCCCAACAAGGAACTATACACACTGCGAGTCAGGATTTAGGCCTATACTTGTGTTTGTTTTGGAGGCCATCTGTATTAGATCATGGAACTACTACCTTTAAATCCAATCGAGCCTTTCAATATAAGTTTTCATTAATAGAGTTCATGCGAAGGTAAACTACCTAATTGAAGATAGCTCCGTCGGTATTGCAAAGAACCCGACGACGGTATACAGGCGAGATAAAACTGATATAGAAATTTACGATCAGAAATTTAATTTCGCAAAACCTGTACACACAGTTTTGCCTGACTATGCGTTGCCTAGTAGGCCTACCTACCGATCGCTAAAACTCCCGTTAACCATACCCCTAAGAATGATAACGTTTATGACAATGTCAACCTTCATTTGTTGCTGAATTCCTTACAAGAGAAATTTCTTATTAGTTACACTGCAACTGATGGCTACAGTTAATTACGATGTTAAATTACTGAATTCCTTACTAGATTTTTCTTTCCAAAAAAAAAAAACAACAACAACTTTACTGATTGAACAAGCAGCAATCTGCATGGCAGCGAATTTTCTGTAAATAAAAACCACCCTAAGCAACATCAATATGGTACAGTAGATCTGACAAACCTCCGTATGAATATTGTACAAGTTAAAGTTCCAAAGTCACACGAGATTGGAGGATTTGGAATATACCATTTAAATTAGTCACAAACAAGTTACGTTGGGCTATATCAGCACGTGAATACTGTGCACAGTCGGACGGGCCTCGACAGTACGTATTTCGTTAGGGTATATCGACTGACGCTTACCGATATCCATGTGACTCCCTAAGGTGATAAAACGCTAAAAAGGTGATGTCCATTAATGAATCAACGTTGTCTGCCTGAGTGGAATTACCACAACTTCTTTTCGATCTGTTTGTTACGAATAAACAATTATTTCTTATTAGAAAACAATCCTTGAACGGTCATCAACGGCACGTGTAACCGTTTCGTAACATCAACAGTTTGATACATAACGAGAAAATGCTGGAATAGAAAATGACAGAGAGTTGAGAATCCCAATATTGAAAACAAATTGGTCTATCTGCAAATGTCAACATGTAATTGTTACGTGTTTACTAATCTTTTCATATTTCATTACTACTTCAAACATGCAGTAACACGCATCGAAATATGTAGTAACAAGCAGCTATTATGTTGAGTGCAGTGTAAGATGTACATCTTATCAGATGTGTTGCGCGCAACTACATCACGTTTCGCCAAGACGTATGACGTCAACACCCCTTTATAGTGATGTGCGAAAATAAACGAATGTCGTCGGTGTCTGATGGAAAACTGGTGAAAAAAAAAACACAAAAATAAAAACAAAAATGAAACAGGAGGGCAATCCAGGGAGTTGGGTATCTCGTCGCCAACATGCATTGATTTCAACACAGGGATTTGTAATAGTTTACTGCAACCACATCTCACAGAGACCTAGTTTGGGGAACTGGTTGTAAATAAGTGGCAAACATTCTTCAATCATAAAATGGTGGTGAGCATCTCAATACTGACATTTACTGTAAGGTAGCAAACTTAAGGTTATAGCTTAAGGTGCTACTAGGCTCAAGTAACGATAACTAATGGTTCAAAAGTATATGTGCATATTACGCTACATAACACAATAAGGGCCTATAACATTGGGTTATTCCATGTAGGTTAGGCTTAGTGATTAGAGTTAGGGGCGGAATGTAAGAGGATCCCTCTATGGGAATTTCCACATAAGTCTCCGATTTAACTGTGCAGGAAGTGGTTCTGCTAAAATTATTGTTTGACTTAAAAATATGTTCTCATAAAAGACATTATCCACAGGGGCCGGTTCTGCTAAAGATGTTTTGGCTAAAGTTAAAAAGGAGGTGTCTATTGACCCAGATGCTGGCTCTAAGTTTGTTACCAAACAATCATACAATTTCACCAGTTTACTATAACAGTAATATACTGTATCTTGGTTATTACGTTCTTAGGAACGGCCTTGCAAAATTTTGCGTATTATGCTTTATTAGCTCTCAAGATATGCTGGAAAAACAAATTTTTGGGCAAAATTGTTTTTTTTTTTTTTAAAAATCAGCAAATTTCATTGAATTTACCATTACAGTAATATTATGTTGAACAATGTGTTCTCAGGTAAGTACTTACAAAATTTGAGTTAAATGGTCTAATAGTTTTCAAGACATGCTGGAAATACAAATTTTGGGGCAAAATTGGCTTTTTTTTTAAAAAATCAGCAAATTGTACTTTCTTTACAACAAAAGTAATATACCTTGAATATTTCATTCTCAGGCACGTTTTTGCAAACTTTTGCATTAAATGCTCAAATACTTCTCAAGATATGCTGGAAATACCAACTTTTGGGGGCAAAATTGGCATTTTTTTAAAAAAAAAATCAGCAAATTTGACTCGATTTAGCACACAACTAATACATATCGCACATATTGGCATCATGCACAAACTTACCAAGTTTCAACTTAATCGCTCATATGCTTTTCAAACTATTCTGGAGAAACCACAATTTCGACAGGTTCGGACGCACACACACACACGCACACACACGCGCACACACACGCACGCACACATATTGGGATGGACACGTTTTCATTTATACCACCCAACAGGACCCTCCTGTACCCATGGTCACTCTACCATGGGATACCCCTGGGGTGTCGCTACTCATCCACTCCAAGCGTTTTCATGGCAACCGTTCTCCCATGGGTGCACAGTACGATATATAGCTCTATTAGCCAAGTGACTACAATATCTCATCTAGCCCCTATAGGGCTATGAGATAATAAAGGTCTACCTAGGATTCCCTGCTTCCAGTTAGATGTGATCATCTCCTGTGTGTCATAACGCTTTATGAGCTGTGGATGCAGATTTAAAAAAATGACGTGAACATCATGTAATGAATTAAGTGTATCAAACATTCATTACTTATATTAATAATATTGGTTTGAGTAGGAATGGCCAAAAATTGTGACATGGAAGTGTGTGATGATTCATTAGAACTCTATTATTTGTTGTGGTATTCTAAATATATAAGCAGTTCTACAAATACGATGCGATTAACCACTGATACAAAGTTTCAAGTCACGTAGAAATTTTTATACAATACATAGCCCATATAATGAGGGTGGGGATATCACAAAGGGGCAGTGCGTGCTGCCCTACAATTTGGTGTAAAAAGGGGTGAAACAAAGTGAAAAGAAGGAAGGAAGGGGAATAAAATGACCGAGGAAACATATGAGGAGAAAACAAAAAAGGAAGTGAAAGGAAAGAGGTAATTTTTTTCAGATGATTTTTGTTTGCTTTGTTTGTATTTTCTACGAGGTCCAACTTTCTTATATATCTCTTAACAAAGTGCACGAAACAGTAGGTTACTTGACCAATTAAGAAGTCTTACTATGTCTTGAAAATTAGCCATCTTTTCCCTTTCTTTTTCTCAAAGTATTCCTTTCCCTGTTGGTGTTTGGTGCCTGTTCCACACCTTATAATTTCAGAAACACTATGGCAGAAGTTCAAACTTCAAAGTAATACAAACTATGGAATATCAGCTTGGTAACGTAGAAACTATACATATCTTAAGTGTTCGTACATTAGAAACTAATATGAAGGCCTCAAGCAGTTGGTTCACTTCATTATATTTCCAGTTACCGAAATGTGCTGGGGGAAAAAGACTGCAGATATTAACGCTACAAAGGTAATGAGATCTGTAGCAAACTTCACATGTTACGTGTAGGTTAAGGAATATTCACTAACTTCTTTTTATCAACTGTTTATTAGCTCATCGAATGTAGAAAGCAGACTGTTAATTCATTCACTAATGTTCCAGCTAACACAAAACGTTTCTACAAGGTTTTCGAACGTTATAAACGTTACATAACGTTTTGAAAACGTTTTGTTTTAGCAGGGGTACTATTCAGAACGACGGTAACACTCATCCACCATGTTCGTATAGCTGTTAAACTTGACTCTCTCGATCGTGTCTTGTGGACGTAAGCCCTAGAAACAACGTCAAGAATTAGACCTCGTCAGTCACAATGCTTGAATGATAACACCATCTAAAGCAAGGTAGGTCAATATTTACGTCATCTAGGATCACAATTAACAGCATGTATTTATTCAACACTGAACCCAACGTTAATTAAATTATGGATGCTGTTGTTAATGTATTGCATCTGTTGCAAAGTGTCGTGTCTACCAAGGGGGGGGGGGGGCTGTCTCTGAGAAGTGAAATATTCGGAAATGGGAACCTGCAGTGACACTGACCATATCACCGAGTGACATCTTTGAACTACAGTGCTGTTTTCAGGGAATGAGGGATCCTCAGAGTGAATTCCTAAATCATAAGGCCTGACCGGGTGGAGCTTAGATCGTTGTTAGTTTCACCACGTTGAGCAGTGGGACGGATCCAGAAGGGGTTGTGTTTAAATGGGCAACAAAAACGACACCAATTCAACGAACGATTCGCTCAATGTGAGGACTGCTGTACAATTGGCAAAAACAAATTGTACGTTATTGTATAGTTGTCTTCCAACTATGCTGCGTATCACATTTCGCAGTTTCTGCTTGATTGCAGCCACCAGTTTGTCGGGTTGGTTTTTTCTTTTCACTTCTCAATTTTCCCCTGTTTTCAGAGCTGCTTGGCTTTGTAAAATACTACTTGGCTTTTTGGCTTTTCGCAAACGAAATCTGGCTTCTTCTTTTTTTTCTGTCTTGCTATTTTCTGCTAAATCTCTGTGCTTATACGTCAGATGTCAAAGTCGACGATAAGATGATGTTCTCTGGAACTGGAAAAAATACGTCGCAGAATGGTTGACATAAAAGAAGATTTTAATATTATTTATTATATGAATCATATTTGCAGTATACTCCTGGAATTTGTGTCTGTGGGATTTCCAGTGTTGAACTTGTTATATCGGCCGATACTTGTGCTTGACAATCCCAGATCTAGACTATTCAATCAGGATCTCTTCGACATTGTCTTGCTGTGAAAGAAGGGGACAAAACTGCAAAAAGTGAGCTGGAGATTATGCAACTAAATATATATACTCATTAATTTACACTAACTTATCACATTGTTATTTTAAAGTCAACCATACTTCACTAAGGGATATTATAGCATAAAAAAGTGAAATCATTACTTAGAATAAAGATTCCCCTCAGTTCAGATTTATCATCAACTGTAGCACCATTTTGCATCTAGTCCACCATAAGTAAGCAAAGGTGAATTCGCTCACCCTGGATGGGGATTAGGCATCAATTCCATATTTCCATGTATGCCTACAGGGTCAGACCAGCTTACAAGGCCCCGCCCACGTCACACATTTGTCTGGTATGTGTTATGTGTTTATGTTTAAAAAAACGGAAAATTCGGAACTTTCGGGAATTAAGGTTCTTGCACAATCCTGAAAATCTACCTACAGCACCGGTTGTGACCTTAATCAACTTCGTTAAACTCTCAACAGTTCTCTACCCAGCTCAAAGGGTTTGATACATTTGTAGTGCATCGATAGTTTACACATTGTATGTAGCTTAACCCTTCAAAAGACAAAAGAATTATTAGTGTCGAAAAGCCGAGTAGGCCTACAGACAAGTTTCCTTCATCCTGATATTACCCGAGATTATCACGGTTTCTTTCAATAACCGTCAGTATTGCAAACACTGTAGTCTATTAGTGTTCTGGAACAGTTTTGAGGTGACACTCAACTGGAGTAGACACCATAACGGTTTAATAATGTCTGCTTTCTTTTCTTAGTTTCCTGCTATCAAAACGTTTATTTCTTCCTGACGTTTTCGACATCCTCCGTAGAACACGTCACTATTTTCATCAAATTGGACTATTTTGCCTCTTTGGGTTTCTTTAATAGTTTCTGCCATTCTGCAGATTGAGTGACAGTGATATGTTCGATCGTCGTGCAGGTTTCACTCCATAACGTTATCGCCTCCAGTCATGATATTGGTTATACTTCATCTCGTCTGATCCTACCTCGATGATGTAATCTGAGAGTTCTTCCAAAGATGAGAAATCCTGGACGAATACAAAAGAGTTCGGAGGCGCTAATCGTTTGTACTCTTCACGCGTTGCTCCATATATCACAAGAACATTGTAATAAATCGTCAAGGCGTCCCACACCTTTTCTGTTATGTACTCGGAACCTCGACTATTTTCCAATCCGAGAGCAAATGTATGTGCTCTAACTGCTTCAACGTAATCATCGCCAACGAATTTACCTTCACCGCAATCACTGATCACAGTTGTATTAATATATTCGTTTATTAGTTTTATTTGTATATTCGTTTGTTTCCAAGACTGCAATGTGAAATTTGTCCACTGGATGAGATTTGTCTTCTACGTGTACCAGTTTTTTGAAACATTTCGAAGTGAATCAAACTTTTAAATCATCCAGGGGTCCTGAAAATTTGAGCGACTGTGGTAGGTGTAGGATAAGTTGTAAACATTTGCCATATCGGCAAGTGGATTAACAACTAAGCAACTCTGCGGTGACTCGTGACGATAGTATCCACAATTGCGATGACTTTCTCTCTTTATAACGCTGTCGCCGTTTCTCCAAAGTCATCGATATTCTTGCTCCGGTACTAAACATGACAACACCCTCTTCTTGTGCAGTGGATGTGTCGTTCGTGACACAAGAACGGTCACCGTCGCAGTTACATTGTTTCAGGAATTTGCTATCTCGTCCATAGATACGTGATGCCATGTATTAACTTGTATTATTACGTATTACAAATACACATGGACATATGTGGTATTACTATTGTAACGTCACTTCCGACGTGTGTTCCCATGGGGGGATAGACCGGACAAGGGAAGAAATAGGGGGTTGGTGGTGTGCGCGTAGAGACAACACACGCTAAACAGGAAGCAAAGACGGTATGTACGTTTGCCTGTAATCTAATTGTTTCACTCTCTTGTGGTGATTATAATCAATCAATGTACAGTCATTTGTACCTGTAATTTTCATCGAATTCCAGCGACCTTTTTTCTGAGAGCTTCTACAAAGTCGGTGTAACTGCCTTCTTGATGTTCTTCTAAATGCGGCTGTCGCATCACGTCAATAGGTGTTTTCGGCACCGAACATTAATTCCCCTGGAGCAAACCCAGTGGACTCATGAACCATGAAAATATGAAGTCATGAAAGTTATAGGCACTACAAAGATATGGTAGCCAGATGTCTCAATCTTTGTGGGTGGATTTCACAACAACTGAGAGCATGCTTATCAGGGTGCGGTTGAACGGTTCTATCATCCCATCCGACTGGGGATGGTACGCAATCGTCCTAGTCCTGTGTATCCTTAACAACTCACATGTCTCCTTGAAGACAGCTGATTCGAACTGCCGACCCTGGTCCAAGTGTATCTCCTCTAGTATGCCGAAGTGGCATATTAACTTCTCAACAAGTACCTTGGCCTCCTGGTTGGGCAGAGGGAATGCTTCGGTCCACTTGGTGAAAAAGTCGCCGATATGTACTTGATCCCCTCGGGTGTTGTTCCTTTCTTGGTTACGAAACCTGGACATTGTCTAAAGAACTTCTCCACATCCCTGCTAATTCCAATTCAATATGTAATGTTCTTTCGGAATCTTGCTCAACACATCTAAGCATATGGGTCTAAGCTCTTCTGCGGGGTTGTGACCTCCAATCCCGTCACTGGTTAGTTTTCCGAAGCATTTTTCTCCTTCTTCTGGTTCGTTGGTTTTGTGTTCACGGTGGTACAATCCCTTCTCATATGCCAAGGCTTCCGGCACCCAATGCAGATTGGTTTACCGTCCTCCGTATAAGACGGACTCCGGCTTCATACTCTTCTTCAACGTTTGCATCTCCTCTCGAAACGTTTTTAAATTCTCCTGTACATCCGCTTACACATTCTGGTGTTCTTTTTTGTCAGACATCACACTCTTCTTCAGTGTTTCCATCTCCTCTCTTACTGGCTTCAAACTCTCATATACTTGCTCCAATACACTCTGGTGTCGCTTCACCCCATCAGTGACAAGCTTAGCCACTTCCGCCGCCAGTGGACGAGCCACTCATCCTTCAGTAGCCATTCCTAAGTAAGGGGAGAAATAAAGGGGTGGATGGTGTGCGCGCAGAGACAGCACTTAACAGGAAGCAAACTCTCCGTCTCGTCCACAAGCGCTGACGTCTACAGAATACCCGTTATCCCACGTCCGAGACAGCAACCCTCTCTCGTCCATAAGCGCTGACGACTATAGAGTACCCGTTGTCCAACGTCCGAGACAACAACCCCTCTCTCACTTCCACAACACTGACGTATGACGTCTTAGAGCGCAACCCCTCTTCTTCACAAGTAGTTCTCCTCCACAGCGATGGCGTCCTCCGTCTTGTTCCATCGATACACTGTACCGTCAATACTAATCAAATGTCTTGCGACAAGTCCTTTGTATCCCCTTTTCGATACACAAACTGCTTCTGCCAGTCCCATCGATAAAGTGTCCCCCCTAACGGTACAAAAACTGCTGACCGCAAGTACTATAAATAAACAGTGCCCGCTAACGATATACAAACGGCTCCGGCCCCTCCTATCGATAAACTGTACCCGCTAACGGTCCACAAAACTGCCACCCGGCAACCTACACTGATAAACTGTGTCCGCTAACGATACACAAAAGGCTCACCTTGAATCCTAGAGATAAAGTGTAGCCTCTAAAAATAAACAAATGTCTCACGGCAGGTCCTATGAATAACGTAAGTCCTATAGATGAACTGTGTTCGCTCACGATGAACGAATGTCTCACGACAGGTCCTATCAATAAACTGTAGACGCTAACGATTTACAAATGACCGACCGCAAGTCCTACGAAAAACTGTGGCTGCTAAAGATAAACGAATGTCTAAAGGCAGATCCTATCGATAAACTGTAGCCGCTTACGACGAACAACGGTGATCGACGAATCCAGTCGAAAGACTCCAATCAATAAACTGTAAGCGCTAACGTTGAACCAACAGCCATCTAGTCAACACAAGCCAGTAGTTCCCCTTTGGTTTTCCTCTGCTTTGCCTGCCTTATCCTCCTCTGCCTTCCTTCTTCCCCTGATTCCACCGTCCGTTTCTTCTCCTGACTTCTCTGACTTCTCATTCATGAGCGCGCTCAGGCCTTTTATACCTTCGATTTCCCGCTGCCGTTGTTCATGAGGCAATACCCTGGCAGAAGATCCCGACGAGCCTGGGAAAATCGGCGATGTTTATCTCCCCTAGCAACAGTTGCCAGCAAACATCGACTAGTAGGCTTCTTTCCCAGGGTAGGCAAGCACCTGTGATTTCTTCCCGGGTCTCTGAAGGAGCCTAGAAGTCTGAACAACCATCTCTGTTTACGTCCCCTAACAACCGTTGCTAGTAAACACCACCTCGTTCCCTTTGTTCTAAAGGCGAGCGCACATCCGTACTTCTGTTCCTGGCCTAAGCAGGAGTGGAGTAGTCTGGGAAACCATCGTTGTTTACGTCCCCTAACAATCGTTACTAATGCTACCCGGCATGTTCCCTTTGTCTCATCGCCCATCCGGCCTTTTATCCCAGGACCTTTGAAGCAACAGACAAAGCAGAAAGCTGCCGATGAGAGCGAACCGATCGCCTGGTTCACACCATAGATATTTAATTCCTCGAGTGCTTCAAGGCTCACTTGACACAGATCCTAATGCACTAAATTGAGCACTTGTGCGAAACAAAAAGAGGCACAGATTCTGCGGTACTGTTAACGAAGAAAATAAATAAAAAAGAAGTAAATTACACTAAAACCGTCACTGCTTATAGTGTGAGAGTGCATTTGATTCCGGGTGTCACTGTCACTGCATTTCTCATGATTCTTCGTTTGTTCGTCGTTTTGGCTTATATGCTCATGATGACTTCTTTGAGATGGCAAAGTAGATGAAAATATATGCCAGTATCAGAACAATGTAATGTACCATCAGACCGTAATTTTGATAAATTTGAAAGTGTCCATGTTAAAATACAGTGATTCCCGTAATTTTGATAAATGATAAAAATGTTGAGTATCCTCTCCGAGTCTTAAGACATTTGTTAGTAGAAAGTAACACAATTTACTTTAATCTAACTTATTACGAATACATGACAAGTTCCAATAAGAAAACTATTGACTAATTGTAAACAGTTGTCCCTCTTTCATGAAATAAAAAGTTCTAGCTGAATATCGAAATATTGCTGAAGTTCCGATATCGAAAACGAACAATATTTCTGACAACTGTTTAACTTAAAGGCTGTATTGCATCACCCTAAGCTATATTTTTACCTCCCGGAAAGAAAAATTCTCAACTGGTTCCAAGTTACAGTACTCTTAAATTGACAGCAAATTCGAAAGATGCAGAGCAGCTCGTATTACACAGCGTACACAGGGATCCATTGTTTTGATTACACATGTGGAGGAATTTAAGACAGGCTGAGGGAGGGACTAGAGGTAAGTGGTTGGGAGAATTGAAACTGTCTGGGGTGATGAGTTTTTGTCTTTAAAATAAAGCTACAAACAATGTCTTAACAGGGTTTTAGTCGATTCTGCTATTGCTTGATATATAGCTACAAACAATGTCTTTGCATGTCTTTAGATGGTTCTGCTATTGCTTGATATACGGTGTTCTACAATACGTAGCAATACCATGCGATGTGAATTTATGCAATAATTATTTTAAGCAAAGCTCTCATTTTACCAGCCCAGTTACTAAGTAGATCTTACTCTGTCATTGCTAAATTATCCTGTACCAGTTCTAATATTATTTATATAGCTGCTCGTTGTAACACATGTTTCGCATCAACTCTGCTATCCACAATTATCCAACCCGAATTTCTTTAAATGAAAGAAAACCCCAAAACAGCTCTCGACCATCGATCTATTAGACACACTGGCCCCGACCTTTGGAATTCTTTACCTATGGATATTCGAATGTGCCCTACAAAAATAGCTTTAAGAGACAAATTAAGAGTCTTATCTTGGATAAATATACTATGCAATACTGATTTATTACAAGTGATGTAGAAAACCTTCTTCATCCCTTTTCCCTTTGTTTTTCCTACATCCACCCACCTCCCTTCCCCTTTTTTTTCTTCCTACTCCTAAGGTTCTTGTCTTATTTATTTATTTATTTCATTCACAATTTTTTTGCTAATAACTATTGTGTAGTTTTGTTGTTCTTAAGTCACCTGATCTTCATTCCCAATTAGTTTAACTTTGTTTATTTTCTGTTGGACGTCACCTCAAGTTTTCTCAGAGCTTATGACGTCCCTTTCATGTATGTGTATATAGTACTTAATAATTACGAAACAAGTAACCTATATAATTAAATCATTTGTATATATATACATGCGTGAATGAATAACTCAAACTCAAATGTAATGTAGAAATCATAAAACAGACATTCTTCAGGGAAAGACAGATGTAAACTTGCGATTCATTTTAATAATTCTTCACACAAACTGCAAGATATATAGTTCATGGTAATAGAGCAAATCATCAAGCAAAACTAATGTTGAAAATATTTTTAACTAAGCGTTTAACCTATAAAGATTATTGGCTAACAACGCTGCGTTCAATACATCCTGGTGCAGTTCTTATTTCCTCTTTTCCTTTTTTTCTTTCCCTTTTTTTGTGTTTCAACGCGACTACTCCTCATTAAAAACTTACTACCACACAACGCCAATGCACTGACGGTCTCTTGCGAGGTATTTTTGGAAATATTTCTGGTACTTAAAACCTACGCGATATAATTACTCAAATTCACCAACGAATATCCAGTTAAAAACGTCTGAAGTGTAAGTGTTTGTTTTTAAATATAATTGCAGTTTTCTGACAGACTGAGCCAGTGAGGGGACCTTGGCTTTGGAAAAAAGTACTCCGTGACCAGCCATGAAAACGCCTGCCTGAGACCTAGCATAAGTTAAGCTTATTGGTACTTTAGACTACCAGGTTAATTCAGGAGGCCATCTTTTAAAATTAGGCTGGTTCAGTCCAGTTTTTAAGCTAGCCTCATAAAATCCCATTTCAATTTTGGTCCTAGGGTGTACTCATTACAGCCGGCACTAAAGCGGATACTAGAGGCATTAACTTTATTCACACATCACATCCCGTATCGTTAGGTGTTACACTGTTATCTCGAAAATTGCTTTTCTCATTGAGTTTGCAATTCGGTGTCGAATATGCAATAATAACAATAATAGCTTAGGCTATACTTTCAGTTTCAGGACGGTGGATCAGACTTACGTAAGTTATGGTTGGCTTGTTAGGAAAAAAATAACATCCAATATTAACCTATAGGCTACAAGTGGTTTAACGAAGCATTATAGAGTACCTAACAAACATGAACCGCACTATTTTGTGGAATTTCAGTTTCAACTGGTATTGTTTGCATTCTTTTTGACATCATGAAGTGTAATTCATATCTTCTATGACTTCTGAAATGATGCGCGTGTTGCCAGTTCCAATCATCACTACAGACACTAACTTGGAAGAGGGAACTTGAAACAAGATTTGCATTTATCTTGAATTCACAAGCTTTATCAATTCATTACCTAACATTTTAACAAGTTTTGAAGACTTACCGTGTTAAGATAACAGGTACCGTGATGGAAATCAGTTGAAGATTAACAAACCCTGGAATAATACTATAAAATACTATCGTGGCTTTGGTCAGAACTGTCAGAGGTGTAAGTATCCTGATGGATAATCAGCAGAAGTGTATCTTTCACCCCTTTGGAATTTGGATGGCATACACGGTAGTGTTTTAACGAGTACCCGGGTTTTTATTACTTTGATCTCACTACCCGATTCCCTCATAAAGTGAAAAAAAAGAAGCGACTGCTGTGTGAACACACTGTGTCAGATTGCCAACTTTCTCCTATCATACACAGCAAAAAGCTCAAAATAGAATTTTCTTCCTTTTTCAAGGAAAATAGGTGGTGCTTTGCATGAGAAAGTGTAGGCAAGTGTTTGTACTGTACTAGCAAGATTCCTCCACACAAATATCATATACAGTACTGTGGAAATATGTAAACAATAGAGCCACCATTTTGTTCTGGGCAACCAGGTACCAGACGGGTATGAGAAGAATTACTCGATTCCTGGTTTTAGGGATCAAAGGAAACTGTAATACAAAGAAACACTTTAATTCAATATTTTGTAACAGCCGTGCAGGTCTATGAAATTTTCTACATGCAGTCCAGTCGTGTGAGATGTAAGTTGCCAATTTATGACAAACTTGATGTAAATGATTCTTTTTATAGCACTGTAACACTTTCAATATGTTGACCATGTTACAGTTGCAAGTTGTGGGCAATTTGTGTGTGGTTGGACCTTCACAGCCCCTCTTGTTAACTAAGTTGTTAAACACAGGTATCTTGTAGTTGTATTCCTTTTTTGCAGTTATCTAGGTTTTACTACATCACTTTCACAGTGTTTCAATGAAGATCCCACATCCCTGGAATCCATGCCAGTGCTGGAGTCGAGTCCACTCAATCCGACTTCGTGTCATTAAATTTCGAGTCCCAGAGTCCTTAAGACAGAGTCTGAGCTTACTAGACACTGTACAAATATGTCACGTATCCTTATATGTGAAGTACGACAAGATTGCCAATAGGACCGTAGCCGTGGTGATATCTTTAGGGGGTGAGTGAAGGTCCAAAATTTCGACAGAATTGCTCCAGAATTATTAAGGGGGGGGGGGGAGGGGGACTTATCGAAAAAGCCACTATCATGAATGAGGGGGAGGGGTTGAGCAATGGCTGGAGTATATAAGCTGAGCGCCGCCATTGCTTGCCGTGGAGAAAACAAGAGCATTCTGACTTTTCAGCCCCCACCCCTCCAAAAAAAAAAAGGCAGGAAACGTCACTTTCCGGTATAGCTTACTTATGCTATGTGTGCCTAACCTTGAAATAGGGCTATGATATCTGTATATCCTCAATTCATGTGAAGAAAAATCAATGTATGAAAAATGGTAATACACATCTGGTGGGTGGAGGTGATACAAGAATGGTAATTAATTACGCATCCTTTCAGTTTTTGTCTGTGAGTACTTGGCAAGTATTTGGTGGCTGAAAATAGAGGGGTATGGGCGTCTGGAAATCTGTGGGCAGATATTTTTTCCAGAATTTTGTTCACTCCTTACTAGCGGGGTTGCCATTTAAGGGCAGCGCCTACAATAAATTGGCGCGTAGCCAAGTTTGGTCTTATAAACTTCCCAGGTAGTCGGGAACAGCTTTTCCTGTTCTTTCTAGGAGGCATGCCATTTTGCAACCATTCTGAAACAGAAGTGGCGCCACTTTTCTATCACAGTGCAGTACGGCAATATTGTCTCCAGATACATATATTTAGTCAGTGGACGCAACTAGTCCTCCCAGAATTTCCATAATGTGACAAAATCATGTCTCTAGAAGTACCTGTCTACATGATAGAACATGACGTGATAGCCAGATATGCAGTAATGGTTAGAGTAGGTACCTCTCGAGAAGGGATCAGTGTGAGAATGCGCCCTTTAGTTCCACTGCCGTGAGTTGGAAGCCAGCGCCTTCCAACTCACGTTTGAAGGACAAATTCTTTCCCTAGGCCGTGACGTATTACGTAACCGCTACCTCCGCGATGCTGAGAGAATTTTTCAGCCACACACCAAAAATGTGGCACTATTTTTGCATGTTATTGGCTAGAGAATACTAAGATATTGTTTGATGGCTCATTTACACCCGATTATGTGGTTGAATTTTTCAATTTGGTGCAGAATTCGTCAAAATACGTACTTCCAGATGCCTAATCCTTACAAAAATCGTTTAACACAGTGTAGTGCCTGTGCAGTGCAATTAGGACTAGACTTTAAGGTGTGTAACGTTGTTGGAGTAGAGAAGTTTGTACGCCACGTAGGTAACACAAACTTAAGCTGTGATCGATGTAACTTTGGGTGTTAATTTATAGTGTGATATTAAGGTTGAAATTGTGAAGTTAAATCCGTAAAATATACGTAATAAGGTATAAAAATATAACATCAGTATATCTGAAAAGCCTGTCATTGAAATATCATGTTTAATGGGGTGCAAGAACACCTATTTATTTGGATATTCACGATAATGGCACAGTCCGAATTGAGCTAATGATATTGACAAGACTTCGAGAAGACCACATTTAAAAACGAAATAAGACAGTGATATTTTGTTAAATTGCTTCTTATTGAACCAAATTTTTCGTTTGAAAGTGCAATTCAATGGTAAATCGCCGTTAGATTTCGTATCTGGACATATTTTACTGTAAATTTTACTTTTGTGTGTTATCTTGCAAAAAAGAAGGCCAGTCAGCCAATGGAGAGCGGTATTGAATTTCTTTCGAATGATGCAGTTGCCTTGATATGTGCCTGGGGGCAACGAAAACCGGAATGGTAGTGCGATTAAAGGGCGCTTTTCACATGACATGTATGATATCAAGTGAGGATTGGCTAACAATCAATCATGAGGTATTATTTTCATAAATCTTATTTTTTGAGATATTGTGTTTACCAGGTATTTACTTATTGACCCCTGTTGACACTAAACGACCTTTGACCTTCAGCAAACTTTAGGCTACTCGCGCTTCATAAGGTACACTCACTTACCAATATGACATTTATGTGCAGGTTTAACCTAGTTAGATATTGTGCTTACAACGTTTTCGCTATCTGAGACACCAACATACCAAATATGAGATCTGTAGAAGTTTTCCATCTTGAAATATTATCTTCACAATGTTGTAAGTGTATGAGCCTTGTGGACCCGAAATGGCACTTGATCTTCACCAAAAACAAGAAGCTCCTTGCGCTTTATATGATACACCCACAAGCCAAATATGAGATCTATCTAAGCTTCCCTTGTTGAGTTTATCTGTCATGGTTTTCAATATTTGACCCCAAATTACCTCTGACCTCAACATGAAACAATAGGTCTCTTGTCCTTAATATGGCTCATCCACATAATAAACATGATCATCTGCACAAGTTTCCTTTCCTTGAGATATCATGTTTACAAGGTTTCACTATTTGACCCCTGTTGACTTCAAATTAACTTTGACCTCCACCAAAAACAATTAAGGTCTTGTTCTTTATAAGGCTTACCAACACTCGAAATATGAGATTTTTACAAGCTTCCCATATTGAGATATCATGTTTACAATGTTTCACTATTTAACCCCCTTGACCCCAAATGACCTTTGACCTCCACCAAAAATAATATCCTTCTTCTCCTCGGTGCGGTCACCCGCATACCAAATAGGAGCTCTGTACAAGTTTCCCTTCTGGAGATATCGAGTTTAAAATTTTTTTCACTACTTGACCACTGTTGCCTCAAATGACCTTGGACCATCAACAAAAAACAATAGAATTTTTGTCCTTATTGTAAACAGAAAGGAAAGACGGAAAGGAAATCCTCATTGTAGACAATAGAACACATTATAATTAGAAAACTCAGACCCTGTTTCGAGGAAGGATTCCAAAATGCTACACCATTTGTCAATTCATGGGTAGCAACGATTCGCATACGTTGACATGTGCAATTTATATCATTCTGATTGGTCAAAGTCATCACCTGTCCTGTGATCCTCAGTTGTTCGGCGTGAGTTCGAAGCGTAAGAGCCATTGTTGTGAATGTGTAAACGTCTCTCTCTCTAGGCCTGTGTCATCGTATCCCTCCTTGCTTTCATTATCTTTGCCATGGTCAAGTAACTTAACTGTATACGCTTTTCCTTCTGATTTTAATCATCTCTGCAACTTAATTCATCAAATTTATGTGCCAGTCGAATCAACAAATAAATAGAATTCTGATTGTTAAATCAAATCGGGAATCTTTCTGGATTTTCTGTTCTGACGCCCTTCTCTTTCTGTCACGGGAACTTTCTGTGTTGTTTACATCTCAACACCGTCGCTGTGGCAGTCATACCACGACTGTAAAACCCCCTAGAACCTTGTATTTGACAATACAACTGATTAGATCTCTAACCAATAATTGCTTTTCTTGTTCCCTATTTCAAGAGTTACATATGTGCGAGTATTTAGGGAAAATACGATATTTTGGTTGCTAAGAATTATTGTCTCTAGCCACAATAGCTAAAGCAGACTTAAGACACAAAATAAAATAAAAACTTTAAGATTATTTACACAGGACTTAACATAATAATGTATCATAATACTTATGTCCTCATTTTAAAAATTGCACATTTATCTGTATTTAGGGCGAAAATGATATTTTGGTTGCTAACAATAGTTTTAGCTAGCAACAATAGTACATAGCAGACTCAAAACACAAAATGAAAACTTTAGAAAATGTAAACATAATGATAATGAAACATGATACACATATTCCCAATTTCAAAAGTTGCATATTCATACGACTATTACGGTAAAATGGGATATCTAGGTTGCTAATAAAAAAACTTGCCCTAGCAAGGGAAGTTACAACAGCCTAAAAACAACAACTTAAAGTTCCAAATTGTTTAAATACAGTTTCGGATGATCATGAAACATTTTGCACTTACTTCCTAAAGAATTTACACAATTATCAGTATTTATTGGCTATATGAAATTTTGGTCACTAAGGATAATTTTCCCAAGCAACAGTAGTTAAAGCATATGCTGCTGTTATTCATTCATTTTCAAAAGTTCACCAAATTACGAACTATCCGTCTTGCAGTCATAAAAAGCTACAAAGTTTACGATGAAGTGGTCTGTTTGGAAGTTTCTGATAAAGGCTTACACCTCAAACCGTAATATTTTAGAATAAATAACATTCCATTCCATGCATAATTCATAAATATGGTACAATGACTTTTCACTTGCAATATGATTGAGGGAATTGGTGGACTAGTCACCTTTTAAAGAGGTATTCTATATGTAAACTTCCCCCCCCCCCCAAAAAAAAGGCCATATATCCCTACAGAAATCTTCCAAAAACTTCGGACATTCATCCAGTCCCATAGCACCACCCTCTCTGTAACTAAGTAATTTTACCACCGCCCTCCCCTTCTTATTCCTTCTTTGTTGTTATATAGCGCCTACAGGTAATTCTTAATTAAAGTATTTCTTGAACGTCCGCTTACATCATAACTAATTACTTTAAATCAGTCTTTCTACACGAGATGATATCATGGCATCATGGTGCCCCTTTGTTTGAGAGAAATGCTCCTCCTTTTCAAATCTCTAAAGATACAAACCATTTAAAAGATTTAGTCATTTAGTCTTGAGAGTCTACCCACTTCAGAGAAAACATACTTACCGTAAATCAAATACAACAGTCTAATTTGCCTCAGTGCATGGCAGGATGGTTGTATCCAGGTGTCCATACTGCCTGGGAGAAATGCTGCTCCTTGTCAAATCTGAAATATGAACTAAACTGTTACAAGATATTACTTACATGATGGCTTTTAGTATGTATCTGTGGGGGCACTTAGAAGTTCAGCAGTCTAAAATTTGAACTTTTAAAGACTCTTTCATGTCATGTGTATTGGTAGGGACAGTTTGAATCCAGTCTGAGCATAATTCTTTAAAAACTTTTTCTTAACTGAACCTATGAATTAGATGCCTGTAGTATATTGCAATTTGCATGCAAGCGTAGGCTTGATCGGAATTCAGTACTGAGGAAGTTGATATATGCCTATCATGACCAACCTTAGTCATCTCTAAAAAATGATGGTTTAGAGAAGTGATATGTGACTATTTTTTATGTAGTTAACTTCTAGCACAATATTGCATTTAAATATACAGTAATGAAACTTCTCTACATCATATTTCCGTTGATTTATCATAATCGTGCAAGGATTGATTGGGGGAAAACCACTCCCAGTATAAATCTCTACATTGTATCTTTGTATAATTGCAGACAGTGTTACTCAAATCACGTAATGACTGTTATGAGCCTCAAATCACTGCAAAAACTATTATTAGCCTCAAATCACTGAAGGAACTGTTATAAGCCTTGCACCTCAGTGACTTGAACTTAGTTCTTGAAAAACGAAAGAAACTTCATCGTTAGTACAAGAGAATGAAATTTATAGATTGCATCCACCGCCCACATGCTTCAGAATCTATAGCACACAATTCCATCGTTTCCATTATTTGTTCGAAAATAAATACTGCGCCAGATGAATTAATATTCATAGCCATGTAAGCTACTTGATTAAAATAACGTTTTTCAAAAGCCTATCATCGTAGTTCATACATACCAATGAAAGTGTTTGGCTAGGTCTAACGTGCTTCTTCACATACTATCTTTGTAACGGATCCACGAATTCTAACCCTTGTTCATTTAGAGGCCGAGACATTATAGACTACAACTCCGTGGAAACGACACAATAATTCAAAATACTTCTACGTGCACATGTCTCTCTGGATTGGTTTCAGACTTATACATAATCTTTCTTGAGTTCTGGCGGTTTGGGGAGTCCAGTAAGTTACGGTGGAAGGACCCATGGACCATTTGGCCCATTTTACAAAATTCTTTTCCTCCTACCGGAGATTGCCATCTACATAATTCATGAGTTGTCATCAAAGATAAGTTATTAGTAGAACCTTTTCATGAATATTTGGTCCAAATGGGCCTTATGGGAGCCACTTATGAAATTCTTTAGGATGCTTCTGTTTCTACAGATTCTCTTTTAAGATGTTAATGCTTTGTTATATTGATACTCAGGTGACACCTTTTACGGTATCCAGGAAGTTTGGGTCAAGGTGGACCCTAGGGTCCATGTGGTGGCCTTCAGTAACAAATTAGTTACACTGGCTTGTGACATTAAATAACACTCTGGGAATCATGTGTCACCTCCCCCTCCACACCTCATGAGTATCACTCACTGGGTGGTACCAGGACAATAGCAGCCATTGTTTACGTGCTGTTTGTAGTAAACTTCTTTAATTTTGTAAGGATCAGTCTGAATTGTACCTTCAACTGAATACCATGTAGAAGAGTAGAAAATATATGTAGTAGAGATTACTCTTGGTTTCTGTGTACTTATTTCTACGACTGGACACTACAATTTGGCGACGAAGTTCCTACTCGCACGTGCTTTACGACTTTCTACTTTTCTACGGTGAACGGTCCGTTGTGCGTTTCCTGTTCTTCGGTCGGTTCTATGACATACTTTTCCATTTACTAGTTACGTGTACTCTCCGTTCGTGATGTCTTTACCTACTCCTTCATTTTTTTGTCCTCTCCTGGCGAACCCGCACAGCCTTGGTCTCAATGACGGCGGAAGTTTGAGAACTATGTTATAGCCTCTAATCTGGGTGCTAATTCAAGGAGGAAGAGAGCACTTCTTTTACATTGCCTAGGTGATGAGGGCCAGCGTATCTTTTACACACTACCTTCAGCTGATTCTAAGGACACTTACGAAGGAGCGCTTGACATTTTGGACTCACATTTTCGGCCGGCCGTCAATGTTGTTGCTGCACGGTATCGCTTTCGTCAACGCTCTCAACACCCGGGTGAGTCCATTGACCTTTTCATTGCTGCATTACGTGAACTTGCTGTTACTTGTCAATTTCATTCATTTTATGACGAAACGTTTCGAGACCAGGTGGTTGAAAAAACAAATTCTTCACAAATACGGGAACGATTACTTCTCGAAAATGTCATTGTCTGGACAAACGTCTGCTACCTGTGCTGAGGTTCAATCAAAGTCGTCGTCTCCCCGTTCGCCAGCCCCGAGATTATCGCCCGGTCCATCCCCGTCTATCTCCGGTTAGTCTGACGTGAAGTTATGCTATCGCTGCGGTTCATCTCGTCACCTGGCCAATTCTCCTGTGTGTCCTGCTATTGACAAAACATGTTTCTCTTGTGGAAAACTCGGACATTTTACCAGGGTGTGCCGTCGACGCTCCGGTTCCAGTACCTCCAATACCGTTCTTGAAATCACAGATCCCTCCCGGCAAAACAGGAATGATGTCAATGTCATGTGTACTTCTTCCGAAATCCCTTCTTGTGCACAGAAAGAGAACATTACTTGTGACGTTATGGTAAATGATATTCCTATTTCCATGATTGTTGATACTGCGAGTGATGTTTCAATTATGAACGTTCATATTTTTGACATGAATTTTGCTCGAGAAGCACTTTTGCCATGTGCTTCTACAGTTAAGTCATATACTAATTCGCCTATTAATATTTTAGGTTGTTTTCATGCTCACGTACGTGTTCAGGAACGCAGTACTTCTGCTTTAATCCATGTTGTTGAGTCAGGTAGTACTTTGATGGGTAAGGATCTTATTCAAGCCTTAAAGCTTAAGGTTGATGGTGAATCTATGACTTGCTTTGCCACTACTGAATGCACGGGTCATGAAAGGCTCACTGAAATCACCACTAAATTTCAGGCATTATTTAGTGACCAGTTAGGTAAAATTAAGGGGTACCAGCACAAGATTATGCTTATTCCTGGTGCAAAACCGGTACAGCAACACTTGCGTCGATTGCCATTTGCGGTGAGAGGCAAAGTTAAATAAGAGTTACATAGGTTAGAGGCAGAAGGGACTCATTGAAAAAGTTGAAGGGGCGTCACAGTGGGTGTCGCCCATCGTAGTTGCCTGAAAAAAAACGGTACTATTAGAGTGTGTGTTGATCTTCGGCGGGTCAATGAAGCCATTGTGGTAGAAACCCACCCCTAGCCCAATATTGAGGAGTTGTTGTCTGAATTACACGGAGCTCAGTATTTTTCCAAGCTTAATCTTAAAGCGGCATACCATCAACTGGAATTGCATCCAGATAGTAGGTATCTTACGACTTTCATAACACACGAGGGACTTTTTCGCTACAAAAGAGTTTTTTTCGGCCTGGCGTCCGCTCCGTCTTGCTTTCAGAAGGTAATGAGTCATATTTTGCGTGACCTGAAAGGTGTTCAATCTTATTTGGATGACATAATTGTGTATGGTAAAACTCAAACCGAACATGATGATAATTTGGCATAATGTGCTCACTAGATTACATTTTCGAGGAATGACTCTTAATTCTAAGTGCGAATTTAATGTGAGGAGTGTTCAGTTACTTGGACACAAAGTTGACAAAGAAGGTATCCATCCCAATCCTGATCTCGTTAGGGCAATCTCTGATGAGCCGCCACCCACTTCAAGTGATGAGGTTAGGTCATTTTTAGGATTGGCAGGCTATTATGCCAAATTTATCCCGAATTTTGCGTCAAGAGTGCAACCGCTTCGGGAACTGCAAACAAAAGAAACATTTTCTTGGACCACGGACGTAGACGATGCATTTGCTGCTATCAACCACGCTGTTACAAATAGTCCCACATTGTCCCTGTTTGACCCCCTCCCTGGATGTTATCGTTACCACTGACGCGTCTGGGTATGGCATTGGTGCGATATTGACGCGAGTGAAGGGGGGTCAGGAAGTTCTAGTGACATTGGCGTCGCGCAAATTAAGTGACTGCGAAATGAAATATTCTGTGGGGGAAAAAGAAGCTTTGGCGTGCGTATGGGCTATTGAAAAATGGCATACTTACTGATGGGGTCGTAAATTCATACTTCGTACGGACCATAGAAGTCTTACTACATTACTTGCTACCTCGGGAACGGGGCATAGGCCTATGCGAATTGCTCGATGGGGAGCCAGATTGCTTCATTACAATTATGAGGTGCAGTTCAAACCTGGATCAGCAAACAAAGTAGCTGACGCGCTTTCCCGTTTACCTTTTCAGAATCATAATAATAGTAATACTGATAATGCCATTGATGAGGACGATGCTGATGCAATTTGTGAAATCACTATCAGTGAAGGTAGTATTACGGAAAGGCAACTCCGTGAAGCAATTAATGAAGATAATGTATACAAGAGAGTTAAAGAGTATGTTATGCAGGGATGGCCTGCGACTAAATCACGAGTTGATGTTGAGGTGCACGGATATTTTAATTTTAGGGATGATTTTGCCATTCATAATGAGATACTGTTCCGGGGTGATCGTGTTGTTGTGCCACTTTCACTAACTGCCCCTTTGATTGCATCCGCTCACGAGAGTCATCAGGGCTTAGTCAGGACTAAACAAAGACTAAGGCAGCTATACTGGTGGCCAAAAATGGATGTACAAGTACTTGATGCAATCAAAGCTTGTCAAACATGACAGATGAATGATAAGTCTGCCTCACCACGAGTTGGGCCTCTTCAACCGGTACCATTTCCTACCAAATGTTGGGAAAAGTTAGGCTTAGATATAGTTGGACCGGATATGTCAGCCCCGCCCACTATGCGTTTTGCAATCACTTTGATTGATTATCATTCCAAGTGGCCGGAAGTAGCGTTTGCTTCCACTGTTACAAGCAAGGCCGTAATTAATTTCTTAGCTTCAGTGTTTAGTCGGGAAGGGTTCCCTAATGAGATAGTTACGGACCACGGTGTTCAATTTACTTATTTTTTTACTAATTTACTAATTTGCTATATACCACCCTCAAGGGAATGGGGAGGTAGAGAGATTCAATAGTGTTCTGAAAGAGGCTTTACAAACAGCTCGGTTAGAGGGCCGAGATCTTCAGTATTCTATACGTGAACTGCTTTGTATTTACAGATGTACGCCGCATGCGACTACTGGCGAGGAGCCGTCTATGTTACTTCATGGGCGTCATATTCGGACTAAACTAGACATAGTTGGTGTGACGGCGTCACCACAGGGTAAAAGTAATGAGGAACTTAGAGAACGAGTTCAAGCTGCTCAGAACAAATATCGAGTGAATCACGATGTGCGAAATTCTGTCAAAGTACAAGAGTTTATTCAGGGAATGTGGGTACGGGTTAAACGCCCGGGTCACACACCAAAGGGTGTTAGCAAATTTGATGGCCCATTCCAAATAAAAGCTAAAGTTGGCCCTAACACTTACATTATGGAGAACAACACCACATGGAATGTTGACCGAATTGTGCCGTACTATGGTAAAGTACCTCCATCGCTACCAGGTCAATCTAGTGAGAAAGCCACTATGGTTCACAGCCGACTTGATAACGAAGACATAGTTCACGGTGCTGAGTCAGCTAGGCCACAACGAGCTAAAAGATTACCACCTTGGTATCAAGATTACGTTTTGGATGCATGAGTCTGTAAATAAATCTTGCCAGGGCATGTCTATTATGTTAACCAATCAAGCATGTGTATTACTGTACTTATCTAGAATGAGAGTTGCTTTGCTTAGGCTATAACAGAAGAAAAAAAAATGTTTAAATTGTAGCAGTTTACCTGAGGCCATTTAAGAGGGGAAGGAATTGTGGTGGCCTTCAGTAACAAATTAGTTACACTGGCTTGTGACATTAAATAGCACTCTGGGAATCATGTGTCACCTTCCCCTCCACATCTCATGAGCATCACTCACTGGGTGGTACCAGGACAATAGCAGCCATTATTTACTTGCTGTTTGTAGTAAACTTCTTTAATTTTGTAAGGATCAGTCTGAATTGTACCTTCAACTGAATACCATGTAGAAGAGTAGAGAATATATGTAGTAGAGATTACTCTTGGTTTCTGTGTACTTATTTCTACGACTGGACACTACAGTCCATCTTGTGAAATACTGCAAATTTACCTCTTTCCTTAAATTAATGTTAAACAGAGTTGACAGCATCGTAGCAACTTGTCATTATGTTTCTTTGTTACTTATCTGTACACGTTTTGTTTTATGGTTCATTGTGGCCACGTTGACCCATTTTACGAAAGTCTACCACATGCTTCTCCTCCTACAGATTGCCATACGTGTGCACACTATATCGATGAATTGTCATTGTAATACTCTGTTAGTGGCACCTTAATCATGTACATAAATTTTTGGTCTGGCTGAAGATGGGCCCGTAGGGCCAGGACTCCTCTCTGGTTCCTGCTTTCAGTCTTATCAGTGAACGTAAATTATCATTCTCAGTCTCTGTGATAGTCTGACAAAGAAGCGATGGGTAACGTGAAGATACGGTTGAGCAAATTGTTTGGTGAAGTGACATTTAATGTTTAATTTTTATCGCCCTTTTGGTCTCTGTGTATGGTGGCCGAGAGATGACAGGTAAAAACAAAACAGTTGACTAAATCGAAATTTCGACTTAATATCTCGAAATTTCGAGATAATATCTAAAAATTTCCACTTATTATCTAGAAATTTCGACTCACTCAACTATTTTTTTTTACTTGCGGCCGAGAGAGGACAATTAATAAAAATTAGTACTACTTACTAAGTCAAAATTTCGAGATATCGAAATTTCGACTTATTATCTTAACATTTTGAGATATTATCTGGAATTTCGAGATACTAAGTCGAGATTCCGACTTAGTCAACTTTTTTTTTACTTGTCCTCTCTCGGCCACCGCGCTGTGCCTTCAGGCTCATTCCACATGAAAGCAAGTTGCTCCGAATTTCCCTAGCTGCTGACGTTGGAAAAGCGCCAAATGCCCCTTTGCTCGAGGAAATGTGCAAATAACACCTTTTTGTGTTCCTGTCACAGATTGTACCTCCATTTTGTTTTTGTGTGTTATTGCCGTGTCCACCCAACTGGGCTGGTCAAGAATGTTCTATATATGTGCTTGCGGGAGTTGAAAAATAGTTTCTTTTGTGTTGGAATTTGTAGAGCATTCTTAGTCGTGTTAGTATCAGTGGTAGGCGATGAAGCAGGCGAGAGAAAGACGAATGCATTCCAAGAGGGTCAGCTGCAGGTTGTCCTCCGAGACGTCGAGGTCTTGAATCTGTACGTAGGGGTGAAGCGTGCCCTGCAACTCGTGTTTGGGCGTAGCCCTTATTGTTCGTTGGTGGCTGTGTGTGCCAGCAGAAACTTGTGTCCGAGCTGTGTGCTTCGTAGGATTTCAGGAACTGTGTGCTCCGTAACGTAGCAGTTTATGTTGTGACGTGTACCTACAGTAAGTCGTGAGCTGTGTGCTCCTCAACTGATGCAACTGGTGCATGTAAAATAGCTGTGTGCAATTGAGTTTAACCTAGGAGTCTGGAGGAAGCCTTACGTGTAAATTGAGTTTCTTGTTTACTTTTGTGTAATTTCCTCTTTTAAGGTAATTGAGCTAATTTGTGTCAGCATGCCATGTGCTCAGTTGAAGCTAAAAGAGTAAAAGAGACGAAATTGTGAAAGTGTGGAAAAGAATTGGAACTTCGTTATGTGAGTTTAGTTTTACATTAATGTTTGAGAAGCAATTTCAGCTTAACCAAGTAAAATAGAAGGGAATAACATCAGTTTACAACGTTCTATTAATGTCCCGAATTTTGTCGGTAATTGGTGAGATTATTCTGTCTTCAAAAGTAGAGAAGACTTGTTGGGATGAAACACTTTCGTAAGATGATTTACGTTATCCTCTACTAGAAGGCTGTAGGTGTCAGAGTACGTTTCACTGGTCTTCGAGGCTCCATTAATAAAAAGTACACAATGTGACGGTACCACTCCAGGAGAATATGTTCGTTAGCAGTCATTCGCGTGACTATACTGAGTTTTGGTAGCCGAAAGCCGACTCTTTGCAAGTTGATAGCGTCAGGCCGAGTCAACCTTCTTACCTACCAGTTTACCAGAATTTTTTTCATATTTTGATTCCTTTTTATAACGTTTCTTTCCTTTTCAATCGTTGTATGCATGAAAGTGTTCGTGTGTGTACAATACATAAGCATATCCATAGCGTTAGAGCCTCCTCTTGTGTTTTTGAGTCGGATAATCACACAGACCAAACATACAGTAGCATTTATCTTGCAGGAGGGACCTTCCTTCCGCTGGGTAACTTGTCTTGTGACAGTGTCACGTTCAACTGTCAGGAGGGACTCAAATCGCACTGACGCTGCACACAATATCGCAGGTCCAGAAGCATATAAGTGCGATGTTAACAATCTGCTCATCTCGACATAGGTCAAGGGGTACGAAAGTTGATCCGCCATTGGTTGTTGATATGAAAGATTGCGACATCCTTCACCGCGTTCGTGAAAATCACCACGGAAGTTAAGCCCAATATGTCATCAAATAACAAAAAACGTGGAACGTTTGTGTTCGGAAACATGTGATTCCATGTTTGGTATATTTTTAAGAATTTTGTGAGTTATTTTTTAAGTGTTTCCCTGAGATCACGAAACAACAGAATGTCAGCCCTTGTCCCACCGTCTAAATTTGCGTGGGATAACTTTGCTCGTAGGTATAGACTTCATTAGATAACGTTAAAAAATGAGCTCCTCAAGCATATGCCTAGGATATGCACGTGATTGCTTCTTTTTCTAAAATTTCCTCCACTCTGTTGGAGTGTCGTTAATATCATATCTTCGTTATTATATGGTGTAAGATATTTGCAGAGGATGTGGTAATCTGTCAAAAGACCGATTCAATTTCTACATGCAGACCACCGTCACACTTCACCACAGTATCAAAGAGACAGAACAACACACTGCAGGAACGGTTTCGAAATCTTTGTGATCCTCCTCATCAGTCTTTGTGGTTATGTGTGATCGAGTAAATAATACATTTGTGCTTGTAGTATGCCCATATTTGGTATGGGTTCTATCTAGAAGTTAGTTGTGTATATTGTGAACTACAACATGTATTGGTCGTCACAGCAACAGTTCTGTTGATAGATCAAGCACCGTAAATGAATCACTGCATATTACGATGTCATAATTGTGGCAGTGGACTGCAGTGGTAAAAAAAATACATAATGACTGAATTTTAAGACTCTGTATTGTACTTAGCCGTTCAATCTAAAGCAAACGCATAGTCGAACAAAGATGTTGTCTAAGTACATTATCAAGCAAAACGCTTCCCGGTTTTTCCAATCATCGGAGTCCGAAGGAAAAAAAGGTAAAACTTATTTGCTTGTATATAATCGCCAGATACTAGTGCCAGATACTGTTCAGTCTTAGTGTATCTCACTTTCGTCTTCTATGAAGGTAGGGCCTTCAAATTTTCACTTGAATCCTGAATCATTCCGTTGCAAAGAAAAGGAAAGAAAAGAAAATTACTTTTCAGTCGTATGCAATAACGGCTTCCAATAAAGTTAATCTGTCTAGAGTGCCGAAGTTTGAACTTTTAATTATGGGCAACACCTAAGCTTATATATTTACTGTTATTGATAGCAAAACTGATCACCAATAACCGAATTATAATTTCGTGAAACTAAGCAGAACTTTAAGGAAATCCCCAATATGGAAGTTTATTTGACATTTATTGTTGCTTTCTTTTACCAGTTGAGAGACACTGGGTGCCCTACTCGTCTTAAATGCAGAAAACGATGAAAAAGACTGTGATAACTTTCAAGTCATGTACCTTACGAGGACATTTGTGTAACCAGCAGGATAGCAAATTTCTCGGCTAAAGTTGTACGACCATAAATTAGTAAGGATTCAAGACTGACACATTTGCATGAAAGCAATAAATCGCACTACTTAGATTAGATGTTTCGGTAATTTAACCAAGTTCTTATAAGTTTTATACGACCCAATTTGAGAGCAGGAACCTGTACAAAAGTGGAGTCCACAAGGAGCCGAATTCAGACCAAAGGAGGAGCAAATACGAGACAGAAACAAAGTATTGTAGCAAAGTAAAGATGAATCATGAAATTATTAAATTTTGAGGTCATTGTCAGTACTAAGTCACAATTGATCGATTGATCAAAACAAATTGTCACCTTTCTGTGACACGTATAGCAAATTGATGTGATAAAGCTTGTCTGTATATTAGAAAGTGTGATCATTAGGCAACTGAGGGTGATAAGTAAGTCATCATTGTCAAGCAAACAAGATTCAAAGAAATAACAACAAAGCAAAAGAAAAATAATGACTTCAGTGCTTTATATATGTACACAAAAAAAACTTGAAATCCATTGTTTAACAATCATGGAATTTTGTTTTTTGATCACACAACCATCTCCAAGGCATATGCAGAATCTCTTTTAATATTGATTTATGGCTTTACTTGATGTTCATATTAACTTATTTACGTAGGACTAGGGCACTACTCTTGCATCGACAACCTTCACATCCATGATGATTTACACCTGATTCCTCAGTTGATTCGACTGTTTATCTTTCGTTCATGGTACGTGCTATGCATAATTGCCTAAGAAAGAAACTTAGCCCTCAGGTCCAACGTGGGTAGGTTATCTGACGACAAAGTGTAGACATTGCCATAAATGCCATTTGAAAACGAACCCTCCATAGCACCAGTAAGGCTGCCCTGTAGTTGTTGATACTACCCACGTAGGACGGAGTAGGACTATTTGGTCTCTCAGGTAAAAATGTACCATTTTATCGTGCAAATTGTAAATATTTTAGTTAAGGTTAATCCCAAAAATAAATAAACACAAAAGTGCACCCTTACTACACCATTGCTGCTTATGAACCGACCGTTGGCACCTATGCCCGTGTGTTACGTAATAACATCACCAGGGGGAGCAAAGGGAAACAACGCAGAGAGTTTTGCACATGGCAAGAGACTAAAGTCTTGCTAATTTGAGCTAAGCACTGTATAGTAAAATGACGAGGGAAAAAAAAATGTCCGATAGTTGCTTTATTGAAGGGCACATCTTCAAATGACTATAGCCTGTACGGCATTGGCAATGCTTTTCTGACGCTACTACTACTAGTACTCAGGTAACGAAGGGTGCTTTTCCTCATCCGCCACTACCGTTATTGGTCTCTGCAACAGGCGTCATTGAAAATATTCTCTGTGTAAATATTATCAACGACCATCAGGGTGATTCCTGTTCCTGACCATGGAATAAGTCTAGGTGTGAAATAAAAGATGGCGACTGTGGGATAGTTGGACCTTCAGTATCGTTGAGACTGAAATCTATGACACGTCTGTGAAGTATAGAATGAGAAAACTATTTTAGAGAAAGATAAACACCAAAGACATAATCAAAAAACAAAAAAGAAAAAAAGGACATCGCTATCTTGACGGTTGTTTGTATGCACTTAAAAATGCTTCAGATTACTACCATTTTACTACAATAAGAAATTACAAATTAAAATTGACTCCATTACGAAAGGTTGTAAAAGGTATTTTGCTTCCCTGATGTTTTTCTCACCATGGTGACACCTACTGTACCGAGTAAAAGCGACAAAAAACAGTTATGTTTGTATACCTTTACAATCTGTGTTTAATCAGATAGGACTCCTCACATAAGCCATAGTATGTAAACGGTGTGCTCTTAAGTACTGTAATTTCGAAGAAATAGTCAGTGTTGTCCACAAGGTTTGTAAATTGGTGATGCAAGGTAAGACCCTTTTGGACCTCTTCTGGTGGAGTTCCAACTTCACCATACCGGAGTAGGTACCCAGTCACCGGTCCGATGCCCTCGTCTTTTTTCATGTCCCAGTCTCTCCAGGTGAGCAAAAGACTGGATCTATCACGATTTTCGTCGATGCGATAAACCGGAGAAGTTATATTCGAGAACCTTGGACAAGCTGTGTAGAGGATATGTTCATGAAAGTTTCATCATGACTACTTACTAGTTACATTCACTTTATTTTGGTCCATGCGTCAATAACATTGTATCGTTCAACTCAGACGGCCCGTAGGATGCTTTTTCAGCTTAGCAGCAACAAATATTGCTTGGGATACTAAGCTGATGGAGAGTTATTTCCTAACCCCAATAATTTTGATGATGGAATCACAGGAATTGCATTTTCTTGTCACCTTTTTGGGGGGTTGGTCAAAAATTAATTCTCTGGTTCAGCTTGCGAATGGGCCTCTGGTTTCATAAGCACAACATGTATTTGATCGACTTGTATTCTTACGTTGTGGGCCTTTGGGCCTATACGAGGTGTCTATAGAGTCTTAAATTAAAAGATGGAAATAAATTTCATTCAACTAACAATTGATTGCCCCAGCAATCTTAAAAAAGCGAATTTCCTACCCTACCCTTTAGTCTCCGGATTTACTCGCAGAGATGCCATATGTGCTTGCGAAATACGGTAGGTGTCAAATTATCTTCAAAACAAGCCCAAAATCAAAATGAATTGACAAGTAACCTGGATCACATTGCAATGAATCAGTTGGCCCTTCGTCTGCAGGACATGTGTTTGGTGGGTCGTATTGGCAACGATTAGTCGATGATCCAGCTCCACAGCTCTGTGATCGACCGAAATCTATTTTCAAGACCCAGCGTCGCTTTCTCAATGGGTTTTCCAGACGAGGCACCATAAAAACCACCTTCCTGCTTCCCAACTGGCGGTCTAAACCTGCATTTTTGTTTCCTATTATTCCGCCAATGCGTATCGGACTATTCCCTGGACATGTGGGAGCTGAAACATACAAACAAATTCAAGTTGAAAAAAAAATGCCAATATCGATATGTCTTAGTAAAATACCAATGCAAATGTAAGGGGAAAGTGGTATGCCAACTTTTCTTCCAAACATGGCGTAATCTCAACTAGACGCGACCGTGACATTGTGACACCGAAAGTGCACGTAGACGATAGATTTATCAACACGAGTGACTCACATCTGTATCGCGTTACCTCCGCCAAAGGCTTGCTGTACGGGCCGGGTCCAACGGAGGTGCTGGCACTCACTGTGAATTTATACGTCGTGTTGCTAGTCAAGCCTCTGAATGTCATCCTGGTCTTATCCGTCGTCCCATTTTCCACGTCGTTTCCATCTTTGTTGCTGAGTTTATAGTGAAACCCAATAATGGCACCGTTATGCTTTGTGCAATCGTTAGGAACTTTCCAATCAAATGTGAGAGAACTCTCAGTGACGCCTGATAGTAATACATTGCCGGGGGCTTCAGCTGGATCTGCAAGTTTAATGATTTATATTCATTCACTTATTTTGTTATTTCAAATACTGTCATATGAAGAATATGATCAGGGAATACCCACTGAGCATAATGTAACGAAGTTTACGTATGTAGTGCCCGCCATTTTGCTTGTCCTATACCCGCCCAGAAAGGAAACGAATTACTCACAGTTTGGCTGGGTACTCCCCGAAATCGTAGTATTTGTCCCGTCGATATGACTACGTACGACACTTGGAGCGATTGTATGGACCATTGGGCTCACAGCTACTGTATATTCGGAATAATTTCGAAGGTTGGCAATGATTACCTTGGTGCCACGTAATATCTTTGAATGTGTAAAAGGGGGTTCTTCATGGGAATAGCAGGCCTTGTAACTGACTTGCCAGTATCGGACTTTGTATTTCTTGACAGGGCAAGTGTTATTATTTGTAACTGGTGGTGGTGACCAAGTAACTACCAAGTTTTCCTTCTCAGGTGCAGTAATGCTTAAATCCTGAACGGCAGGCAATTCTGTGAAAGTAGAAAAGCACAATGGAATGAAGGAATTGTAGGAGGCACACTTTACATCCTGAAATCTATCAATAGAAGTTCTTTCAAACTTTTGCAAGTAAAGCCAAAGATTAATGCTAAGTAGAGAAATCAATGAGTTGAAAGACAATATACGCCCCCCCCCCCCAGTCACTTGCCACTCTGTCCTTCTCTCCAATCCACTACCTTGCAAGGGAGAGTTTTCAACAAGGCTACAGAAACTCGTGACGCAATAAGACGAAAGCTCATACAAGTTCATTCAATTGCATTTCATATCCACAGACTTAGAAGATGTATGGTAAACATATGGGAGAGGGAGGGGGTTGAGTGCCGACAGGAGTATCTAAGCAGAGCGCCACATTCGATCGGAGCGACGGAGCATAAAAAGGCTTTTCAAAGTTCCAAGACGACCACAAACGACACTTCCCTTGCATTCTAAGCTGAATGTGCCCAGTCTTAAAATAGGGATTACATGTCTGCAGTTTCAACAAAAAAAGCATTTGTGTCGCAAACCTTGAAAGAAAGTAAAGACAGAGACAAATAAAAACAGTCACAAGAGGGGAGGGGGAGTTGGATAATAGTAGCATACAATCGTTTCAGATAAATTTGCATTATAGCTGTCATCTCTTGTCAAAAGTCTTTGTTTCTTGATGCTTAACGTTTCGTTAAATACATCTCAATTCGATATTTACTTTCCGCCTGAGATTGAAAACGAACGATGTTACTGGACACCGACTTGTGGTAATTGGTTAAATTGACGCGGAATTCATACTGGGAGCAAGGAATCAAGTTGTTGACTTCAAAGTCTGCCTCTGAAGGGTCCAGGGTCATCACTTGTTTCCATTGCCCTTCCGTCTTTGATTCGAGGTACACCGTGATGTTGTTGCAATTCCATTCTTGCCTTGGTGGAATCTAAATTTCGAGCAAAATAAAATTAAATAGATGTACCACTGAAAACACAGAAATTTCAAGTTTCAATGCTTCAGTAGTACCATCTAACTGTAATTCTCAATCATTCGACTTGCCCTTCATTTGCCCAACTGCCCCAAAAATTATAAGAAAGCAACTACGGCAAAAATGCAATAAAAAGCATTAATGCTTTCACTCGAAATTTTCAGAAGAGGATTTTACTGCTCCGTTTGGTTACATGACAATATTCAACAGTAGAAAACAAAAGAGTAGTCACGTATTAAATTATTAATGGATGTGACATGTTTCCTATGCTTGTTAGTGCTCAAGTTACGTTAGTATGTGACCTAACCACTTGTAAGGAAAGAAAATACTTCAGAGAGTTTTAAGTCATGCAGAATTCATAAAAATGCAAAAAGCTGTTCATAAAGATGTTCCATTTATCGTTTGTTGACGAATGTAATATTCTCATTTTCTCATTATTTGTCCAAAAACTCTCCGTCTCTCCGTCCCTCTCTTTCAGATTAGTCTGCGTTCAGGGTGAGAATCTTGACGTCTTTTTAGCAATTGTTCTTTTAAGCAATGTTTCGTAGTAATGTTTTTAGCAAATGTCGATTTGTTTAAGACACACATGTTTTTTATTTTCGTCGTTTATGGTAACTTTGAACAGATTGCAGATGTTTCATATTACCTTGCAGGGAACCCACTTCACACTATTTGAAATAGCGATTGCACCCAGCTATCATGTAACAACTTGATGGTCAAAGGAGAGGGAGGAGTTGGGTCGAGATATTCACTGGAGAGTGACGTTATCGATGAAAATACGTAGTATCAGTTGAGATTACCGATCTTTGTATTGTATTTCATGTTTTTTTCCGGAAATGACTTAACGTTGGAGACTGTAGCCTTCTCTCTTCAATTTTTCATGGTTCATTGCCTGACTAATATTTTTTCAAAATCTAAGGTTGCTTGTCAACACAATGGAAATAAATTTTAATATGGTAAAATCTTATAAACAAACAATACGTATGTCACATTAAATGTACGGTCAATGAATAACTGATGGATCCTAGGACGATAAGTCTCTGTTTAAGACATGGGCTCGCATTGTTAGTCAATTAAGATTATCAACTGTGAACTATCATTACGATTTAACTTCCTTGAAGAAATCTACGATAGTTCACCAAACTTCGCCTACGTTTTAGACCCATAAGGGTTTGACCTGGACTACATATATATTTTTTAATTATTGTAGCGATCAAATTTTTGTGGTCGAATGACAGAGTAACATCTGCTACGACGTTACCTGGACAGAGAGGTTGGCACTTCTCGATGACCTCGAAGAAAGGTTTTTCGACGAAAGCACTGGTGATGATGGAACTGAACGAAGAACATAATATCACACGGTGAATGTATTACGTGTATCTTTTTCTTTTTCTATTGACGGTTATATTCTCTAATCCAAAGATTGCAAATCAGTTACTGAGTGGATCAACTAGATAAAACACAATGCGACTTTGTATCATCATATTTGTATCTACCACTTGAGTTTAAAAGAAACCTTATTAACGGTAGCAGCGTTTCATATGATTTTAAAACAAGGGGAAAAAAGGAATGTTTCCTGTGGTTACCTTAATGTATTTCACACAATGTTTGGCACAGGATTCCAAGTAAGAGATTTGAAGTAATACTTTGGCATCATCACCATCAATAAACTGGAACACACTGACGGGGTTTGCTACTTAAAAGTACACGGTTCAACGAAAGGACTTGCACGTGAGTTCACTTGAAGAACCAGCGGTCTGAAATACACAAATATTTTCATCTGTATCGTGTCTCTTTAACATAGTCTATACATGGAACGGAACGCATTAATTTTGTAAGAACGCTATGCCACGTTTCACGAAAAAAAAAAAAAAAAACGACCCAAGAAGCCCTCTAAACAGGAATGTTCACCGCCACCTAGTAGTTGTTGAGTATAGTTCAATCTTCCAGTGAAAATGTATATATATCGGTGAAATAAGAATGTGCTACTGTGGTTCAATTGATTCAAAGACAGACTTAAAATTAAAATTGCATTCCCGAGATTGCGTTACAAGATGAATTGAACGGGCTGGGCACCTTTCCATCAACAGTGAAACAGCGAACGGCCAACAGTGACTTTTCATTACCGTAATTGTAAACCTCGAAAACTCACCACCGCACAATGTCGTGGACGTTTTGTACATTCGATATAAGAGAGTGGCCAGAGGATGACTGAACCAAGCTCACTTCGTAGGTCGTATCCTGTGTCAGATCCGTAAACACGTATTCCGTCTCACCCTTTTGTTCGAAGAAATTTCGTCGCTCGCCTCCTTCCTCTTCGATCAGCAGGGAAAATCCACTTTCCGCAGAGGATGATTCATTTCCTTCACCGCCGACATCGTGGAACCATCGAACGTGAAAACCAGTCGAAGTTACGTCAGAGATGTTTAAATGGTCTGCACGGCGGAGAGACATTATAGAGACGATAAATGTTTTCATGGTAAAGAACTACTGGATCAGTTGCTTCATAATTGCGGTATGAAATTATAATCAGTTGACGTTCGTTCCCCACCCCGCGGGAGGAATCATGGGACCGCGATATATCGGGGTCCAGAGAGTCATACATCATGGTGTACGGTGTGAAGGACAACTGATTGCGATGTCTTGGTATCTGCCTAAACCAAGAGAGAAATTGTTCAGCGAACAATATAAATAAGAAAATAAGAAAGTGTTCTGACCACTTACACTCATTTTGCATTTTATAGCCAAAAAACTCCATTAATTAATTTGGCTGTAAAATTGCTTGCCCACATTTCTATTGGTCTTTAAACAGAAGCTGTTGTGTCGATTTTAGACGGAAGTCCAGAGAGTAGATTTCAAAGAAGTTACCAGTTCCTAAAGTACACAGTACGTCAGTCATTGACAAACAGAAGCACACTTCTGACATGTTGAGTCCGTAGTATTAAATGGCTAGCAATTTTTTTTTTCTTTTTATACATTTACCTATTCCACATTAACCTTTTTTCTCGTACATTCACCATTCACACATTTCTCTACGTTGCTACACAATGTTGTCAATATTTTCTTACTTCCTAATGGAAGTCGGACCAAATTGTGGTAGTCCCCCTGGTGTCCAGATTTTTGGTATGCGTGACACATGTGACACTGTAGTTCAACGTTGAGGCTGAAGGAAACATATAATGGGTGCCCAGAATAAATAATAAACAAACAGCCTATATTGTTGCTAAAGTAGTTGAACTTCCTTTTAAACCTGACCTTTCTTGAAACGATATCGAGTTTCCATTAAAAAAGGGAGACAATAATATATATCCGTGAGATCGACTTCTCAAATCTGCAGATTTTGCAGTTTTCCTCACGGTACTTAAATAAACAAACCACAAACAACGACGTTGGTAAAGGAAGCCTGTTTGCGATACGTCATCGAGACTATATTTGATAACAGAGGTTGTGAGAGGTCATGATGACGACATTTCTGTCAGAAGTGATTTTTTTTTTTTTTTTTTCTGTGCGGAAAAAGATACTAGCCATAAGGCAATAATGACTACGGCATACCGAGGGCTGCTTTTCCCATCGATAGGTGAAGGGGTGAGGGCCAAGCATTTTAGGCATTTTATTTCAAACCAAAGATATTATCAAGGCCAGAAAGAGTAACGTTTATTTGAAGGCACATTTTACTGACAAGTCAATGGGTTCTTAATGAAAGAGAACAATTTTCCGATATTGCTGTTGGTAGAAAGACTTCTCTCGTCAACAAAGATTTTCAGTTGTCACAAGCGTACCAAATAACAATGTACAAGACTTCGGTCAAGGAGTCTTTCTTTGTCTCATTGAAATTAAGGCCCCTGTTTAACCTTGAAATGTTACACCAGTGAAAATGTAGATTGAGTATATTGTAGAGTTACCTTGAAATATTGTGGAAATTACGATCATACATCTTAAACGATGGTAATGTCTCTCTGAAAGCAGTCAAGGTTACAAAGAAATACTAAAAGATATTCAATCAGTTGTGTCTGGGAAACGTCACTAGTTCCTTATTTCGCAATGCACCATTTCGAAATAAATATTTCTGGAAAATTCATAACTTGCGAACCGAACATGCTATTATTTTACCAATCATGAGAGAAAAATATTCTTAATTGTTATTTAGTAAATCAGTGTCCAGTCCTTTAAAAAAGAAAGGAGCTATATTTGTGTATAAACGAGCAAAAGTGCGTACTTTATCTGTTTAAGGATAGGCATTGGAAATGGCGCTGTAGTTTAAAAATACAGACTTCGACGGAGTTAGTACAATTGATCTTTTAAAACTTTTCGTGAACTTTCCATGAAATTCAAATATATTTCAACACAGGTTGATATTAATTTGTACTTTAAACGATAGGCAGTTTATGGAAACTCGGTAGCATAGATTTAGAAATAGTGAGTATATAGGTATCACTAAATAGGTATCACTAAATTTGTATTTGATTAGGTTTGATTAGGTATCTCGAGTTGGTAGGAAAGTGAAACAGCTTAATATGAAGAGAATATATGCAGTCTTGTCATCTCTTCTTGTTGCCAATACGTTATATTTCTCCATTTCGTGTCACGGGATAAACATATTATTTAAGTTTTTGGAGCTCTAGCTGCTTGAGCGTCATTGAGTTTGATCTGAAATCGATATTTGAGTCTATTTATAGATTGCGCATGTGTTGCTATGAGAATTGTGCGGAGCAGGAGAGTTTGTGAGAAGTCAGAGTGTTAAAAAATTTCTACTCAACAACAGAAATTGATCCAACTTGAAATCGACATATGTCAGATTAAAAGAATATTCCACACCATCCCAAGCTACATGCCACAAACAGAAAATATTCAATACCGACCATATAAGCCATTTTTTTCCATGACCGTAATACCCACCTTGTCCAAAAAACTATCGAAATAGTAATTTTACATTCTAGGATGAATTACGTCCGGGAGAGCCCAATGAACAATTCATAATCACCACACGATGACGTGAAGTCGCAGTGTTTGGTGTCCCTTGTTTCTTCAGTAAATGTTCATCCTTTTCTAATTCAAGCTCTTTTAAATATGCAACTAAGCCGTTGTTGTTCATACTGTTTTCAAACAGAATCACACAACGTTTATTATTCTTTAATTGGGTTCTATGTTTATTTAAATTAAAAGACATAAATTTTAACAGCAATTGTTCAAAGTTACAAGACGTTATATCAATAATTGCATGTTTTTCTGTCAATTGTTAGTATATTTATTTTACAAGGAAGTCGTATTAACTAATAATTCATGGCATCTCCATTTCGTGATACTGCATCCGGCTTGTTTAGAATAGATAGCAACTTATTATTACAAGGAGGGAATATTTCTAACCGCAAAACAGGTCGGTCTCTTGAAAAATCGAAAACACGGGCCTTGTTTTCAAAATGCTTAGACCATTAGCAAAGTTAAACGTTACTTCTGATCCCTCTCATACAATCAGACCGCAGAGAGGTCGACTAATTTACCTCAAAGATTTCTTTAAAAAACACTTAAACAATACAGCTCAGGCAAATCTACAATTGATATTCTACAAACAAAGAAAACTTAAAGCACTACTTAACAAATTAATGGCTTTTCTTTCAAAGGAAACGTAACGACTGAGCTTAATCTGAGTTACATGTAGCTGCTACTGAAGAAAATTCAAATGAAATCAACAACTAGGAAAATATTTCTTCCCTTATTCTGGAACTATATATGAAAAGCATGTTACGTTTAGAAGTGATGGTTTTTGAAGACATATCCTTTTCATAATGGCACAATGGTATGGGGTATTGGATATATGGGATGTCACACATGTAGACGCAACAATTTGAATAACCTGTGCATATTATCTTGACGGTAATGTACCTTTGGCATAGCAGAGGGGAACCTTGTAATACGTCGTATTTAAGCAAAAGAGGTCAACATTTCCTGTTGGTACGAAAGGAGTTGCTGTCATCTATCACAATCTTTTATTGCTTCTGATAAATGGGGTTGCTCCAGATAAATTTATTTTCTATAATTTGCAACAAAGTTTGCAAGAAGAGATGTATTCATGACACATGTATGATTCACTGTCACTCACTCACCAAGACTTACGGTTAACTTTCAATACACGATTAAAGTTTCGAAATGGAAAAATTGGGCAATGGTTTCCACTATTGGGAGACTACCACTGTTGATCAAAATTTCAACTGTACAAAAAACAATAGAATTTTAGTTGACTGAAGTCAAGGAGCTTGGTATTGTTTTCCTGCTGTCTTACCTGAATGAAGGAAAATAAAGAGGCGAATGGTATAGGTAGTACTATGAGGCATATGTGCCGTGTATTAATTATGACGTGATATCAAATTTGAGCAAACCTATGTGTCAAATTATTTATTATTTTTTAAATAATTGCGCTCCCACCCTCTACTTCGCTGACTGCTCCTTTACGCAACGTTTGTCCTATCACTGTCACGCTGACAGTGGTGTGTGACTTCCCGCAAACGGTTTGTTCCTACAGCGAAGTCCCTCAGTGCCATCAATATTTACCACCAGGGTATCGTTGCCATTCACCTCTCGTTTCACGACTGCCCTTCGTCGGCGACAACAAGGACATATGACAACTCCTAAGCGCATGCTTGTCATCAAAAGCTGACTCCCCCGCTCTCGTGTGACTTGAACGCGGTACTAAGACGACCGTGGACCCTTTGGAGTCACTCCATCCGTAGGACTTTCTTCACACCTGGCCCCGATGACGCTTTTTCTGATGGGGACGGTATCGGTTCAAGAGAGTTTTCAAGAGAGTTTTGAAACCCTACAACTGCTATTTTGACGACCACTGAGTACCCCAGTTCATGGACCTAGTATTCCTGTTTAAGTAACAAAGACGTGAGTTCACGCCCCTCGATATTTTCCCGACAAGCATCTCCACAGTGTTCATGATCACGGCAGACCAGAAGCGGTAACCCCTGCGAAACATCATATGGTATCTTAAGCGCAAAGAGAATCTTCCGCACTGCAGTCTAGTCTATGGTCCCTATGCACCCCCGTGCATGCAATATAACACCGTTTTAATGTTGTTCCTGGAAGCGTCCCCAACAGCACTAGGGATGCTAACATCACTAAATTGGGGTGGTCCCCCTGTTTTTCGCCATTTTTAAAATGGCGAACGTGAAAAACCTATTTCAACAGTTTTGCCTGTCTATGGGTCCCGATGCACAGACCGTAAAAACCCAAAGGACACTATGGCACCTATTTCATTTTGTTCCTGGAAACCACCTCTCTATGGCGCCATTTTTAAAATAGCGGACGTCGTGGCAATAGTTTTGCTTATTTCTCAGCATCTCAGATAGATACAGACAAGATTTTGGTCTCTACACTCATGTTTGTAAGGCAGAGCGCTCCAATGTTGACACCCATATATCTCTGTGACTCAGGGCACCCAAGTTCACAACTCTTTGCAGTAGTCGACCGCTATTGGAAGCAGTCTACCGCTGCTACCGTAATCCTTTTTTACCGCATAAAAAATTCTCCCGTATATTCGAAAATTGTCATAAGTTAATTTGAGTGTCAGCTCTAGCCTAGTAGGCTTAGGTAAAGTCATGACTCAGGATGAAAACAAAAACGATCGTCGATAATCGAACTGGTGTTAATAAATCCACCTCCGTATATGTCACAACCCCTTGACCCCGGGTATTCTACAGACCTTTGGGAATACGCCCTCCAATGGATGTCACACTGTATTAGACTCGGGTTATTCCACAGAGAAGGGCAAATATGGCCACAGTGGATGGTACATCCCTCCTTACTCTGATTACTCCACGGAACGGTGGGATAATTACCCCTGCCCATGGATGTCACATCCCACCACAGTTCAGTTATTGCACAGACCGGTTCGAAAATAGCCCCCAATGGGTGTCACAACCCAGAGTCATTTTGTGGGCTCTGAATATTGATTGATTGATTTATTTACTTATTTATTGATTCATGTATGCATACATCTATAACATCGATCATAATTATATAGATTATATAGATTGTTCTTTACATAATATTCCTATATCTAGAATAAGAATAATGATAGAAATATATGGTGAGAGAGAGAGGGAGAGATGTAAATGGCGAGAAGAGATTGAAAATTCAGAACCGAAACAACAACAACAAAAAAAGAGAAGAAAGACTATACAACAAAACTTACGTACATTTTATACCAAAATCTTAGGTACATGTAGAATTGGAGACTTTTGAGGTATTTAAATGAACGGGACAATAGAGATTCGAGATAAGATATACAGCCGAATGCGTACGTGAGATTTATTATAATGTAATAGAATAATACTAGTCAAGAGCAATTATTAAGGGGGTAGCAACTCTTGTTTTGAAAGGGACCAATGAAAAGAAGATGGAAACATGGGTGCAAGCAAGCACATCTGGTAGAAAAGCCATCACTACAGCATATATGTAAATCGGAATAAAATTATCTACACCAATGAGACTAAGAACAACCACTCCGTCTAGCCCCCTACACCATCCACAGAGGGATGGAACGAAGACCAGGAGGGATCTTGAAGGATCTATTCGAAAATGTTCCGGACGGAGGTGCATGGAGGTGGACCCTTTCGATTCTATGTCCATTTTCTTGAGGCTGGAGAAATAGATGCTTTGATAGTAGGTTGTAGCCAAGTGACATCTTGATCTCAGCTATATCGATAGTGCGAGGGGGGGGGGGGAGAGTTTGACAAACTCACTATAAAGAAATATAGGTTTACATATATAAACAAACGGAGGCATGCAAATTTCCTGCTTGACTTGCTGTTGGAAGGGGAACTAAAGCGGATGGATCCTCTCATTTTTATTTTTGTTTGTTAAAGTAAAGTTTGTAAAATAAAATTAGAAAGAAATAAATTAATACCTAAAAACTGAGAATAAGATATTTCTGAAGAGGTTAAAGGTCTTACCCACCGTTTGAAATATGATAAATATGAACCTGCAATGTTTGGTGTTAATCTATTAATATGTTTAACAAGATGAGATGAAATAGGAATTAACTCATTGTATCATAAAATGTTTCATTTACTTCTTAACGCTAGGAGAGAATTCTGATAAGAACTTGAATGATTTTAACGTAAGTAGCTACGTCACTGGGAAGAGAAAGAATATATACCTTAGAAAAAACGTGAGAGTAACGTGGAAGGGTGTTGCAACATGTTGAGCAATCTTTATAGCACGCATTTTTCTGGCATTATCCGCAGAGTCCATTCTTAGTCTTGCAAATATAGTTTAGAATTTTTTCGGTCAAAATCTTTCTTTCCGATATATCGTTGAAGGTTTTCAGTTTGTATCTTACTTGAAAATCATGAAATCATTGAATACGGAATAAACAAAGAACATTATATGCTCTGTCGTCCTGTCACTGCAAAATAAGATCTCAGTGATCCCTCTTTTCACTGAACAAAAGAGCGCTTTAATAGAATCAGTGATGTTAAGCGTGAACAAAACTGAAGTACAGAAACCCCCAACGTTTTATGGTGGATTTCCCTTAAAGTCTCTCGTGCAGAGCAACATACACTTAAAACTGGACAACTTAAGTGTGCAATACTGGCCAACAATATAATTTGCTGTCTGAGACCGGACCCACATTTTTCAGTTGAAGGAATGAATTTGGCAGAATGTAAAGAACATGTTGATGTTTTCGTCACGAATGTTTTAGCCTTGATATAACCCTTAATAATCAAATACACGCACACGATAGTATGAAAAACTAAGCCTCCGTATAACTTTTAGTAAAGCAAAAGAGTTTACAACGCTATAAAAGGTAATATAGCTATAGACAAAGACACGACAACGGCAATGGGTTCGAAAATAATTAATTCAGAAGATATTTGAATATGCTAAGCAGCTATAAATGTAAAAAAATGGAAAAAGAATGTATGTTATCACTTACCATTGCACGTTTTGTCTTCTTCTTTACAAGATTAAGTCAAATGTTGATATCAGATCAGACTGTCCTTGGATGAGATACAGATCTTACTGAGGCTACGAAATTGCAGCTCCTTGCTTGAGACCCTCACTAAAACGCCTAGTTGCTAGTATTCAGTGTCTCAAATGCCACCGTCATTATCCACTCAATCATAGCACCGTACTATCGCCCATATTCATGCAGAAAATCAGGAGTATGGCCCTAGTGACCGTGTTTGTTTAACCTCAAGAGAAATTTAGCACAGATTTTGCAAACACATACAGAGTATACGCACCTGATTAATAAAAGGAGGATGGACTTCGATAATGTAAGGGGAAGAAAACTGTTATTACAATCAAGTCCATCAAAGCTTCTTTTTTTTCAAACTCCACCAAACGAAGAAAATATATTACATTTTTTATCCTTACTTCAATCAACGTAGTTCAAGACATCCCACACTCCACTGCAGCCTCATGATAATGTTGTGTTTTCATTCAGGCGGATATAAGTTTTTTTTGAAACAGAAATATTAGACTTCGAGACAAATAGATGATCATCTTGGTCATTAGAAAGTAATGGTTTAATTTATTTTGTATGGTCACATTTTTGATCGAGATATGTATCTTTCTCTCTTACGAAGAAGTAAGAGAGAAGTGGGAGGCATTTATTTTTGTCTAAACGAGCTCTATGATAAAGCATCCAAGTGTATGTCAAGCCGTTTTGGACAAATACAACATTTTTTCTTTATCTAAGTTCGAATATATATCTGTGGAGAATCGACCAATCATAGAGGGGGATTATGTACTGGTTGTCTGGTTTAACTTCAAATGCATTTTCCCTATGTTTATCTTCAATTGCCATAGTCGAGTACAATCAGATTAACTACGAGCGCGAGCGCTGACAATCTGTGTACTGGCGTGCATTCCGCCTTTTTTAATTGGCTGATTTAATATTGGATGTATCAATAAGTATAAGAAAGGTAATGTCCTTTTTCTTTTGAACTAAAAAAAAAATCTGTCCAACTGGTAACCCATTTGTCAGGTACCATAATGAATAAAAAAACTCATGAAAATAGATAAATAGAATAACTTTTTTGTGGATATAGGTATTTTGTTATTAGGGGCAACATCAGTACCACTTTCTCATCATGTGAGAGAACTCCAGCACCACTAAAAATAGAAAAAGAGAATGTTATGAGCTACCTCAAACATAGCCATACACTGATTATACATATCTAGGTACTAAGACAGACAATGTGCACCTTATTTTACCAAAATCGCATCACTTGATAAAATCCAAATAGAATTTTCTTGCCGAATTTGACAGGTTTTTATGTGTAGTTAATGTTTAATCCTCATCTCATCATTTGGGAAAATATTAGCACATTAAAAACCAAGAGATAATGACATGGACTAGCTCACCTTAGCCACTGACTTGATACCTCAATTCTAGCGCCAAAAATATGAACGAATCCGAATTCTGAATTAGGTTGTTCTCTGTCAGATTCGTCCAATGCATAGCAAGCTTGTTCATATCTGTGTTGGAAAACTCAGTCACTCATATCCCCTGCTACCTGACTTTACCAAAACATTATAGCGAATAATCATAGAACTTCAGAAATATCCAGTGTGGAGTATCAACGCAGTGTCAAAAGAAAAAAAAAAGGAAAATGTTCTTTTGTCTATTGACACTTGAACTAGTAGAATATCTGTTGAATATCTGTTGAGTGATATGTATAACATGAACGCAAACAGAACCTATTCCTATTTACTTTGATAAAACCCCATTGAAAGCTTTAACGGTAAATCTCTGGAAGTTTGTTCAAAACATTGTTCAAATGTGGAGCATTTGAGGCCTCAAAACTCGTTGACACAAATCAAAACACTTGAAATCTTTCAATATCAGCTGCCAAACTAGGATGAAACCCGTTACTGCCTGTTGAAACCTGTTAGTTTCTTGTTAAACACCGTTGACACACCTGCTGATACCTATTGATACCTGCTGGTACCTGTAAATACCTGTTGATACCCGTTGAAAACCTGTAAACATTTGTTCCAATTACCTGTTAAACAGGTTAAAAACCTGTTAAAAACCTATTTAACTGGTATTGAACTAGAAGTTTCCGCTGAGTAAACCAACTTCATTACTTCGTAAGATTGATTTTCAGTCCCTAAACCTGGTGCATCAACCTCGACCAATAAAACAGGTTTATCAAATTGCAGTTATGATAAACTTCAATTTGCGATAGAAAACTAACTTTTATCAAGTTTATCGCTTGTTTAGCTTGGATTATCTATTGCTAAACCTGGACTCTCTATTTATTGCACATTCTCCTGGTAGCAGTCTCGTCTGACAAGAAGAAGCCATTTTTCTCAAAGGAAGAAGAGATACTCATTGTTTGAGAAAACTGCACCATGACTTTTTTGAAGGGAATAAAACGTTTTTGTTTAATTAAAATTCTTCCAGTGACAATGAAGTCCCATGTGTAATAGGCTACAGAGCCCATCAACCGTACCCTGGAAACTAGGTCAATAGCCTCTCATACATAAATCACGACAGGAGTTACAAGGATGCTCCAGCCACAAATTTAGCTTAGACATGTGCAAGAGTACGTTTATCTTTCCATTCTGGTTAAACTTCCATTCAGTTCCCATGTGTGGTTCTCAATATATTACCAGTTGAACTAACCCTCCTTTGCTACCAACTATGAACTTGATTCAAGCAGGAGTGACATCACCCCCTCACATTGCTGAAGTCTTTTGTTTTCTTTATTATTGAATTTGGTATTTTGACCTTGAAATCAACAGGTGGTCAGATTAAGTACTGGTTTTGCGACTGTCGCAAAATTGTCTTCCTCATACATTCACATTATGATAGCACTAGATATTGAAGTATTAAATTGGTGTAAAGTCTAAAGAAACACACAAAATGTTTTATCGGTGAGGGGAGACTACATCACTCCTGCTTCCGTCAAGTTAACTTTTAGTGAGAAATGTGTCAACTTCAACTGCTCATTTCTAGGGAGCCACACATGGAAATTTAATGGCAGTTTCACTGTCATGGTCAGATTTAATTACTCTGCAAACATATCAAGCTATTTTCCTGGCTGGTCCATCCTTTCAACTGTCATGGAAGTTGTTTGTTCACAACCCGTTGACGGACTCCCAGAAAAGACAGGAACAGTTCATCCTTATCAGAATCCATCTTTTTAATTGAAATACCTATGCAGAGGAGATTTCCGCCATCTGCGACTTAGCCCGACGCAGAGTATGGAAACTCGAATAACACGGGCAGTGAAATGTCGGGGGGCCAATCATGGAGGGAGTGGCGGGAGTGTTCGGCAAGGGAGGGTCGGCGCAGGAGCATGTACGTATAGCTTTAGAGAACACCCTCATAGTCTTGGATTCTTCTCATCAACTCAAGCTCACCACAGGAAGATAGCCATACATTCTCACAACCTCCCGCACACGTGTGTGGGATAGTCGAGGCTTATTCTTGTGAACTCTCACGTACATCTGAGAACAGTAGTTCCACATCCCTACGAACCCATCTACACTGGTGAAGGATAGAGCCCATTCTCAAAAGACCACCTAAGGAGGATAACCCCACATTCTTATGTAACTCACCTACAACTAAGGAGCCAGAATTCAAAAACTTATCACGAGTTTACGGAAGTTACTATCCGATGTAATCTCATGATTTCAAGGAAAGGTGAAAGTTCAACGTTATTCTTTAATGAGAACCTGACCGGGGTTGATCGTTGTACGTAAGAGTTGTTTGGCATTGTGAACTGTGATGTGCTAATTATATGAATCAGCGCTAAACGAAAGGGGGACCGGAGTTTTGGTTACGTGACAGTTTCTAAGTCTGAAGTTTTCCCAAAAAGCAGTTCTTTTCAAAATGTCGTTCGTATGACAATTTCGTTGTTATATTCAGATCCTAGTGAATAGCTTGTAAATGTCTGAATATTGAAAACTTTAAACATGTATAAAAGTTTGATGTAATATTTAATACAACGAACAATTTAAAATTTTGTAGTCAAGGTGTACCCAATGTAGTTGCTTTCTCCCCCACCATCACAATTCACGAAGGCACATTCCAAAGGGAGACCACTGCACCGCACAAATTATTGCTTCAGTGCACATATTCCAAGTCTTTTGTTTGAGATCCTCTTTTGCTAGTGCCATTGTCATTGTAATCTATGGGAAAGGTTGTCCGGTTGGTAATATTTTCCTTAATTGAATGTTCTCAAATTCTATTCTTTATAAAAGCAAAAGAATGAAATTCACCTTAAGAAGGGTTTGTGCGCGACCCACTCGCAGTGAGAGCGATATTGTGCTTCATGTGAGCGAAATATCGCTCCATTTGAAGTGATTTTTACTCCTTTGTGGGTGGAATTCACTCTTAGTTAGAGGGGGTAATGTATATGACATCTTTCCTTATCGAAATTATTTACCGCGAAACTGAACGCCTAAAAGTGATATCCGCACAAACATTTCCAGAAACTCTCGATTTTTTTACTGCAAACATTTGTGCAATTGAATAGAGGCTGTACAGCATCCATGTAAATTTCATTGGATTTACTTTAAAGGATGTCCACTTATTAGGATCGTTACCTTGTACATGATCATATTTTTGATTCATCGGCTTATGTGTCCGTAGGAACGTTTGATTTGATTAGAAAAAGGTGGATGTTTTCATTGCAAACTATACTGTTTGTGAATGTTTTCTTTTCGCATCGTATTAGCTGTAGGGCTACCGGTAAGTACGACGTGTTGTGTAAATCTCGAGAAGTACTCGATGAGGATGGGCAAAAGTTACCTAAACTGCTAAATGTCAGCAACTATTTTTTCATGCTTTTGATCATTTTCAGGTGGCTTTGGTAACTGTAAAGTTCAGTCAAAATGGGACAATGCCATCAATTCGCGTTTGGTAAATCCTTTAGTTTCTGGGTTCTGGACATATATTCAAATCTCACTATTCAAGCAGTGAACTTGATCAGCCTCTGAAAGTAGTCAGCCAGGGTTAAGGGTAAAAAATGGGGTATGCTAGGGATAGCTGAATGGTCGAGCACCCAAAAAAGGGGTGTAAACTGAACTCTAAACTTCAGTACTGCAGAGATTCCAATCATGATTTCATGTTTGTATATAACACTAACTTTGGCAATTTCTGGCATTCCATTTCCTTGAATCGACGTCTCGAATTACAGTGCAAATACGAGTGATCAAGGAAGTGGTATCACAAATCAATTGTTCAAATCTTTCGCGCATTAAGTATAAATCAGTTATTTTCAGCATATCCTTAGAAAATTATTGTCCACGTTTTCATGAGAAAATGTTCGATTTCTTTTCAATATACGTATGGCCACTGCATATACGGTATGTTTTATGCTCACGTCATTTTATGCTCATGTCATTGTGTGTAAGTGTTTTTTTTAGTGCTATGGTTAACAATAAGTGGTTACTAAATGACTCATTTCTATCATTTTGTCAGTTCGGTGGCTCCTACACAGATCACGTCGGGGTAAAAATTACTTTAAACAAAGAAAGTCTTTCTCGTTTAATCTCTTCCAACCACTTTTACAAAACAATTATTCAGCCTTAGTATTCCTTCATCTTACATGCTTTTCTATAATCTGGTTTGGATAAATGTACTTCATAAAAATATTCTTAATTTTTCAGACATTTAACCTGTCAACGCCCATAATATCGTTAAAAACTCGTTCCCAGTTTTTGGCTTTTGCATTTTTGTTATTGAGACTATATATTACCGTCTTATGTCTGAGATCTTCACCTATATTTGTGAAATGATCAGATGCAGCACATCTGCTTATTCAAACTCTTTAACCAGATGAGTTGTGACGTATGGCATTATGCGGCGTACCTTTTTGATTATGAAATAGTGCCAATTACATGCATACTTAAACCCATATCTTATATACTATTGATTTGTGTTTCTCTTTTCCTGTATAGTTTTGTGTAGTTTGCGTTTCAATCTGTTCGATGTTTTTTCACTTAAAGTATATTTGAAGTAAACATTTTCACGCCTTATTGGCATACTGACGAATACTACTTCAAGTGATTGATTTTTAATGATTCGATTAGTCGACCTTTGAAATGGATACACGGCATAATTCATGCAGTGTTAGTCCTTCTTAAAATTTCTACATAAATACCTCATAACATCAAAGGCGGCGTGGGGTATGATCAGATTTCAAACGTCACCGAATCTGTGCCCTCTTGTGTTTTGGCATTCATTCTGCCCACACTGCAGAAATAATGAATTAGCAAATGCTCCATCGAGCAAAAGCCTCCTCAAATGACTTTGCTCAATGTTAAGGCTGCAGAGTGTCTTATTTTCACCTCCAGGTGGTAATGTGTAATCACGCATGATGAACATGTAACGGATTTTTAGAGGGATGGTTTCATCATGTTGGTCTGATGCTTACCCACCCAAATCCTGGTGAATTCCTATAACTGTATATCAGTTATTGAAATACACATAGTAAAAAGAAAATATGGAATGTTGCCAGAAGGGTATTATTACAACCCCATGTGCAATAGTGACATCGTTTGTCTGTGACTTTGCTAACTCGGAAAAATTACAAAGTCAAATAAAGAACAACCCATAGGAAGCAACTTCCTCAGTGATATTGCTTTCTTTATATTGTTCCTTTAAATGTCACTCACACAGGGTCAGTTTACTGTTTAGTATACTTCCTGTCCTTTTCCCTTTCCCTATCTCAACCTCCCCCTACCCCTACCCCTAAATGAAGAATGCATAAAAGTTACTCACATTGAACAGCACCGGTAACCGAAATGAGAACGCATTGGAAGAGAAGCAGCTGCGGCACGGATGGATGCTCCATTCCCCTTTGCTATCTCAGAGGAGATTGATTGTTGTTGAGCATACGTCCTGGGCTAAAACGTGATAGATACCACATTTTTTTTATTCTTTCTCATTTTTTTATTATTATTTCTCCCATTTTTGGCTAATTGACCTAATATATGAAATCCCAGAACTCAGGAAACAGACGAGTTCTAATCAGGAAATGTTACTAAGTCCAGAAAAAACACATATGTAGCAATAAAGGCGAGTCACATCAAAGGTGGGACATTACATGTTAAAGGGATAATTAGTAGTTCAAAGTAGAATTTGTATAAACGTTCGGGAATGTTCACTCTTTTTGTTCGTGGACGCTTGTCAATAGCGCTTTTCTGTTTGTCAACTTTGGATTTCTAATGGAATAAAAAAATTACAGTGGTAGATAACCTTACACTTAATATGTTGGGTCATTCAGAGCAACTCCTTAGATATCGTTTTTCCTTTATAGCCCTGACTGACCTAAAGTAGGATAGATGGTTTTGGCATACATCTTACATGACTTTTCTTCTTCTTCAAAAATTTGGTAACAGATATTTTTTTTTTTTTTTGTGGTAATGTTCTTTGTATGGTAAAAACAAAGGATCTGTCGAAGGCAAATCCAGTCAAAAAATGTCCCGGTAAACAGAAAAAGCCGTTAACGTTTAATTTTTTTTATGTTGACGCCCCATAAAAAATATTGCAGAGTATGTGTTTTATTATTTTCCCTACCTCGTACACGGAATGTTGTTCGGTTAAAGGTCATCAATGTTAGCCTGAACAGCTGAACTCTTGCAGGTAAACGTTGATGACTCTTACTACTGAACCGACAACATTCTACCGGCAAAGATAGGGGGAGTCATCTAATACATAGCATTATCTATGGGACTGTCAACGTGAGACAAAAACAAGAACAAAAAACAAAATCAACAGATAATGTTCTTTTTTTTCATCCTACTAGGTCACTTTCTGACTGAATTTGCCATCGGTAGCTTATTGTTTGACACAAATTCTGTCATGGGGATATGCTTCCATTCGCAATTGGAGGGAGAAAATGCAAAAACGTTATGTAAGATATACATTACAATTACATATCCCCTTTAAACGAAACGTTGTAGTACGATATTAAATGTGGTCTTCCATTTCCAGAACATATTGATGTCAATTTAAAATAGTCCAATGAAACTTTCCATTGGTGTAAAATCTCACGCTTAAGTGAGCAATTCACTTTCAAAGAAAAGCATAAACTTAACGCAGTGGTTCGCCGGTAATTGCATGACATTTTGTAAGTCTTCAGGCACCTGGATATCTTACCGCTTTGCGGGAGGTGTTCTTCCCACCGTGGCCCCGAAGGGACATTTCGAGATTTCTACGTTTCGACTTTTTCCTTTCAATTTTTTTACTTTTTGCACGCGTTACGCAAGTACACATATCAATGCATGCGGGCTTGCATATACTCAGGCCGGACCAATTATCTAGTTGCTTTTTGTCAAATAGCAACTCCCTGCTCTGACACAGTTGCCCCAGAGGAGTGAAGACCGAATGACAGGAAGAGAGTGGTCTTGAGGTGAACTTCCAAAAAGTCAGTGGCCTTTTCCACATGACCATATTGTTTTGTTTTAATGAATGAAAAAATGAATTAACTCAAGTAACTAAAAAATCCGAACCCCGTTAATTTATATCCTACGGAAGGTACATTAAACACTTACCAAAATTTGCCTGCCATCTCATGGACCGTGACTTCCCACTTGCTCAAAAAGAAAAAAATATCTGCGGTTGTGAATTTGTTTCTGCTTCGTATTGTCGTAAGACAAAAAAAGATTATTTTGCCTATCACGCCGTGAGTAACGCGCCCCCCCCCCCAAAAAAAAAAAATGAAGCATCGAATTATAGGAACATCAAAAAGAAACAGTCGAAACATCGAAATATCGAGATCTAGAAACATCGAAACGAAAAAGTCGAACCATGTAAACATCAAAATCTAGAAACATCGAAAGGTCGAAACGGAAAAGTGGAAACATCGAAATATCAAAATCCCGAAAGGTCCCGTAAGGGCCACGGTACCTTTCACAATCTGCAATTTTTTTACTTAGGAAAAAGACACAAGTGGGACTTGAAATGCCTGAAAATTACGATCTTACTTTTTACTTGTTTCCCCACATGAGAACTTAATTAATGTCACTGGAACATTCGTTAATAGTTTGTTGCTTTTAGTGATGATGGAGAAAGGATACATGGTGGTTTTCTCGTAGCTTCTTTTTCCTAACAGACACATACATATTACTCTGAATGTTTTCGATTGGCTTAGAAACGATTTTTAGGGTGTTTCATTGTATCACAGAGTACACTCCATACTATATGAATATATTATGAGTTTAGTGGTTTAAACAGGAGGGGCTGGTCACAGGCATTTTAGAGAGCACTCCTTTAGCGCCTTACTGCATCATCATTAGAATACCGGTGACGATTAAACCAGAATGGAATGTTTCCATTCAGTATCGTATTGCTTAATTGTTACCTCCGCATGAACAACAACAAAATGGAGTCATTTTGGCACGTGATTTACATTTCTTGCAGTGTTTAATAGATCATTTGCGTCATATTAGCTGATTGATTTTTCTTTTTCCAGGTTGTTCGAAAAATCAAAGGAACTTACTTCGCAGAAGTCTAGTTTTGAAAGACTACGGTGAGACATTTGCAACCAAATACAGGAGATACTTGCCATTGATTTTTCTTTTTCCAGCTTGGTGGAAAAATCAAAGGAACTTATTTCGCAGAAGTCTAATTTTGAAAGACTATGGTGAGACATTTGCAACGAAATACAGGAGATACATGCCATTGATGGTGTCGAATTTCGAATATCAAATTTGCAAAACGTAGTTTTAATAAATACAGCCATGCAGTGAAAATTGAAACAGTCCACCTGATTAAATGAATCTCTCTGAAATTAAGCAATGACGACTCGGATTTTAATTCTTAGGGAATAGAAATACATATGGAACAAGTCATCAGTGGAATATCACTTAATTAAACACTGAAATTGATGCAATTGAATTAATCGTGAATAAGTTGCATTTTAAAAAGAGGCTGTTGTCAAATTGAAAAAGCAATCTTATCAAAGGGAGATTGAATAGAAAATCTAATAAATACATATATATAAAATGTAAAAATATAATAGATTTGTTTCCTGCAGATAAAACCCTTTTTGACACAGATCTATTCAAGTAATCGATTAGATTTTCCATTTATTCCACCTCAAATCAGACTACAGTGATGTACGTTGTGCACAAATTATTAAATTAAGTGAACATAGGGAAACAACACAAACCACCATATCGACACTGAGTATATGCTTAGTTTGATAGTGTTGTATCTGAACGAATTTCCAGGAACGAGAGATTGGTCATCCTTACTCCTATAGAGTGGGTATTCACTCTTAAATTTAGAGCAATCGCTAATCTCATTCTTTAGGATTTAGAGAGTGAAAGAGTAAATGTAATCGGTAACCAGAAATACTGTGAGTTGCATGGAACTTCATCTCGAGAAGGAGTAAACATGCATAACATCATGTAAGACTTGGCTGTCGGTTCCTTTCTCAGACAATGAAGTATCATTTGTTTAAAACCCGAATCACATGTCATATACCTAAAGAAAATTAAGGTACGCATAAGAAAACTGATAAGACACATCAGGTATCAAACGATATCAGGTTTTTTTTTTTATTTCCTATATTTTTGTCATATCACTGAGAACGTTTCTCAGAATAATTGGTATTCCACCTTGTCATCTTTCTAACATCCTTGTCACCGTTGCGTCACCGTTGTCATCTTGAAATGCATTTCAAGAGATACATTTTATAAGGTCAATAGCCCCATTGTTATACTCACGAAGTTAGCAGATTCAAGGAAAATTCCGCAACGACATACAGGGCTTTTTCTGCTGGGAAAATCTTCTTCACCAAGGGGAAAATTTCCTCAAGTAGGCATTTCCTAACGTCAAAGTTTGTCAGCAGTTTCAAACAGGAGTTTTGTGTGGATGACTATATTAACCTTTAGTAATCATTGGCAGGAGATCATGTTTTTCTTTGGCAATGCTTTCCGTTGAAGTGGTTGTAAAAACTCACGCAGGTGACGTAAAAGTAGGTCACGGAAAACAAATTCCAAAAGAGGAAAACGTAAATGATTAACTATTTAATGTAATCATCTATCTGCGCCAACTTTAAATAGTTAATCGTTTACATTTTTTCTCTTTTTAAGTTTGTTTTCCGCGACCGCAATCTCTATGGCACGCGAGAAAGACGACACTGTATTATGATGATGTAAATGATGTAAAAATATATGATGATGCACTGAAATTTTACGATCATGTTAGAAATATATAAGATCACGGTTACTAAAACAGTGAGATCTACAGCAAAAGATAAAAGATGATGTGTCACCAACTAACGATCACGAACCGAAAAAATATAATAATCTACTGAAAAGTAAAGAAGATGCACTAACAAACTCATACGCTGTTCATCAAGACATATTATGTCTTAAAAGAGTATGTGTATGAGTTTGTGGCGAATGCATACGATTTTTAAATGGGACCTTCGGTATCACAGCTGTATCTTCTTTGGGGTACCATACTCTTTATTAATAAATGGGTGTATTAAGTTGACATGGCAGCTGTAACGGTAGCAACTTCGCTGGTGTAAGTATAACTTTGAATAATGAATATCCCTCGGTAACGGCGACCTGATCTAGCAGCCGCCAAATTGTTTCCTCTTTACTCGTCTTTGGAACGTATTCAAGCTACACATGTTGACTGGAACTAATGGACTATAAATTTACAAACAGTGATAGATAGGTACCAGATAGGTAGATAGATACGGTGTTCTCACGTAAGACGTTCAAGTCAACCGGCACAATAAACACAGAGCTTACGCATTAGCAGCGCAGGAGAGAGCAGTATTTTCCGAGTCCCGATTTTGGCCGTTATTCATATTCCTTCAATACGCTCTAGCAAATATGTTATAATGACATTTTAGAGAGGAGGGGGGGGTTCTTTGATGGTCAAAAATATTTTGACCCGTTCTCAATAACATTGAGCGCTTAAGTGAGTTACAATGTTGGTCACACATCTCTCGATCAGGTTTATTCAATAACTTGAATTTAAGGCTTCTTACAAGTTAACAACACATTGCTATGAAAATTGTCCCTCCACAAATTGAATATTTAAAGGGAAACAGGTTTTTTAGAATATACATTTGTCATACAGTCACAACAAGTAACTGGATTTCTATCTGTGAGAAACCTATTTTTTGAAAAGAGAGCTACTCTCCTTCCTTATTGTGAATAATCTATCATTCTATGTCCACAAACATGGTTTAAAAAATATTGTACCGTATTTTTCTGTCAAACAATTGCCTTATTTCCCTTTAAGCTAATTACAGCAGACAGCGAATAGTGGAAAACAACTCTCGCGAATCCCACACTGTAGACATTTCGTTAAGAAAGGGAGGTGGAAGACAGAGAGCGTCGAATATATGTGTGTGTCAAGGCATCGGGAAGCCGTTATTTAGGAGATAAAACGCTTTGAAATAAGGGTTGTAGCTAGCCAGAAAACTTCCTAAGTTCGATCATTCTGTAAAAGGTCTCTTATTGCTAAGATCATCAACCCATGCAGGGATTCCCTTCAAAATATAGTTCATACAAAAGAGACAGCCTTTTCTCAAGATTCAGATGAGGATGAAATTAAGCAATCAAGAATATTCATCAAATTTTCAGATTACGGCCTGCATCTGATATTTGGTAATATAATGTAACTCTAAAGAGTTTTACAAAAATAAGAAAGAAATAATGACTTCTGTTTCATCCAAACTATCCTGTGGACCAAGGAGACATCGATATGCAATGAAGGAAAAAAAATTTTAATGGAAACAGTTTTATACAAGGGCTGACACAGTTGAGGGGTTCAAGGGGTCCGTACCCCCTTTGGCCGCAAAAGGACCTGGAAAGGTGCAGCCCCCGTCCCATTTGAACGGGGGACATTTTCTTGCAGAGAGAAAAACCGCGACGGTAGTAGTTGCTCTTCAATATTAACTAGAAGTAGTAGCCTGCAAGAAGTCTAACAATCAGGAATTTCTCTGAAAAATTTCGTCCAGTTTTTGCTTACTCAGTAGTCTCTTTCCAAAAACATCTTTTAAGGAGATATGATTATGCATGATTTAGAGGAAGAACGTACAAAGAGTTGTGTAAAATGCATGTCACGACTATATCCCTCATTAATAAACAGGATTGCTAGTAGGAAGGAGTATAAATAACGAGAGGGGGGGAATTTCCAGAAATTCTTTGAATAGTTACTAGGGTGGTTAGGCTAAGAATAGTTCAGTGTCTTGTGATAATTTAAGTAAATTACGTTTAAACCTTTACGTTAAAAAAAAAAAAAGCCACTTTCTCTGGGCCTATGTTAAAACTCATCGACTGCTCAAAGGAAATCTCTATAGAAATTCAAATGTGACGCAGTTGTGACTCGTCTCGATTTTCAGGTCAAAATAAACCTGTGAAAAATCACTAAAAATGTTGGAACTGCTGTAACATTCGCCTAATAATTGATGTGTCGTGATGCCCGACGTAACCGCCTTCGATTGTTCCAAGTAACACAGTGGTAGGGCTAAGTATTAGATGTTCGTTTTTTTCCTTTCGAATTTTTTGCAGTTTGTCGAAACTTAGACTTTTGTTCTTGACTCGATTTTCTTGGTGGTCGGATCTAGCCCCAAGGGGCCGGCATTTCGGAGCCCCCTTGCTGCAGGTGTTGTGTATTAGCAATCCATGATATTGTTTGTGATTCTCGTTGAAGACTGCGATGCAGAGAAATGAGTTTTTGATATTGAGAGTTGAAAGCATTGTTCGGTTTTTCGTCTATTTTGTTTGTTACAGAATTTGTTGGAAATGAAATTTTAATATCAGCACTGTGAAATATAAAGCAAACTACGGATCTTTTCTTGGTCACGGAAAAAGTACAGTTCTGCTATAGTCACATCTGTAGTTTGGCATTTGGATGATGTTACTAAACTTTAAATTACCATTTACGTTCCCTAATTGAAGCATGAGGACTTTTGTAATGGCAGTTTTTCGAAAAGATATTTTTCGGATGTATATGCAGTTACGTTGTGTGCATTGAATTGTGTCTCCCTCAGTGGTAAATGTATCGCATGCTGTCAGTATTCGTATTCAGAGCTGTAAAACGCAACTTATTAGAAAAGAAACATATCCTTAGTCTGTTTGCTTAATTCACCGTATATTACCACGGCTTTCTTTACGCTGATAACTAGTGCCACATATATACGCCCACCAGCCTTCATACAATAGTATCCATAAAAATGGATCGGTCTCTTTGGTAACGATAAATTGCCGCAGTATAATTGGGTGCTACAAGTAGAGTCATCGCACAGGCCGCTCTGTTTTAGATCTAGCTAATGTTTTATCCAATGAGTCTGATTACTGTGATCACAATACACGGAGAAAACAAATCCTCAATTACAGTCCTTTCAGGAAGAATTCCTCAGTTCTTTGAACAACAGACTTTGCTGTGTTTGGAAATTCCAATCATTTTCATTGAATACATCGTAATAGATATGTGATTGAATGATTTTTTTTCTTTGGGGGGGGGTGACACAGTCATTTATCTTGTAAGGGATTCCCAAAACGTTCTATTGTAGTGCTTGATTTTCTGCATTTATTCACAGTAACTCCTAAAGTATTATGAAAAATCGTTAAAAGGAGTTGATTGTCGTTAACATATCCACTAGTCTAACCTGTAAACATTACTGTGGATAAGTGTTTTCCCAGACTGTGCATGATGTGTGTATGTGTACGTGTATCGCGGGGACGTGTTATGATACAGGCACATACTGTACACAGTTTTCTTGCAGAATACTGATGGAACGCGTTAGTTCATACTGGGGAGAAAACATCTCGATTGGTTGCATGGATCATTAACGTCCGACTTCTACGATGGTAGCTGGCGCTCGTAATGAAGAAAACTCACATCCTACGTCCACGGATCGATTTACCTTTGGGAGGACCCTGAGGAGAGGTTAATTATAATTCTCCGCCTGTAAGACTACACTGGGAACAGCACGAACGGAGTTGGATTAACTCCATAGATTTCCTTCTTTTTTTATGGCCTACGTAACGAATATTTCCACACTATTTTACCCACAAAAATTCAAACAAATCTAATTTTGTGGAATCCAATTTCCTTGTAAGGCCTGACTACATTCCCCACTGGCCCATTACTAAATGGTTCTCAGCTTATACACTCGTGAGTCATATACAATCCTTCAAAGTAACTAAATCACTCTTAGATAAGGTTACTTCTAGCGACAACGTCAACGAAGGGGCTTTTACTTGGCAATGAAAAAGAATAAAGAGGGACAAGTTTATTCATTTGTCAATATGTACTTACTGCTCTTCTTTGTGGCTCCTCTCAAGACTTAAATCTCACTGGACAAGCAGTGGTTGCCTAATAATCATCATGTATAAGTCATAATAATTTAAAAGTCAAAGTTGTAGAATATTCCATGAATAGCTGCACTAGACCAGTCTGTCACTTAATATTGTATTGCAATCATGAATGTAAATTGCATGTTGGACAGATAACTATGTTTATGCTTGTTGATTTTGTGCAATACTGTAATCTGCCTATATCAGTGGATACTACTCAAATTTCACGCACTAAAACAGTATCAAATCCCACATTGTTTTAATTGATGGCTCGGGTGTACCCATCACTTAGTTACGATCACGCGATGCTTAATTACCTTATCCTACGTTAGTCCTAAATTCCAGTAAAGGGTACTTATTAAATAAGCTCTGTTACAGTGCAAATGGGATTTCTGAAAATACTGTTAACTTAAATATTTGGAATCTGTCGAGTGTGTGCTTTTGATTGAACATTCTGAATAATACTAAACTCTTACTACACCTTATAACTGGTAACTGTCATTCAAACCTTTTCAAGGTTTGTAAATAGCGATTCATTGCCTTAACGTTCATGCTATATCATCTCCCAACTGTTCAAAGATCCCGCAATTTTGTCTTTTTACGCTGATGGTATCAGTATTTTATTTAAGAGCAAAGATCTGAAAGCGTGTAATAATATTTTAAATTGAGACCTCCTGGTAATTTCTGATTGGTTTAGTGCGAGTAAGTTATCGCGTATTGAGTAAAATCCACTTTATTACTCTTCGTACTTGCCATTCATCGTATCTTATCATCTTTTTCAATCTCTCTTTAAATAATTCGATTTTTTAGGAAACCAGTAGTATGAGATTTCTCGATCATCCTTGGTCATTCTTGATCAGCCGTAACAAGCAGGTAGAGGAAAGTAGGTAGCTGCGATGTAGATTTTATACAACGTTTTGCTCTTTTTTTTTCCTCCAAAACTGGTATAAGCATATCTCTTTGACAGACTTGTGTTAAGTAATAATCTACACATGACAAATTTTCTCAAAAAGTGCCCGGTCCAGTAGCGAGAAAAACAAAACATTATATTTTGTGAAAATGGTTTGCAATTTTAAGTTGATACTTTTTTTTCGTTTAACATGATAATAATAAAAAAACGATTGAATTATGTAAGAATTCTTCGCTCAGCATCTGATTTTCCCCACACACCGTTTGTTACATTTCGACAACATTCCCTAGACACAAAAATCGGAAACCGGTGGGACATATCAAACCGAGGAAAGGTTACATTCCCCCGAAAGGACCGTCACCTCCAAAATAGCGGCAACAATCATCGATCACTGCAGGGCACGGTCATGAAGTAATTTTTGTTTGCTTCGTTTCATGTATTTCGTTCATAGATACATATATACATACAGGCATAATGAGAGGCAGTCGTACAATGCAGTGGAATGAACAGGACGCTAGAAAAAACAGGAATATGTTTATCGCAGCTGGCAACCTTAAAGGAAACAGAAAACACACAAAAAACAAAACACAAAAACAAAGAGAAAGAAGAAATGAAAAAGGCTCAAGTCAGAAAAAGCATAGCCAACAGTGTAAAGCACGTAATTACCAACGAGATGAGAGTTCATTTTACATTTAAAGGTTCTATACGACTTACACAGAGTTTTATATCATTCGGAAGATCACTCCAAGTTTTGGAACAATAATAATATTCACGAGAAGCTTCCCGTGTTTGGTATTATGCCTGGTAACTGCAAAGAGTGCGTTACTTCTTGTATGGTTGGGCATATGCGAGAACTTTCTAGGGTTAACAATGTTACAAAAGACATGTGGTAATATATTGTAAATATATTTTTCGCTTCGATGGGAATGGCAATCCTTTGAAGTCGTGGCAGAGTGTCCTGTGTTCGCAAGCATCTTTGTGTTTCTGAAGTCAGAAATATGTAAGATGGCGCTGATCAAAGCGAAATGTGGGTTACTGGAGCTCTCATGGTTTCTTTGTTGTCATAATGTCATCTTTTGTCATCTGTATCGTCCACTGTGGCGCAATATTCTAAAGAGAGTAAATGTATTCTTAACGGACACTTCAATCCTATGATGTTTGTATTAAACGTATTCTAATCAATTTTTTATGGTCCTCTTATCGAAACTATTTCAACTACAATCACTTTGGTAAGCTAAATTTTTTGGACCCGTCAGTCGGAAGGATTTAGACAAACCAGTATAATCAATTAGTATTCGAAACGCGGAGGGTATCGTTGGTACGACCCCTGCCATCTCTTCATTCACAATATAAAAGGTAATTAGTGTTTCGTGTAGACAATATTTTTAAATGATAATCCCCTTCCAGTAACGGATTATTTTAGGTTTTTTTCCTCCAAGGGGTAGGCTACAAATTTTTTAGGGGTTCTGAACGTTTCATAAACGATTTTGGCCTGCGTTTCACAACTTTCAAGGCGCACCACGGTCGATTATATTTTAATTCCATTGTTTGATATTTCCTCTTTGTCTGTGTGTAGATTTATGCTCTTACTTTCTGTTCTATATATAAGTGTGTGCGTGTGATTGTTGTGTAATTTGCGTACACAAATCAATATATGTAATTCTTTTCGTATGGTCTTACACATTCGCCCATCTTTAAGTATTTTTCGTCAGTAATTTTGTATCATATTTTTTAAGAGCTCCTGTAATCGCACGATTTCCATTTGCGAGTTTGTGCAGCTGGCTGAATAAATTCTCTTATCTCTCATCTTATTATCTCATCATTGCTTTCCTTAATTTGACATGTCAAGGTGGAAAGCTGTAAGTATACTTTTGGATACTAGCACGCAAGCTTGAAAATATACCATATTTAATATGTTGATGTATCACATCGAGTACGAGAACTTTGCTGTTTTTTTTTTTGTTTTGTTTTTTTTTTTGGTGAAGGTTAGATTTAGCAGAGTGGTTGTTTTTTGACGAGTTTAAGAAGTTGGTAAGTCTTGATGGAATTACGTCATCACTGAATGTGCTAATATTTAAATATTGCTCCAACTGTTTACGTAGAACTGGGATCATATTCGCTATAATATATAATACTGAAGGAAGGTTTACTTGGTCACTTTTCATCTGCTAGGAAATCATCGGAAACCTTGAAAATCAAACGTCATACATGCGGTATTTATAAATGCACCAAGGTGTTCCTCCGAGCCTACAGTCTTCTGCATGGGATGTATAGCTATTGTTTTAATCCCATTTCATAGTCATAAAATCCACCAAACGTATAACAGCTTTTGGAACTTTTCAGACACAAAATATAGAATGGAACCCGTATTTATTGGTTTTGGGAAAAACAATAAATTTTGTATTTAGTACAGTTCACATTCTCAGGCTCAAGAAAAATAAAGGTTTTCGTAAGTTTGAGATACAAAATTGTTTAAAAAAGGGAAAAGGTGACAATGTTCAAAAAATATTCAGAAAAAAAAATAAAAAAAGCAAAAACGTTATGACTGTTGTATCTTTTGGATGGTGAATTGGATGAGATCAATGACATCATCGATATCTGGTCGGTCGTCTGGATTTACTTTCATGCACTGCTTGCCAAGTATATCCAGGAAAGTGTCTCCAAGGGTACTGAGGTCTCTGAAGATTAAACCCAGGGAAAAGACATCCGACCCTTTGTAGCAGGCCATTTGGCCTCTGATGACCTCAGGTGGGATGTGTCTTGACTCTGACAGGGCACTTCTTTGCTCTTCGTCATCTAATTGAAGGTAAATGTCATCCTCGGTCACATCGGCAGAGAAACCAAAGTCAATCAGCTTTACGTTGATGACTGCAGCTTGTGTTGTTGGTTCTGAAACGTTGTTGAAGGCTGGTGGCTGTACAAGGATGTTGTCTGATTTCAGATCACAATGGAGCCAGTTACGCCGATGCATGTCTCCCATAGCCTCGGCAATCTCTAATGCCACGAGAATGGACTGGTACTTTGTGATGCTTTTGGCTTCGATGGCCTCATAGAGACTAGTGCTTTGGAAAGAATGACTATCTCCGATAAACTCTTCAACGATAGCCGGAAAAGGGCCTCCGTCTTGTGGTGTCGTTACCCCGTAAAACTTGGGGAACCGATCCAGTCCTTGTAAACTCATGAGGACCCTCAGTTCACGTTCGAAGTTCTGTAGAAGCCATAGTATAAAATACAGTGTACAAATTCTTCCTCAAGCCTAAGCGTAATCTTGTACACGCCCCATCACCTGAGGCAGATACGGGAAATGCTGTATTGGGGTAACACAATTGGGCAGAAATAAAGGGCATTTCCAGGTCCCAGAGGAATACTGGTAACAACATTTAAGGCCAGTCTAAGTCCAAAATGCATCAGCAGAAATTGGATAAGGATTTATGGCTGTTGTGTGTCTGTAAAATCAACAAGTAATTTCACCTCCCTTCCCCCTCTTTTTGTTTTTACTCGAACCCTCCGTCCTTTCGTCCGTTTTCGTTTTATCTGCCTTTCGTCCGGTAGATTTGTGACAGGGAGTTGATTTCAACATAAAGAGATAATCGAATTACCTCAGAGGCCAGTTCATATTCCAAGCTCTTATACTGGCTCTTGACGGCCACCAACGTCTTCGTCGATTTACGCCTCATCAGAGTCACACCGCCATTGACGCCGCCACCCAGGAACACAGTAGTACCCCATTGATCCGCCACTTCCTCTAGGTCGTCTGGAGGGATGAAGGTGACTTGGTGGAATCCCAGAGCCTCACAGATCTTGATATATTGGTCGTAGTCAGTCTTATCATCTGATCCGAGAGAGCTGGGGATGAGATTTCAGATGACCAATATTTCGAAAGAATTTCCGCTCTCTGACGTCATTAGTCACAAGTGCTCCTATGTGGCCAAAGTCACTTTGCACTTGTGAGACACAATTGTTTATTATTTTGCTGTCTACCTCGGACAACTATTTTCTCTAACTTTATACAATACTGTTGACAAAATAGTAACAATCTTAGCCACAAAAAAAAAAAAAAACTACCAGTGAGTGGATAAATCTAACGCCAATTTATCACACTGATAATGTTGACTATTGGTAGGATGCCGAATATATTCATTAGTGGGTAAAAACGGTGGACGGATTTATTACACATTTTACCCTCCAGAATTGATTTCATGTGATAGTTCAACAAAAAAACATGATATAGCTTAATGTAAATTTTAGGTGTAACTCTAGGGGATTACGTCGCATGTAGAAGTATACTACTGTTTAAAATGTTTGTATTAAGCAGAAGGAGAGATGTCCACGAAGAGGGGGTGTTCATGTCGATTCACTAATTATCCTGTGTCAAAAGTCGAAAAGATCATTTTCAAGTATTCCCGCAAGCTATTATACATGAACTTGTGGACGAATTTTAAAATAATCATTTGCTTTGTTTACAAAGAAATTTTCATTGCCCAAAAGAGGAAGGAGCTGAGTTATTTTGGCCGCCACTGCAACCATTAAGTTCTGCAGTGTGACGTGTGGAGATAATCAGGCAGCTGTCCAAATATTTTGTCCGTCTTTAGAGGTTAACTGTAGCAAGATAGCAATGAAGTCTATAAAAGTTTCAAAAGTATGGTATAAGAAAAAATCCGAAGCGAGACCATAGATGGAAACAAGGAAAACTGACCCGGTAAGTGGAGTGACGTCATCAAATGACGTTTCAACCGGTTGAGGTGCAACCACAGTCCCACTGTCCAAGGATTCGCTTGTCTGAGAAAGAAGGCAAAGGAATGACGTCACATAATTGACTTACCACACTTTTTAAATATGGCCATGGTATTATCGATATTTCATTACACGGTACGCATGATTTATACAACTACTATTTATCAGACACCAAACCCAAATTACCCTTAGAGAGCTTAACTCGGCACCACTTGAGAAAGACAGATCAGATCCGATTGACGACACCTTTAGTGATGCATCTTGGGAAGCATCGCTAGAAGTCGCATTCTGCGCAGACTCAGAAGAATGGGATCTGCAGCAAGCAAACCACCAAAAGATCTTGTTCCAACGAGTCCGTCTGTTAAAGGATTGAGGAAAGAGATTCCATGGCAGTTACTATCTGTTTTTATTGCATTGGACCTTAACTAGTCTGTTTGTTTTTTTCATTAGATAGGTTAAGAAAGAAAACTTGAAGGCGAATGGCAAAGATTGTTCCTCTGGTAGTGGCCTGGAAGTTCCTGATAGTATGTGCGTGTTTGTTTGCAGAACATTAGTAACATTGTGTAATTACCTTCCTCTGTTGGCTTTGTTCTTCACGTGCCTCCTCCTGAACAGTTTCCTTCCCATAACAAAACCCAGAAGAGAGCAATAACAACAACAATAACAATAACGGTAATAGTAAGAATGACTATGAACGGTATCGCATTCAATGTTTAGCCTTCATTTATCCTTACGATAGCTCACAATAACTGCGAGCACGATCTGACGATAGCCTACGTAGTCAACGTGTAAAGTAAACAAGTTACTCAAGTATTCGAATAAAACTATGACTCAATACCATTTTCATCATTATTGAATAATGTGTCTAATAAAGAATGAAAGTCTCTAAGCAATGCACAACGTAGCAGGAGACCATCTAAAATAATAAAGTAATCAAGGATAGTTTATTAACATACAAGGACTAGCCTAGTGGCATCAACAATAAAGCAGATACTTTACACAAACTTACCCACCCATACATACTACATACGTACCCATGTAAAAAGTATATGCAAATCCCCTTTCATCCACCTTCTTCCGCAAGGCCACGAAATCAAACAAAATTCGACTCAATTAAATTTTACGAATACCGGTAACATTATATATCTGTTAACTTACCTCATACTCACCTTTACTGTAAGTTTACAGGTAATGTGGTGATGACTTGTAATACGTGTAAGTCGTACCTAGTGTATACAATCGTTGAGCGACCTGCACGAACTGTTGATACAAACACTATTATCAACGTCACAATGTTGTTACGAAACAAACGCCAATTTCGCATGATTCCAATCAGACACGCGCGTGCTATTTTAGTCTCATAAGAAATTCTGCGTTGTACAAAGTTGGGCCGGGTTCGACAAAATTTTGAGAACTGGATAACGCGCTGTAATAAAAACGGCGCAGAATAACGCGATGGCAATTGCTGATGCTAAGTGCGCAGACACAAACTTATAAATCGTTAGAACAATGTAAGTTTAAGTCTGCGTATGAGTTTTTCATGGATGGCACTGTGCTGCGTGCGTCTCTCATTTTTTTTTTTTTTTTCGTTTAAGCATCCATTGCACAATGATTACTGTAACTAAAACCGTGTCATGAGCGCGCATCGATAACATCTGTAACTTCTGTATATGCTCAGTGACGATAAGTATGCCAAATCCATAGAAATCGGAATTCTTACAGCTGGAAGTAGCGCGCTTGTGGACAAATGGCGTCAAACTGTCTACTGTACGGAAGGACGCGTGCCGCGGGGAACGACTTGTTATGGTTAGATGTAATAGTTTCATACGTTCGAGCTTGATAATAAACAACTACAGCAATAGTTCCAACAAACAACGCGTGCATCGCGCAACGTACACCGTACAGTACTGTGCTGCTAACTGAGACATTTCGTCAGTTGTAGCAGAGTAACAGTCCATTGATTTGCACCTCAAATGCAGAAAGTTTGTGCTGTTTTGTAATTATTCCGTATTTCATACGGCTGAGATAAAATTATAATATTTGTACATCTAGTTCAGGAGTGAAAAAATAGGCTGCACAAACTTGGACACTGATACTTGGAAAAATCATATATTCTTTTAAAAGAATTAAAATGTAAGTTAACCGTATTGGTTAAGGGTCGTGTGACATAAAAATGACACTTTTGGATTACTGAGTGCGTTAAGCATTAAAAATGTAGAAAATAGCCACAAATTCCACCCAAATCCGTCAAAGATTGACAAATTAAAGGCCAATTAGTGTCTCACAGCTGTGTCATGAATAAACATTGGCTTAGTATGCAAATTTGTGACATCAAGAGATGGACTCCCATGTTAATCCTATGTTAATCATTTCTTTATCCCCTTTATTTCAAGGACATTTGAGAATTTAATATCCCCAGAGGGTTTCATTTTGGAAACATGTATTTTTTTCTTGAAAAATATCAATATCACTTACCAATGTGAAGCTCAGTAATTAAATTATTAAAGGGCAAAATATATAGGGTTAACAAAAGAAAAACTGGCACTGTGCAACACTCCATGTCATCTGTTTTGCATTTGTTTCGAACTTTGAAAAGTCATAACTCAAAAACAGTAATAGATATGAATAAAATTCCAACAGATTTTCACTACGGATTTTACTTTGCAACTTTTGCATGAAGGCTGCTCTTTTCTACAAGCATGCCACACACCCTTTAACTTCTATCATTAGGCTACTAACCGTCAGAAAAGGAGAGTTCCTTAAAATTCAGAACTGTGGAACATACGGTCTACCTTACTTTGTTTTTCATTACCAGATTCTTCTCTTAAACTAAAATTACTTAGGATTGTACAAATAGTGACGTAATTGCTGGCATTGCTAACAAAGAACCTGAATATCATGAAAAATTCTTCTACAGTCGTTAGAATGTTTCAAGTGTGAAAGAATAATGACTTTTAAAACCCCGAAGCTTTTGACGACATCTGATAAGTTAGAAAAACTCCTTTGGTTTTATTCAAATTTCAGTAAATCGATCTCTTTTCAAAAAAGTTTCTAAATTCACCAGAATGGTTTATCTGGTCATTGTGACTTTATTTCGATAGCGGCATTTCTCGTTTAACCTTCATTTCTCTGCTTAAACTGCTTTGAAAACAGTCACACGTCACGTTGATTCTGAAAGTAAAAGGCTTAAATTCTAAATCATTCACTCATTCACGGAAAAGGAGTGTTGATTAATGTCAGAAAGTGGAATGTGTGGACTTCCTTACTTTCGTTTGATTACTAAGAACTTATTCTACATATCACTCACTATTCGCTCAAACTTTTTTACTATAACTCAAGTTGTGACAGAATCGCGTTTGGGAAGACTAACAAAATCTGAATACAATTAAAAAATTCTTTTGCAGCAGTTAAGACGCTGAAAGCGTAAGCGAATTAATTTGAGAAAATGTCCAAATGTGGACGAAATCTGATAAAAAAACAAAGGTGTTAGATTTACAATAAGATTCAAGGACATTTTTGACGTTCTTTCTTTTAATTCTACAAAATTCCAACGACGAGCAATCATGATATATTCAGAGAGGACAATTAAAGAATTATAAGAATGTCATAAACATTTTGAATGGTTTTGTTACCAAATGGTGTAGGTTTCCATGAAATGCTATATTTTCATGTAGGCCAACTTAATTCTTCTATTGAAACTGAGAACTTACATATCCAGTTACGAATGTCATCAACTTCCAGTAGTTTTTATACCAAATTATAGACGTTTTGAGATTCTGTATTCTACAATGCTGTACGGATGTCGTGTTGCTCCATACAATTTATAATGTTGTTAAAGAAACGAGTCATTTATTGAATTGACATTTTTAGCAAACGTCAGTCAAGAAGGATTCCAAATATGTAATAGTAAATTTATCTATTATTTTAATGTTTTTCTTTCAAATAACAATCTGCTGTTATTTTGTTACCATATTTGTTGTTCGTAATTATCAGCGTCAGCATTGACTGATAGGTAGGTATATACAGGTATATGCTATTTTTCTCGATGACGATTAAACAGCTTTCTACTTTTAATGACGTCAAAATAGGTGACGTTTGGCGGTTGCTATGCAAAAAAAGGGGAAAAAACAGGCACTTTGAGTTATAGAGAATGTTACCTCGAGCAAAGCTTCGATCACGCAAGAACGATACGACGTTAAACGATGAAACCGATATTGACAGAGCGGTTACACCACAGTGATGTCAGTAGTACGATGTCGTTGACATGTTAATGAAGTGTAGCCTGTATCCCATAATTGCAGGTTATTAGAAACCGGTCAAATCTTGTGTTTGCAACGACGTCAGATGCAAAATCGCTCTGATTTATCGTTAAATTGTATCGTCTAGTTTCTGGAGGAAATATCGCTCCTGAAGAGATTCCAACTATATCGTTTTCCGGGGTCCAAAATATCGTTATTGTTTTCTTTGAGGTCCGGCCTAACATAATGAAAACAACATAAACCGCAGTGGGACGATATTATTATCGTTATTGTTTATCGTTTATGCTATAGTTAAGTTGTGACGGGAATCTTAAGGGTGCCGATTCACGATTCAAGCAACAGATTTCGGTACAGGGTCATGTCGAAAATTCCATTGACTTTGTTCTTTTTACCCATTAAAGCAACCTTACTGAAATTTCAGTCCCTAAAATTACGTCATTTTTTCCAAAAAGTTGAATCTGATCCATTTCAAGGGAATGCTAAAAGCTTGCTTAACAACAAAAAAGAGCGAACTCCTTTAAGGTTGGCGCCCTTTTTTTAAGGGTGTCCTCCTTATTATTAATTATTTAATAACCAAGGAAGGTTATTATTTATTTATAATATACCAAGCAAGATTGCCCCTTTTTTAAATTCTCTTGAAGGAAACCCTTTGTGTTGACAATGGCCCTTGCCATGCCCTGCCTATCATCAGTAGTGTAATGATACAGTGTCGGATATGAGTAGGAATGTGGTTGTAAACCGCAACCACCTGGTTCTGAGTTTTCAGTCGTTCTGCACTTAGGGTCCTGTGAGACAGTGTTCGGATGGTAGTGCACCTTTTACATTCGGAAGGTGGGTCTGTAGGAGTTACATAATGTTGCATAATATTGCATAATGATACATAACTTGACCTAAGGTTACAGAGCCGGGAGAGCCGCTACGTAGGCTAACACTGGTATGGCATTCGTGGACTTCGAAGGTTTCGTGGTTGTGAACGATAACTTTACAAACGGAAGTAAAACTCACTCTAAGCTTGTACAGGGGGTTCTGTTTTACCCGACAAAGATGATGACGTCACTTAGAGCATGAACTGGAAGCGCTACCTATGACAACACTGAATATGAGTAACTCATAGCCAGTAATAAGGGGTTGTCATGGGTGGACATGTACCCCAAACTTGATCCATTGTGCCTTAAATATCATATCGCAGAACTCTCGTTGTTGCTCTTCTTATCAACATTTTGGTGTAGAATCTCGCACACCATCCTGAGCGCACAATTAATGTTAATCCTTCAGATGGAAGACACTCTCCCACAATACGTGAATGCACATACATCCCTGATCCTCCTCTGTGATAAGCCATCTAACGTTACATGTGGACGTTCCAATTTCGTTAGTGTTATGCTCTTATCCCTTGTCTTCAAACCTCGAGTGATTGGCGACTTCAAGGTTTTAAAAACACCGGGGGAGGCAAATGGAGCTTCAAGAGCAAATTTTAGCAAACTGGGTCAGTATGTCCACCTCAGGGCCCCTATCAGGGTCCACGGACAAAGTAAGGATTTTTTTCCCAGAACACTCTAAGGGTGTAGCATATCACACAAAAAAAAATATTTTTCAGGATAGATATATTTTGGTTCAGAGTAAATTATCATCGCAAACTAGATTTCCACATTATTATAACATATTACGCTGTTCATCTCAGTTGACAAACAAAAAGATGACATGTATAACCATGTATCTGTCAGACCGCCGTACGTCAGAAACTGAGAGGAGGAGGAGGAGAAGGAGGAGGTGGAGGAGGAGGAGGTAACCGATGGGAAAAATCTGTCTGGTGGTCATTTGCCGTCCCATGGTGCCGGCACTTTAGCAAACAATACACCAGAGTAGAATACGCCGGTTCACGCCTATTTTACTCTCTTTGCCATGATTCTTTGCTAGGTAAAATTAAATTCCTTTGATGGCTTGGTGTAATACAAGTAGTCGCTAATGTGTATCGGATGTAGGAACCAAACATGCAGTTCAGCGTGTCTCTTTACAATTTGCTCGAGTTATTTTTACACCTACTTGGATACCTTTATGTTCGGTAGACCTGCTGCCCTTCTTTGTAGCAGGAAATTGTAACAAGCAGTATATAAATGTCCCCTTGTCAACGAAAGTCAGCCTTTTGACCCACAAAGGAGCATGCCAGATATGTCACCTAACCATAACATGATATCATGCATTTGACAAATCTTACGACTTGTATCCTCTAAACTTCCCTGATGTTTCTAACCATAACCTAACCTCTTCGGGTGTACCAGAGTTGATACGCATTTCTTGAGACACGAATGTAAAACCTAACAAAATAAAGATGGATTTGATAGATCTGTAGCTCACTGAGTGTAAAAAGTTGTTTTCATGTATTTGGTATTGGTGTTGTTAGAAAAGGAAGAGTGGGTCTGGAAGAGGCCACTTGAGTATTCTACAAGTCATACCTTACCCTAATTTTTGCAAATCACTTAATGTTGATCTAGCAGAATGGGTACAGGGCTGAGAAAGGCCAGGAAAGTCCCACCCCTCCTCTTGGATCCTCCCCTATACGCCATGTTTATTCCTGTCTTTGCAATGACCGGATAACCCCACGTACCACGGGATCCCCCCCCCCCCCACCTTCCTCATGACTATTGCACATATTTTTCAAGCGACGTAAACGGCGATCAGGTACGTAAACAAATGCGGATCAGTATGTTGTTATATTCAGTGTGATCAACCTGTGCGAATTCCACTTGTATGTAAAGAGTTTGTAGATCTTCTTTTTAAAAAATAGTTGGGATCTCGTGGAGAGCTGACAAAGAAGTGCGTGCTCTGAGAGTTACTTCAGCACGCCATGACTATTTTTAGGGGTGAAATATCTCGTTGTTTAAAGTTCCATGTTCAAAGCCTCAAATCACGAGGAAAACTCATTTCTGGCCGAAACGATCTGATCACTTAATGTGGTGAGGAAACTTCCTTTGTGATTTGTTTGTAAGAAGAACGGTGAAGATGTAGATGATGACGGAGATTGTGAAGATGGTGAAATATTGTGTAACATTGTTTGGAATATTTAATCAAAAAAAGCATTTCGAAACACTAACAAAGAAGGAAACTGAAGTGAAAAGGTGACTTTCGAAAAACTGAGCGGAAAGAAATCTATAATATTGAAATATTTCATACCATTTAGTTTACCAATCTTGCCATATTCCAAGTCATACTTGCATGTGTGTGCATACTTGCATGGTGGGTAGGTGGGTATGTCTTCCTTTGTTATCCCTCTCTTAGCAGTATGTGTCGTTCGATGTGTTTAATGGAGAAACTTAAAATGCTACAAAACAAAATGGTGGTGAAAAAATTAAACTGCTTCGTTCTTATGTACTTTGGGTGAGACATTGGGACAGGGAAAATAATATGAGCAAATACACTCAATTTCGTTTGTACACAGATGAAATACATCACATGCATTTCCATTTCCGTCGATACCACCTACTTACCACCTGTGAACATAGTGGCCATCTGGTGATGTCATGGGGATGTGTGCTTCCTTTGGGTGCTTTCTTTGAGTGCGTTCACTGGTGGTTTCAATTCCTTAGCTTGGCAGGGGATGGAATGGTAGCAGAATGATATGGGAAGTTGTTCCCCTTTCACGGATTTTTTTAAGTAACGGAATAACTTCAAATGTGATGTGATACAACATATGTATAACATGTCCATAAGTACTGTGAAGTTACTCTTCAACTAAGAAATTTCTTTTTCCTTGGTGAAAGGTTTAAAGGGGGGGTCGATGGCAAAATTCAATTCTTCTGTGGAGGACGTTTGCGAAGGTCGATATCCCCCCCCCCCCTCCTTGGATCCCCTGATGAATGAGGTTTGCCATCCAGTGATTGCGAATGAATATTCGAGGGTTGTGGTTGTTCAGGTACACGAAGGCGACCTTAGTACTTTTCGTGAGTTTAATTAAGAGGAAGTTCATCAAAATTATTTCCAATGGCTTCAGTGATCGCTGGACAGGTTCACTGAATGAGATATTGCAAGCCCAGGCGTATGTTACACAATCATATAACCTAATTGTACCAGAATCTTTTAAATGTTTCAGTTAAAAAAGGCAGAGGAAGTTAGAGGCAGAGTTTTGGTCTCTGATAGATGTTAGGTTGCACATGCAATACTGCTGACATCATATGACTATTAAGAACCCCTAACACTGCTGCTGGCAGGCGTCTCTAAATGAGATCTCTCCAGTATCTAGATTCAGCTGGGTAGCAAGATCCACATTTTGGGCATTTGGTTGGAGTGTCTCTGAACCCCCCCCCCCCCCACCGACCCCAATGACTACCATATCTGCCTGTCTGCCTGCTTCCTACCTTTAAGTCGGCAAGAAATAATAGGAAACGATACCGTCTGCTGCAGGTTGAAATCATATTTTTATCTTTATTGGATAATCGATGGACTTTTCAAATGAAATTTTCAGCGTGACATTGTTTAATCATTATTTTCAAGCAGTCAAAAAATATGACACTGTGTACATCACTACTGGCTTCGCATGACCAAGAATGACTAGCAAAATGATGTGAGACCAAGATTTGATATGCAAGTACAAAAAAAAGAGATCGATTTTCTTTTACGAGCGTTCAATTGACTTGATTTTTAAGAAGTTGAACAACCAGCAATATCAGGGGCAGGTTTAAAAAGTCACTTTTTTTTTCTTATTTTCATATATGTATAACCAACATTACTTAAGCTCACATAAGTAGTTTTCTACTAATTATTCACGGCACAATGAAACTTGACTACGCATTCAAAGATAACTTCTACGATTAATTTTCCGTTTTCCTCATTCTTCCGCAAAGGTCCTCTGTCACAGATGATAACATTACTCATCAGTCTGAAGTAGTGAAGGGGTATTCCTCGGTGAATGGTCCATCACCTTTCCTATTTTTACCCCTGACTTTGAAGTTGTAGGTCGTACTAGGAGTCAGACCTGTCAAGGTGATCTGCTTGTCTTACCTTAAACCCTTCTTCAACTGTATCTCCGTTCTGTGTTACCTTGTAGTCATAACCAGTGATTTCACCGTTCCTTTGAGGGCAAGGTACATCCGTCCAGTAAATAATTGCAGTTGTTGACGTTACCATAAGGGGAATGATGCTAGATGGACTAGCGGATGGAGCTGATTTAAAGATAATGAGGATGAAATTTACTGAAAAGCCATCACCATTTTGAGGGCAGTCTTACTCTATATTCGATAATCACACTTTGACATAAATGAAACTGAGATACATCTTAAGGAGATGGGTCACAAATTTCGTCGATGTTGTCATTTTTACACTCCGTAAGATTTTTGTGACCACGAAATGTCTTGGTAAGTAAGTAAGCAACAATACAGCAACTCAGTAAACTTCTAGACCAATACGTGTACGCAGACTGATATATCAACCCCTCCGATTTTTTTTACCTCGGATTGATGTTGTCTCTAATCGATTAATTCTAGCCATTTAACATACAGCTATTTAACAAACAATGTGAACAGGTCAAATGCGTACTGTGGCATAGCAATGTATAGAAAAATTATAGGACAGTAGGAGAAAAAAAAGTCAGGCGATTTGAAACTCCACTATGATACTTGATCATTTATATGGACCAAAGAATTCACATGATGATAAAGTGGGAGAGTGTCATTTAATGTCGTAATCAACTCACTAGATAGCAATTCTCATGTGGATTTCCTATAACCATGATACAAATCTAACCAATGAGAAAAATTAAGTTTTCAGTGGCAACATTAATTTTGAACAAATGACATTGACATGTGCTTCTTCAACATTCAAAGATATTTACATACCAAGGATCTCTGTGACTGCTCTAGCGGCGTCTAGGTCGCTCTCGCCTTTACCGTTGCTAGCTCTGAGTGTCACCTGATACTCTTCCCTACCCATGAGAGGCAACTCCGATAGGCTGAAGGTGAAATTTCTTGCGCTCTTATCCAATATCTGTTGGTAGAGCCCGAAGTCGGTAAAGTCCTCGCATTCGTATCCCCCTACATGCTCTAAGGTGATTTTGTAAAGGTCAACCTCACAGGGGTTCTCTTCTGATGACTGCCAAGATGCCTGCAGCTCACCATTGGGAAGCGCTTCCATCGTCAGCTGGAAAACTCTGCCAGGCTCTGTTTAAGTGTTAATGTGAATGTATTATGACACTGGATATTATCGTGTTACCAGCTTAAGACAGAGTAGTATGAAAAGCTATCTTTTATTCCAAAAGTGAGTCAGTTCTGCATTAGAGCAGTTAATACCACGTTTTGCATGTCAACTATATCTACGTCTCTATTCTAAGCAGGAAATGGAAAACCATGTTAGTATATCACTGAACAGAAGCCGTGAACGTAATGTGCATCAGAATAAGCTATAATCTTTCTATTGGTATTGGAATATTTTATCACATCGTATCAAATAACAGCAGTTTCAGTTGAACCTAAGCAAATGCTATACAGACACATCATGTACGTGGGATACGAGTTATGTGCAAGTTATTTTACAGCTGCAAAAGACCTTGTTTCAAATTTAAGATCTGGCCATTGATTGTTATGTATGCAAATGCGGACAGAAACAACAGATACAGTAGCTATTTCTTAGATTTAATAGTTAGCAAGAATAAAATAACAAATACAGTTTACGTATCTTGCTGGCTTATTTGATAAGCGTTTTTGTAACATGCATGCTACATTTTCTGTTCAGAAAAAGGCAAAGTTTAACATTTAACTCCTTTTAAGTACTGACGTAATACATTTTTACAAACTATATGTCTTATTCTTATACCACGTACTTCCGTCGAGAGTTTTGTCATAAGCCACACCCAGAGGTCCTCGAGCGATACTATTGACGTATCTCACAGAGAAAGAGTAATTCGTGCAAGGTTTTAGTCCGTGGATGACGTAAGAGTGTGTCCTTTTATTTGAAATTCCAGTCTCTCCCTGCAGGCACGTACCCCCGATGGTGTACTGCTTGAAGACCCCGTTCAGTGCAGAGCAATTGGGATAGGACCACCTAAATCCCAGTGAAGTTTGTGACCTTTGCGACCTTATTGGCAATATAATTGGCCTGGTCGAAGGAGCTAGGAAAATCGAAAGATATAAGAGGAATCTGAATCCATAGATCTATAATAATTTAACAAAGTGAGGATGAGTGTAGTGACATTGAGGCTCTCTTTACTTTATGAACTTTGGACATCCGAAAAAGCACACTATATTATTGAAAGTGTGCTATTACTATTTTCCAAAGTCAATTCTAGCCTAAAAAAAAAAAACCGTAAATAATATTTGCATACAGCATAGGCTAAGCCTATAGAACACATTGTTGGGTCCTTCCATAAACAGAACACAATTCTGAATTGGTTATTGCGATTACTTTCGGTTAATTAACTTAGACAGAAATATGAAAGTAATTGGAATACGACACGACGGGAATACATAGAGCTTACCTGCAAATTTGGTGGTGAATATTTTATCGGTGCCCGCCACTTCTGCCTCCTGACCCTCCATATCTACAGCAATGTTGAGCTTGTACGTTGTAAACGGGGACAGGTTTTTCATCACGAGGATGGTATCATTCGTTTTCAACGGTGTTTGAGGCAGGTCGACACATACACGACAAGCCTGATGTCGTTGCAGCGTATAATTTAGCTTAAACCTGGTGGCCGGACACAAGTTTGAACTGTTATCTGGGGGTAACCAATGTACCACAACATTTCCGTTTACAAGAGGCATAGTGGTTATGTTGTAGATGGCACCCAGGGCTGTTGAGCACAAAGATGGGAGAAAAAAACACAACATGTAACTGTTAATTACAGAGTAGAGGAATTTATACTAGGATATTTTCAATGAGATGCAGGAAACACTCACAATTGTACGTTCTTCATAACGTTCAAGTCATAACATATACTACTGGTATAAGATGAGCATCAGTCATTCATGTCTTCAAATTATTTACATTCACAAGGTTTATATCCGACTTACACGGGGCTCTCGCTAGCAGCAATAATATTAACCTCCTTCCATCTGTTAATTGCCATTTCGAATCGACTCGAAGGTAACGAATAGTGTCACGTCAGTGTTTGCTTAAAACCCTGACTCACTTAAGATACCCTGTGGTAAACGATAGTTTAAAATGCAGACGTGTGTATATTTGATTTTCAACATGGACTTTTGTGCCCCAACCCAACGCGATAATCGTTGTGTAATTAGTCAATAGAAAGATGCGAAACAATGTAACATACAACGTATAATACTTTTTTATTTGATATTTCGCTTGGCTTCAGGCCACCCTTCGACAAATCTAAAGCGGACCTACCCATTATAACTTACTATCGCCTGGCTCAAATTTTAATGAAGTGTTCTGAAGAGCCCATTACCTGCACTAGAGATGCTGCCATTGACTGCTTGAGAGAAGTTCCCCTTGTAAAGCTCATTCACAGGCCTTACTTTACAACTGTACTTCCCGCACGCTTTCAGATTAGTGAAGGTGCACCTTTCATCAGCCACTCGCTGAACTCCTGCAGACACTGGAACCCCTGTGTTGAGCTCAAACAGTTCACACTCATATCCGAAGTTTGGTCCCATTTCATCTTGGCAGGGTAATCTGGAGGGTTGCCAATCGAAAGTTAAGCTCTTTTCGCTGGTAGAATTTTCCCTCAAAGCTGGATAGACCACTCCTCTTGGACCTGCAAACAACAGTGTTCGTGGACAAGTGACAGTCAGTGAAGCGTGCAATTTCTACTTCTTTTTCAAAAGAACAGTCAGAAGGACTTTTGTTGAGCAAAATCTTATCTCCGTTCAGAGAAATGTTCTCACAAAACATCAGTAGGGTACCATATGAACCCTAAAAACAGAGTATTCCCATCTTTGGAACTCTTGTGAAAAAGTTAAGTGTGCATAAGACAATTATAACAAACATGGCATGGTAAAAAATGAACATTTTTGTTACTTACATAATTATGACTGTTAATCAGCGTGATATTGTGAGCTATTATATAATCCTCAGTATATACATGAATATGTTGTCGCGCTGTTAATTGGAAAATGGCTGAAATATCTAAATGGGCTCAAATGTTCATATTAATTATTTTCTTTTGTTTTATGTACCACAATATAAATTTACATCGTAATCTATGCCATTTCCCCAGTTCAACTTCCTGCCATGTATCGACTCAGTGCTTTTTTTTTTCTTTTCTTTTTTTGTAGTGACTGTTCATGGAATATTTGAGCTGCATTTTGCAAATTTGACTGCGACTATGTAGTGCTACTAATTTGAGATTGTGGTACTATTAACTCAAATATATGGCTTCATAAACTCTGACATTTGTCACAGATCGTGATACCAATGGCAACAAGTTGCATATATATAACTTACTGGATGCTTTGGTGGTCCCTATCACTTCGGCCCATTCGACATCATCACCGCCGTAATTGAGCAAGGCTTTCACTCGAATAAAATATCTGGAATACGGTGCCAAGTTCTCCACCATCTTACTTGTGGTGTTGACAATGTAAGATCCATTTTGAGTCAACAGATTTTCCGTGCACGAAGCCACACCTATGAAGTCAACGGTAACAGCATAGGCAAATACGGCACAGTTGTTGTCGCTCTCTGGAGGGTTCCAACTGACTAATAACTTACCATCTTCGTCAGGCGTTGTTACCTGTAGATCCACAACGCTGCCAATACCTTTTAAAGAAGAAGAGAAAATAGTAAAGTTGGCGTTTGTATCCATGTGGATAAAAAAAATATGTATGTCATCATTTGTAACCAGGCGCGTAACCATGAACTATCACTGTGGGCACAAACACTTCACGGAGGGGTACAACCAGTGGCGTTGCGGGTACAATTTTCCTGAATTGTGGGGGAGGTTCAAGTGGGCCTACCGTCCAGGTAAAATTGTGAACTACTCAGATCTGAGAGGAAGGCTAGAAAATAAAGAAAATACCCCGAAATAACACGATATAACGGTTGCTGAGGAAGGGACATGCCTTCCGTCCACTTAGCGTGCGGTGAGGAGCGACATCCTTGTCCGCCTGCATGGATCTAGGATTTAAAGTAGGCAGATGGGTCTACCTCATCAGCACGAGGTCAAACATTTGTCACTACATACGATATAATGTTAACTAATAAGAATCTTTACAGTAACTAACAGTTTAGCTGTATCACGTTTGTTGAGAACCACGGCCACACGAAAGATTAAAGGCAACGGGCCGTCTCATGAGTCGAACGGCTCAGAATTCGTTACGTCACTTCCCCTTTTCAATGCACCATATTGTTCACCACGAATCGTTGAGTTGCCACTTAAATGGAACTACGCAGTGAATGCGGTGAAACACTACCCCGGACTTCACGTGATTCACGAGGGGATCTATGGTTTTCAATAGTTTTAATTGCTGATGCCTTTACACAATCATCATGTATGTAACGATTATCAATCTAAGCAAAATGTTACTGAAGATAAATTTTAGAGAAAAAAAACTTGTCAAAAACAAAAATGATGTCATTGTTAAGTTCGTTAACTTCTTACTTTTTCTGCACTGTTAAAAATGTAAATTGAAAAATGTAAATTTACGGAAAATGAAATAAAGAAATTCAAAAGTAATACAGAATTGTTCTGGTAATTAGTTTCCAGGCAATTTATGTAATTCTTATTTAATTCTTTGTTTTATTTTCTGTAAATTTACAGACAGTTTTTACAGTGTGAGTAATCGCGTGTAAGTGAAACCGCTCTCGAATGCTAGTAGTAAAATTGTATTTTTATCGACTTTTTCTACAGGATAGGGCACCCTCCTTGACTGGCATTGGATGTAACATGACAGCTTTTCCAGTGTAACTGTTAGCTGAAAGCAATACAGTCGAGGGAGTCACCGAATATTATCACTATCAAAATGTCATGTTTAAAGCAAGGTAACCTTTTATCCAATCACAGTGATACTTCGTTAAAAACGTGTGAAGATTTGACAGTATTGGATCCTGCAGAAAAACCGTTCCGGATACTAATAGCCTGTACTAACCCTAATGGCTTAATCTTAATCATTATAACTGAATTAATTCACGTATGTATATACAATATGCTAAAATACTTAATGGACTAAATAGAACGTCGAGTCGACAGCATACATTGAGTTACAAGAATTTCACAAATAAATTGCGACATTGCTATGGTTATCACGGCAGGATGTGCTGTTTTATGAAAAAAAAAATAACCTTTATAGTAAATCTCCCATCTTTCTCTTCCATCTGATACAAAACCTGGAGAACGACTATCTACGCCATGTTCTTTCAGGGAGCAGCTCACTATGAAAGTGTTAAACACTCATAGTGAGATATGCTCTGAGATATTCGCCTCACTCTTACGCCAAGACGACAACTGATTATTCAGGGTAATTGTTCCACACATTTATCAGGACACGGGTGGGGTAATTTTTCCCCCAGGATGAATGAGATAATCTTCCTCCTTCGTCCTGGTAAAACACGCTCCCGAGTCTGCAAACATTGTTGTTTTGCCTATGTGTGGCCTTTTTTTTTTCGTGTGCGTGGGTGTGCGTGTGTGTGTGCCCTTTGTTTTCTGTTGGGAATCAAGGACCGAAATAATAGATTTTAGGTCCTCTGTAGAAAATTCAATAAATTTCTCCGGTCAAGATTCACAATAGACAATCTGTTGTTAAGGTTATGTTTGAGGAAGAAAAAACAAAAGAAAGTACAATGAGGTCCTCGGAATGAATGGAAACCAAAATTGCGTGCGTGTGTGTGTGTACAAATAGATCATTGTACAGTTGTTTTTGTAGCTTTTCTAAGACTGCAAGAAGTATAGCCAGTTTTTGTGCACTTTTAAAAACGCGTAACGAGTAACAGCAAATCCTGCTTCAGTCACTATGCAAGAGAGTTTAAAAATACTTACTGTCAACATTTGTAGCAACATCGATTATATCTGTGATAGACGATTCATGGCTATTGATCACTTTGATGCGATATCGGTAGTCGGAGCAAGGAGTTAAGTCATACACATTGGCGTATTGGTTTTCTGTAGATAATTCTTGATCGTCCAACCATTCTCCATTCGCATTTTGCTTCTGTAAGTAAACAGCTCCCTCGTTACACTGAAAAATGCCATAATTGTCAGCTGGGGGGAACTGTTCGGAAAGAAAATATTGTAAAAATAAAGAAATTACTTGTGCTGATTCGCCATTATAGGCATAAAAACGTTTCAGGGGAACGGGACTGAAAAATAACCCACCACGCAATTGTGTACCCGCATGTGCCAACTGACCCTATTAAAATGACGCACAAACATAAAGGAATATCCAAACATGTACATCCACGATAAGATTTATGACGTGCGCGCTCATCCAAGCCTGTGCTAGTAAAATTGATACGATTCACAGACTTTAGCACATTATCAGTCCATTAATTAAGGTCACTGATATGTTTGGCAGTGCCTTGAATAAATTCCATCACGGTTCTGTCCGAACTGACTCTGTCAGAATAAAAATAAATAAATGCTGGTTAACATTAAGCTGGCTTGGGTTGTGACTTATTCCAAAATGAGTGTCTTACCACATATTCAAAGACTGCTGAGTATGAAGTTACTTTGTCCACCAATAGACGTAGAGTGGGTTGCAAAGGTACTGTAAAATTTAAAAGAAAAAAACATAGTCAAAGGCATTTCATTCCTGTTCATCACTTACATTTGCATACTCTCCCTTTTAATGATAATGAGTCCTTTTGGTAACAACTATTTTAACAACGGCACAATTAACACAAATGAGCACTAAAAAATTTCATCGACACAGCCTTAGTGGTTAACTTTAAGCACCATTAAGAGACACATGAACAAATATCAATAGCAGATTAAATCTACAGAAATATGAATTACTAATATGTATCTTATCCTCTTTGGGAAATAAAAAAATTATTCATGTGTTTCCATCTTCAAACGTTTTCTCTATTACATATTATCACCACACGTTGTGCTTAAGAACTTTTTGATTTTCAAGAACTTTAGAAGCTCATTGCTAAGATGTATAGGCAGACACCCTCTGTGGGAGAAACAAAAATCTGACATAAAATGCATTCTTGTTAGTATAAAAATGAGCTTTTAAATCTTTGTTTATAACCTGACAAAACCTGCCAACTACTTGCCGATATTTTGCATTAAAAGCAAATCTCACCTCAGCATCTAGTTCTAAAAGTTCCTCTCTCGGAGAGCTCTCCTCTTATTTGAATTCTACCAATGATCTCCACTTGGAAGTAATATTCTCTGTCGGGATAAAGGATCTTCAGCAGTGTACGTCAGATTCTTTTCCACGAATTCGAAGTCACTCTCCAAACCTTGCTCACCAGTACCACAGCAAGTAAGACTCTACAGTGCCTCTGCCTTGTCCTACGACTGTGTTCCATTCTGGCCATTCAACGGTTAGGCTCGATGAGGTTGCTTCTACCAAACTTACCGCTGTTATGTTCGGTTTATAAGAAAGTTTCTCTGAAGAATTTTGAAAAAAAAGAATACTTTCGTGGAGCCGATTAATCGATATACACAGATGTAGAAAACCTATATTAACATTAATGACTTATTGGATTTTGATTAATGTATTTTTGAAATATTATTCAAAGCTTTGTTTTGGTAGGTTTTATCTCTAATCGATACCTGTTGATTGTAGCAAAGCGACTTCGTGCATCTTAAAAGTATTTTAGCTTGAAGTACTTATACAGGATGACTGATGTAAACAGTGTTGGAACACAAATGTGAAATCAGGAAAAATGTGAAAGCTGACTTTATGAATAACATAAACACTCGCAACGTTTACAACCATTATAAGTGTGTACCCATTAGCATAATGTTATCATGCATATACCCCGGTCAAACTGCTCTTTGAGTCGAAATTAAGTTTCATTAAAATGGCAGTAGCAGTCATGCGTCCTCTGGTCGTAAGGAAGACATACTTACCACTCTCTAGTGTACGGCCAGCAACTTCAGCAGATGGACCTGCACCAGCCGTGTTGTGAGCCCTTACTGTTACAGTAAAGTCAGCATCGGCAATGAGACCATCAATGCGTATATTGGTATCCTGTGTGGTACCGTTGTAGGTCTCCCCTTCTTGGGACAGCGTGTAAGAGAACATTGTAAAGTTTCCATTCATCAGAGAGCAATACGGCCGAGTCCACTGTATTTCTACAGAGTTGGGTGTATCAGATAATGCTACCAAATCCTCTGGAGGCATTAACGGGTCTGAAAAGAGAATAGTGTGGAAAATAATTTTTGCTACTTTTAAGAAGTTTAAATATAAACATTACCAGCATCTTCAGCATCCATCTCTTTAACATCTCTTTAATATATTCGAAGATTGCTATCAGTCAATTTGTTTATCAATAATCATTTCGTGGGATATTAGCCTGAAATACCCCAATGTTTGATAATTGCAAATAATCATTTTAGGGTCATATATCCACTTACAAGTAGAAACATGAAGGTAGACAAAATGAATCTGACACTGCGAGGCAGATGTCATCAAGATCTGGACACTTATTTAAAATTAATGCAAGGAAGTGACGTAACCAGTTCTAAAAGGTTGGTGTCATTTCAGTCTTACATTAACCTCTAACTTTCAATTAAACCATGATTTGTTGCAACTTAGGTTAAGACTATATCTAAACTTAAGTGGCTTTTTTACCCTTCATTTTTGGTTGATTCTCACCAAAAACTGAACCTTAGCATCATTACTGATTACTGATTTAAAATTAGAGCCACGATGAGTCTCTGAAAAGCAAATCTGTAAGCACGAAAGAGTTTGAATACTCCGTCTACGAAGACTCACTGGTTTCCTGGGTGACGCCTATCACAGAGGATGTGGTTCCGTACATTAATTCGCCATCGTCAAGGCTCTTCGTTAGGGGAGTCACTGATATATTATACTCGGCGTAATCATCATAAACAAATAACTCTATTTCTGTTCCATTAATCATCTCAGTTGATTCGAAAAACGTCGAATCCAAGTGTTCATCACACGCCTTGTACCCTAGGAATGGGTAATCCACAATGTAAGAATGTACTGGACATAAGCCATCCGGTGCATCCCACGAAACATGTAGGGTTCGTATTCCTCCATCGTTTCTCACAGTTAGGTTTTGAACAGGTCGTAGCTCTGACGAGAAGAGAGAAAAAACATCTCATACAAGAGACAAACATTAAGCAAACAAGAGGAACAAAACACCTATTTATAGGTTCACAACATAGACAATTCTTGTGATTTACTGATAAGAGTATCAACATGACTTAATCGAACTTTAAAATATCAACATTGAATCTAATCAGATGGTTTGAGATGGCATTGCATATAGGCACAAGCCATTGTCCCCAATTACTCACATACTGCGACATGACTGACATTCCTAAGTTCGATTTCTCTGCATAAATAATCTCGTCTGTCCATATCTATGTTCCAACCTTTGTTTACAAGTAAATAGTTTTATACTTATGTATGATATTTCATATTTGATCAATAAAAGTACAGAAGGACTAATACATGCATCAACTAAGATGTTCCAATATCCATGTACGGTGTGTATATTACCATTTCGCAAGAAATGGAAGAAACGCTTTTAAATTTTATCAAGACAGAAATTTTAAGTAGATATATATATGTAACGAGCAACAGATATGACACCTCAGGGGATTTAGTAGTGCTAGCAAACCATGAAGAAAGTATTCGCTTAGCAATTACCTCCACAACCGGTCGTAAAGTTAAAGCCGAACGATGGCGACCCTTCACATAACCTAGTTTGTCCGATAACCTCAACGGAATAGTCTGTGTTGATGGTAAGGTTGGTAAAATGATGATGCAAGCTTAGACCCTTTTGAATCTCCACTTGTGGTTCTCCTACTTTTCCATGACGTAAGAGGTACCCAGTCACCGGTCCGATTCCTCTATCAACTGTCACGTCCCAATCCCTCCAGGTGAGCTTAAGGCTGGATACATCAGGACTCTCTGTCCTGTATACCGGTGGGCTCTCGGAGTACCGTGGACAAGCTGAGGGATGACGGATGTGAATCATGCAGTTACAAGGTGCCTCAATATAATTCTGACCCACAAGGTCGGTGTCAAGATCGTTTGTTGTCTTTACGGCATCACCATTTGAATTAACACATTATATATACACCCCCAGTCTCATGCTACATGCAATAAATTCCCTACGGGCCATGACTAATCATTACAATACGTCAACAAAACTGCCGATCTAACCTGCATCACATTGTGAAGTGTCAGATCCACCCTCGTCCGCTCGACACATGATCGGTTCATCTTGTCGGGTTTCTTCAGTTATCTTCTGACATGGAACAGACCCCCCGCAGTTTCGAGACTGACCGAACCATACTTTCACCACTCCACCTCCTCTTCTAAATGGATTTTTCAGGTGATGCGGAATAATGAAAATTGGTTGACCAGTGCCCCATGGAGGACTGCCGACCGCTCCACTGCTTCTCCTAAGCTCACCTGCGAATCGCAGAGGACTACCGCCAGGACATGAGGGAGCTGAGGGACGTAAATGAAGACAAAGAAAATCAGCAGAAAGTATAGTGGTGTACCTTAGTAATTGAATATATATCACTTTTAAATTGACACTAGTGTGAAAAGGTTATGTGCATTTCAAGATTTACAGATAATCTGCATTTCAATCTAACTTAAAAACTGTGACGGTCCTGGATAGCCAAAGCAGAAATGAAGACTTCATTTAAAGCAAAACACGTCTACCGACATAAGGGCAAATGTTAATGATTAAATATTGCTTCAAAAGTAACAACACTGCTACTGGGTAACTCAGAGTACTTTCCACTCTCTGAATTTGTAAATGAAACCAGCCTGTGAACTGTTGTTAAAGATTAACATCATAGACGTCTGGGGATTGTCGTAAGTATCCATCGCAAAAAACAACCATTTCGAACTTACACGTGTGACTCTTATTGGAGCACTGATACCAATCACAAATGACAAATATAAATCAAGACGTAGTTATAATGGGACCTTCACGCCTTTAAACAATTTTGTAACTTTCTTTTAATTTTCTCCAAAAGTTATGACAACTGTATCAACAAGAATGACTCACTTCTGTATCGGGTTTCCTCAGACAGAGGCTTAGTGTACGGTCCAGGTCCAACGGAGGTACTAGCACTCACTGTGAAATGATACTTCGTATTGCCAGTCAGGCCTCTAAATGTCGTACTGCTCTTCTCCGTTATTCCAGATTCTACTATCTCTTCATCATCGTTGCTTAGTTTGTAGTGGAACGCTACTATGACACCATTGTGGTGTTGACACTGCTGGGGAGGTTTCCAACTGAAAGTAAGAGAACTCTGAGAGACACCTGTCATCAAGACATTGCTGGGGGCTTCGGTTGGATCTGCAAAAGGGAAAACGATTCTTATGTCGTACTTATAAATTTAGTAGCATGTCTGCGACAAACGTGGGTGCAGAGACGTCCAAAATAAAGTATTCCATTCCATTTCCATTTCCAAGCGAAATAACGAAATCAAGAATTACTCGGCAAACATCTTCCAAGGGATGTATCAGATAGCAATCTACACAACGCAAAGATACGATAATAATTTGTCATTACAGTATTCATAAAACCGATGAACTAGAAACTTAATGTAAAATTGATTTCACTGAAGAATTTAAATTATATCTATTTATTTGACGCGATAGTCACAAGTAACTTACAGTTTGATTCTGTGCTCCCTGTAATGGTGGTAGGTTCTCCCTCGATAAAGCCCTCTTGACCAATCTTCGACACCACAGGGATTACAATTATTTCATAATCAGAATGATCTTCAAGATTCTCCAGTGTCACTTCAATGTCGTTAACATGGTCCAAATGATAGTAGTGGCGCTCTTCCTCAAACGGGCATGCCTTATGTTTAATCAGTGAATACCGGACCTTGTATCTGCTGACGGAGCATGCGTTATCAGGAGTGTCTGGTGGTGACCAGGAAACGTTGAGCGCTCCTTTCTGGAAAGCGTCATTCGAGACCGCTACGTTTTCAACAGCCGTCAGTCCTTCAAAAAAAATGAAAGCAAGGGTACTTCGAGTCATTGGAGGACAGTAAATCCATTAGCCCAACATGGTCTAGAAATCGTTAACCGAAGTACCTTCTATTGAAAGAGGCGAAATGCCTTGCAAGGATTGTTAGAAAAGACTGCATTGAAGTGTTTTACACCGTTAGGGTGTTCTAACCTGATACCAGACTTTAACCTATTCACCTAAATACCTGCATAATTAGACTATAACTAGTATTGCTGAATATGTCATTTTAAAGAACAGCGGGTCAATTTCATCCCATGATAACTGACACCGTTGAAAGCTGGTTTCAACGTTTAATGACTTCTCTTAAAAACGAAGAGTACCTTCTGCCTGGGCTCGGAAAGTTAGGATATCACTGAACACGGTCTCGTCCTTGTTTGATAACTGGACACGATATTCATATGGAGAGCAAGGAATCAAGCTGTCGACTTCAAACTCCGTCTGTGAAGGGTCAAGTGTCATCAAATCGACCCAATTCCCTCCAATATTTGACTGGACCACTACGTCGATGGTGCTACATTTCCAGTCTTGGGTCGGTGGAATCTGTAAATTGAAGTCAAGGCAATTACGCAATTTCAACTTTTCTTTGCACATGAAGAAAGTCATACTCAATAAGTCAAGAGTTTTTTTTTTACTTCAACCACACTAAATTGATCTACGATAGAGCAGTACCATAGGAAGGCATCCTACTAGTATAGAGGGGGATACCTGTGTACACTCTAAACATAAAATTTGCTATTAGGTTTGATTGTGACAGAATGTTGCTGAAAGGTAGACCGTGAGTCAGCTTGCCCTTGGAAAAATGATGTAGGCTTCATTGTCCTTCGTTTAGTTTTAAATGTTTTTCTTCAAAGTCCTTTCAGTGTACAAGTACTTGGCTAACATATTCTTCGTTCCTTTTTTATGTCTAGTTCTTCTAGTTTAAAAACATAACTTAACTTAAAAACAACACTTAACTTTTCAGTTTTATCAAAATAATACGGGATATTACTTACCTGGACGTTAATCGTTGCATTTCTCGATGAAGCCTCACCCAGAGAGATCGACGGAAGCGAAGGGACTTATAAAAACAAAACAACAAAGAAAAGTGACACGTGTCACCGTTTAAAGATGCAATACGTGACAAGGACAAAAAAAAACAAATCTTTTCATTTTTCTTTCGTTTATTTAACGTAAATTCAGACAGATCGTAATTTTTTTCATTGAAAACACGGAAATACTTTATCGCAATCGAGTCTTTTGTTGTTTTCTAAAAGGGTGAATCAACAATACTTTTCTATTCCCAATGGCCCATATCCGGCTTGATAACGCAAAGACAAATATGTGTTTTTGTCATTCGATACACACCGAGACCCCTCTCCTCCGCTGGCAGATACTTCCGAAAGGTGTTATTATACTTTTAAAACTAACATGAAAGTCCGTCTTTCGGAGATTCGACTCAGATTTTTTAGGAAAATGAGAATTGACCCAGTTATAAAAACATGCATTTTCAGACAGATTACGTCTTCACAGTCTGTATTCGATCATCGTCTCAGGCCTGACATGACACTGCACATGTACTGATAAGAACTACAAATTCCCTTTTGGTGGGAAATATGTCTACAAATATGTTACAAACATGTTAGAATTTAAATAAATTAGAACTAAAACAAACGGAAACTGAAAACGAGAAAGAAATACAGATGAGCAACATCCATTAACACGTGTTATTTCAGTTTGTCTATTCCAGAACTGTCACCGGTGTATTAAAGTCTTTGAAAAAAAAAAAAACACAATTACATTTACCCTTCGAAAATGTAATGTATCTTCCCATAAGTGTCGGACGTACTAACAAAACACCATTCATAGCCGTTATTTTGAATTGATATGCATATTGTTCATAAGTGTGATAAACGGAATAGAGTATCTACGTCGTTTTTTTAATATCACTTTATATGCGATCAAGGGATTTTAGGAGGAGGAAAAAAGAGGTGTAATTTTTAGCAGAGACGGGAACATTTTCAAAGTAGTGGTTGGATGAAACGTAGCCATGTATTATTTCTTTCCTCTATATATATTCTCTATTTCTCTATAATATTTTAGTATTAACATTTTGTAAATTGTACGTGGAACGCAAGAATATTTACAAAACTAAACACAATCTCAGCATTCTTAAAGGTCGTGTGACATGAAAAGGACATCTTGCAGTATTAGCTGTATTTATTCATGGAATCTGTAACAGGATATACCTCATTCACCTTTTGTCTTAGCGTGGCTTAGAAAAAAGGATTTTAGTGACTTTAAGTCACCGTCCTCTATGCAATTGTAACTACGCACAGTTGGAGTAGCCGCACTGTACAACTAACACCTTAATCATAAACTCACCACCGCACAATGTCCTAGCGGTGCGTAGATTTAACGGGTCGATTTCAGAGCCATCGATGGGAGCCAATCCCACTTCGTAGGTAGTATCTGGCTCTAGATCATCGAATACGTAGCTGTTGGTGACTCCTGTCGTCGTCACGTGCCGAACTTCTCCTCCTATCTCTCCGATCTGAATGATGTCTCCAGGAGTATCAGGCGTGGAGCGAAGAGTTTGAAGAGGCCTTTGCCATTGAACATGGAAACCGGATGAAGTGATGTTTGAGATGGTCAAAGAGTCTGCCAATGAGAAGCAGCATTAGAAAAGGAGAGCAAATTAAAATAATATTGCAATGTTGCAAATATGATTTCGTTTGCTCGTCAAGTTCCAGAGTTCGGGGTGACTTGGGACTTTTGTCCCATTAAATTGTTCTGACCTAATCTGAGTTTGATCTCTGCTAAAAAGAAAAAAATAAAAATACTATGATCGTACCCGGATCCGAAAACGCATCCGCATCTGCACAGACGACACCAGATGCGTTACAACTCAATGTGAGCGCACGCATCCGTGTCCGTACTTGGAATCCTAGCTTAACTCGTGTCATGTGAAACAATACATTTTGTTCAATGGAACGAAAACGTCAGGTGAAAAAGGAATAGCTAACATCGGGAAAAAAACCTTCCAAAAATTTAAAGTATATCCTAAAGTGGTGAAATGTGTTGTGTATAGCTGTATAACGATCAATTTTTTTTCTTAATTTTACTTAACCGTTTTCATTGATGACGCCATAGTCTGGTGCTCATGGGGAATTGGTGCTCATGGGGAATACTTGGTTCTTTTTATTCACATTTCACCGACATCTGTAAGTTAGCTCTTCATCTATCCCATCTTGATAATTTTGTTGAATATGGCCACTAACCCAATTAATTCTAGACTTCCGACAAATTAACTTTCAATGTGACCTACACTGAAAGATTTCTATATTGGGGTAAGACGAACCTCAGTACTGTGGAAGGAGGTCGAAGGTTACTTGAACAAAAAGGCCAATATTAGAAAGCATTTAAATGTATTTTCATCGGTGATGGAGGTTTCTTTAACCGTCGGTTTCTTCCTCAGACTGTCAGTCGGTAGAGACCCTGCCCTTGTCTTTCCCGGGAAGGAAATGACTCGGTGTCAGACGTGGACTCGGAAAGTGTGGTCTCGACCATAACAGTGTCTTGCACACTCGCAACACTTTTACCTAAGCAGAATATAATCATCAAAACCAGAGATGCCTTTCTTTCATGAGAATGCAAATTGCAGTCGTTTTAAAAAGAAATTTTGGAAACAAGGCCTCCACCGTGAGTAACTGGTTCATTTGAAATCAACGACGTACAGAAGGAATCAAAATTAGTTCCAACTTTGAGTGCAGACGCTGTATATTCAAAAGAAAAAAGACCAAAACAATGTGCGAATTTAGAAGAACCGTTTCATGACACAACATCATTTGGTTTCTGTTTGTGTTGCGAAATGAGTCATATCATTTCAGTTATAATAATTTGACGCTCTAAGGAAACCCTCGGTGGCAAGCTGAACTCGTGATGGTAAGAAAGTGCCGACATCTTTTTCTTTCTTTTTTTTTTGAGCTGAGCAAGCGCGCCCTCTTCAAGTCACACTTCAACTGGTCACAAATATCTCTCGAAGCTCCTGTTGACAAACATGTATGGTCCTTTCCCTTGTTCATGGTGTCGTTGGATGGGACCAGTTTTCCTCTTTCTCCGTTTACTGTAGCGTCTTTAGTTGCCGTCAAAATTTCCGTTTTTGCCAAACGTTTCTAACATCGCAGTTGGCCTCAGGAACGTTAATGTCAGAAGTTGCTCTGATTATGACATTTCCCTATTGCAAATTAAGTTCACATCACAACTTTAACGGCCAAACCTATTGACACATGTGACATAATAAACGAATCCACCTTTAGCTGTACTGCGAGTTGAATAGGGGATGAATAGCACAAATATGACAAAGCTTTCAGGTGCACAAGTAAACGCATAATGCAATCATCATGTACCATTATGTATTTTTTGTTATGGCATTACACTGTCTGTCACAGACAAACCTATTCCTAACGTCAAGAAGTATCCCTAAGACACAACGAGAAGTGCCATAAATAAGTAAGATGGCATTTATGCAAAATGCACAATAAAATGCACACTGAAGATCTTAATTCCTAGGGTTGTAAATCTTAACTGTTTGAATTCGACGCTGCTCCTCTTATACGCCCACTTGAGTGAGCTAGTGGTACACTGCAGAGAGGGCATCTCATCCAGAGATCTATATTTATCGGTGACGCAACATTATTTGCACTACCGGGGAGCTGGTACGACATAGACCCATTACATCGTAACGGTATGTAAGATACCTGGTGTGATAATCGCCCTCTATAGTGAACTTACGTACTTGCAGCCAACTATGTTGAGATTTGCGCTATACATAGTAAGATTGCATCACCAAAATTTTCTATGTTTTCTCATTCCTACCCTTTGTATACCGATACCTGCCTGAACGTGGTTATGCTTAAGTGAAATAAGTATAATGACGTGTCATTAAAGTCTGTGGCAGTTACCCTTAATTAGTGTGCTTGAGTATGCTATGTTTTGAAGAAGTGTTCAATTTGGTGCTTTCGGTGGAAAACGTGATGTATCTCTCTCGCTTTCATACAAACAACTTTACGTTAGGGAAGTATGTAGATGTGGCGGTCGTGTGGTCTTCCTACGCGATTAGAATGATAACTGCCTAGCAACATACAACTTTAATTACGCATATCTTGGACAACCAAAATCTTATTAGATTCCGAGAACGTAAAAGTAAAATTATAAACAAACAAAGATTAGAGACCAAAAAAATGATCTAATGTTGTAGAATTTTGTTGGATGTAACTGCGAAATACGAAGGTATATTACGTTTTATCCACAGGTAGGTACACCCCCCACCCCACGCTATCCTAGGCCCAGTGAAGTTATGTTTAGGTATTCTGTACCGTCCGGTCAGTGGAATCTCCACTCCCTCATAAGTGTGTAATACTGTTGTACAACATGTGCACTGACTTAGCCAAGAACAGTGAGGGGGGTCGGAACAAGTGGTCATGCCCTAACTGTTCATTCACTAAAATAATAAAGGAAACGACAAAAGAGAAACAATAGACTGCAGTACCTTATGCTTTGTGATTGCCTGAAGAAATTGCATCCCTGTTCCAGAAACGGAACTCTGAATCTACATGTACGTTCGATCGGCTTATTTTTTATTTTTTGTCGTAGGTTTGTAACGTAAGTATGCGTGTGTATGTCACGTAATGTGGCCTGGATTGGACTTTCCTGGCCCTATCGCACTATTCATGCATAATGCCATACATGTACGTCCTGTTGACTGCTCTGATATGCGGGTGCGTGGATCAACGGTGCACGAACGTCGTATATATTGATCATGAACAAAAGAAAATTGGGGTGAGCAGTTGATCACTGCGACACACAACAAAAGTTTGCAGAAGGCAGGCATACTGTGAAACTGGTATGGAAAGCCTAAATGTAGTTCAGTCAGTGAAATGAAGGGTGAGTTTGGTGTAACGCTGCGAGATTACTAATGTCTGGTTCCATCGTGATGAGAAAGACGCCGCAGATCGCCTCCTCTAGTAATGCTAATGCGATTTTCAGCGAATTGGAAGAACTAACAGACTCACTTGGTTGTCTTACTGCGTCGATATGTGTCATGTGCCGTAATGCCAGGGAGCCAACGCCGCATGAGAGTTTCGGGAACCCATACTCAAGGACATTCAGATCTGGGGTATGTGGCCATTCTGAACATCCGTTCTTATATGATTTCACGAATTAAATTTATTATTTAAGCCGAGGAGAAAAAATTAACAAAGATTATATTTACAATTGTGTGCTGTTTCTGATGGTTATTAAAGCATGTGTAAAACATCCAAAGGGAAATTTACTAAAATTACACCACAACCTATTCAGTAACCAAGTTAGGGCGCTTGAAAGAGGAATTTCTTCTCTGTAAGGGTGCAATTTTGGAATTCCAAATCAGTGCGAACGCCTCCCTGTTCCAGTGTCATGTGTAACCCTCGTCTGAGACTTCCCTTTGTGTTTGTTTGTCTGTGTCTTTCTCTCTTTCTTTTTTTAAAGCCAGGGTATACATTGGCTTGTCACATGTGTCCGCAATGAAACAGTTTCATTTTTTTTAAGAAGTTAAATTAGTCAATATGTACATTACTTCGTTCGTAATAAAATCATTCAAATGAACCAAATGAATCTTGCCTTCTTTAAAAGTCCTCTCAATAAAATCAATTAAGGGCCTGTGTTAAAATGGACCTTTGAAGTGTCATTTCCCTGCGATCTGAAGTTTTTTTTTATTTTTTTTATGAACACTACCATGCCAACTGACGGTGGCCCTCTGCTTAGAGAGTGTCAGTGAACTTACCTCAAATAATCAAGCAGTTTTTGCCCCTTTCAAAATCTTCCTGAATTATTTTTTTTATGTCAATGCGAAACACCACATAGCTCTACTCACGGTTCCCCTTGATCTGTAAGCTTCTTCCACTAGTGGATCCTACCCCCCCCCCCTCCTTTTTTTTTTTTTTTTGAATGATCCAGGCTTGGTCCAGGCTTGGCAACTGTGCATGTGTGCTACTATGAGAGAGTATTCTCAAAACAAAGTAGAGTCCCCCCCCCCCCCCTCAAAAAAAGATAGATGATGAAATAGAGTACATGAATTTCTCTCCAGACATCAACTGTACCACATGTGCTGATAGGTGAAGCAGTCATAAATGCATGTTCTCTCTTCTTTTTTTTTAGTTTTTTTTTTTCTGCAGGACAACCAAAGACCAAATCTCGGCAAGTTGGTTTCCAACAGGCAACCACGGAAATTGCCTAAACGTATACACCCTTAAAACTTACCATAAACGCAAGCTTACTGTTTGTTGACTGCATATGTTTGTTGGTGCAGAATATTTATGCATCTTTGTCAGCTAGATCTATGATTGAGATACAGTTGTATTGACTTGTCTATCTGACAGATTGTCTCATATATATATATATATATAAAAAACAAACGGACAGCTAATTTATGGACATCCCACTCTTCATTGTAAAACGTATGTCAAGGATATGGGATATACGATTCATGAAATACAAGAATTAACGTGTATGAAAGTCTTAAAGACTACCGATTTCAAATTGTTGTTTGTGACAGTTGATACCACTTTGACACATGTTGTCTGTCACGATAACCCTACACCTCATACATAAAATACTGTCACACCAAGTTTCACTGTATCCGAGGTAACATGTCAGTACGGCCAATTATATAAGTGATTAATTAATGAAGTGATAAAGTATCACTCCTGTCACACATTTCTTTGCTTCACATAACGTCAATCCCTTCACATTTCACCTTATAAGTAACACTGGGTCTCAGGAACATTTTTTTTATTTTCCATAAATGTGATTCCCGACCGCTTGAAACGTGACCGATGACCCGTAACCGTTTTGTTCATTAGGAGTGTGCAGAATTTGTGCATTTTTAGATGTAAGGACATGATACTTGGTCACCGTTACGCCCGTCTGTATAACAACCACATTCCACTGACCTTTGCCTTTTCAGTCGTCGATCAATAACTCCTTGCACATCTGCTGCAAAAATTGGCAACGTTGCATTCAAACAAGAAAGGAACTAAAAGTTAAACCTCAGTATAGGTTAAGCATCGACTCACCTCTTGTCAAACATGGAAAGTGGAGAGGTGGACGACATGGTAGGTTCGAGTAGTTGATGGCGCTCGGGCAAATTGCGTTTCCGCCAGAGGACCCGGGGCAGCCCTTCCGACCGATTCTGATAACGCCTCTCCCCCCTTTTCCTCCGAATCGCTTGTATGGCGTATTTGGGGGCATCTGAAAAACGAAGCGTGTTCTTCCATGGTTCCATAGGGGATCGTCCTCCTCCAAAGGCTGAATGCGCCCTCCGAATATCAATGGACTCCTGACAGGACAATCTGGTGACGACGTGTAAAGATATTCGACTGTATCGTGCTAAAAATAGCATTCGTTTTACTTTTAATTGAATAATAACATCGCTAAAGAAACATCAATTTGTTATAACAGTTCTTCTTTGTTGGCCTCAAACTCAGCATTCGCCAATGTAATGGCGCCACACGACAATGTAATGGCTCCACACGACCAGGGCAGGATGAGCCTGGATGAGGGTGGGGGGAGGCGGACGCTGGGTACGAACCAATGTGGGAATACCCTTCGACTATCATTCAATTAGAGGAAGTCAAAAGTGTTGACTTCACCTTCATCCAGGCTCCCCAACCCCTCCACCCCTACTCCAAATGAATTACATAGACTTCCTTCTTACATGTATGGAGCTATTACTGGTACATGTAAGCCTACAAAAGGAAAATTAGCACAGATTCCAACATGAATTGCGTCATCACACAAATTGTAGTGATTCCCAGGTGATTTGTAATCTGCCTTAAATCATAACTCTGAGTGATTTCAGTTTTCGAGCAATCCTGAACAACGTCACTCATGCCCCATTCTCTCAAGAATCCGGAATAGACGGCTGGACACCCCCCCCCCCCAGACGGCTGTACACCCCCCACCCTCATCCCGACCGATTCTTATTTGGAACCTAGTATTCATGACACAAAGATCTGACTTGTTCTCTACCGTTACAAACAGCCTTTGTCCGATACAATTACACGTAAAGATACGTCAATGCTCAGTGTGTACACCGATATCCCTGTCCTTTGTTACTTAGCCAGGTTAACCAGGAGAAACCTTTGACCTTGATTCCACCACCAGGTAACTGGGACAGTTTTGGAGCCACAGCCAGCTATAAATGGGGCAATGGGGATAATCAGGAAACCCATTTCGTCTAAGTCTATCAATTAATACGATTACGAGGGAGATGGACTTTTACATCGAATAACTATTATCTTCACTTGAGTGAGGAGATAATGTGTATGCTTATACCAAATTGTAGGTGGGTAAGTCTTTTAGAGCTCTGAAAAATCTGATATCAAAAGAGAAAACATTGCTTTTGATTGACCCCATCGGTGTCAAAGCAGGGAACTGAGGAATCCCCCACCTTTTGAAAGAAAAAAACCCTCAAAAAACAGAAATATGCTTGTGTTGGAAGTACCTTTCACAAGTGACTGATGCAATGCCTTCTCTATCATACGTCAGTCGGATGTTCTGACTACTGTCATCTCTTTGAGATTTCCATTTCAGAAGTACGCCATCGCTATCGCAATGGCTGAGCTGAAGCTGCTTTTCTTTCTCGTGTATAAACATTGATTTAAGTACAGGCACCTCGATGATTAAGGAAGTCACGTAATACTAACAACAATGCTTTCACTTGACGACGATTCAATTGTACTGTCCTAGTCTATGTTTACGGGGACGCCCAGCTCTTGTTTTGAAAGGAATTGCTTCAATTGGGGACGAGTTTATTTGTCGATTGAACTGTAACGTTTTGTGATAATATACTGTCACAAACAATTAGCTCGTGAGTTGACTTTTAAGATGGAACCTGGATGAATCGCTGATTCCAAACGTAAATATTTTACACAAATAGATTAATATGAATGAAGAGAGATTAATCTAAAACAACCCAAATCATGTGAATGATGGTGAATATGTATACTCTGGGAACATCTTGAACAATGGACGAAGGGGTAAGGCTGTAGCCGAAAGCAGGGTGTTGAAGGGTATTTATACCGATTCCCTTGGATACGGTGCCCTTTCTTGACAAAAAGGACCCCTATTGATTTTGAATAAGAATGGCAGAGTGCCTATTTAGATAATTATCAACATGACAGGGTAGCACTTACGGAATGGGGGTCTTCGGTTGGACTGTGATAGTGTAGAAAGGGCAAGGTTCACCTGTACTAAAAACTCTGAATTAATTTTAGTCTCGGAAGCTGAAAACTATTTCTTTTTTTTTCAAGAAAAGGTGAGAAAGTTCTGAATTCTGAGTATGTATAATTCACGAGAAACGGCAAAACAGAACATAGAATAAACTGTAGTACAATTCTTGTAACAATTTCAATTTGAAATCACTTTGGGCTGGTATAAGAAAAAAAAATATCACTGGTAAGATGTAGCCAGCTTCGATATCTACCAGTTAACGCAATCAGGGAACGGTTTAATTAAAAGATGAAGAACCACACGGTCTATTCGTTCAGGACTGATGCCAGTAACAAATAGTTATGCAAATGCTACTTTAATCACACTCATTAACTTTCTATTCGTATTAGGAAAAAGATGGAAAATGGAATAAAAAAAGTATTTTTTTAAAAAGCAACTCACGGGTATCATCTCTGATCAGACAAGCTCCGGCGAACGAAGTAAGAACGCACAGGGCAAAAAGTATTGGGAAATATTGATCCATCTCCCCGGTCGATAGTTGAACAAAATTTTCTTGGCTGGCTTGTTTTCTTTTTCACGTGTTGCTTTTGTCCGCCCTGTCAGTCCGATAAATTTCAATATAATGATTGCTTCAGCGTTATCACGCCCTTCTTCTAAACAGAGAGAGAGACAAAACGAAACTCAGGAAACAGACAGATCTCTTTCAGGAAATGATGAGAATTTCTAGAGAAAAACAAAAGCAAAAATCGACTGGGCGTATTATTTGGCAGTTACTCAATGATGAGATTTGAAATGAGAAGGATTGGCAAATTAAAAAGGTACACGTAAACAAAAGGAATGGACAAACTGTTCGAGTATCAATTTATGGTCGTTTTGTTTTCTCTTTTTTGTTTTTGTTTTGTTACTTTCACTAGCGCACACGTGATAAAAAATATGGGGGGAAATGCACTAATGTGTACCTCCAACATGCATGCTCAGTGGTGTCGAGCGTCCCTAGTCCCCTGTTGCACTTCTCTCCTAGTTCAAAACCCCAGGTCGCAGTGGCGTAAAATCTCATAGAACTAAAGCAGTGGAGGAAACACAGAGAACAGTTCCGCCAGTACATCCTAATGACCCAGCCCTCCCCCACCCCAGGGATAATGATCCAAGCTAACCCATCCTATATAGTGCTCTCACCCTAACGCCTTTAATGGAAAGTCATCACGACATCTCGGATTTCTCCCCTTAGTGTCTCAGATGACCCATAAACGCCTTAGTTAGAAAATGACAAAATTTTACATTGATATCCAAGTGAGCATGCATGATATGCAAATGTGAGATATTGACCTTTTTTTTTCTGTTGTACCTTTAGAGGTATAACAAAGTAAGTAAAACATGTCTTGATAGAGTATATCCGTTACAACGATGACTTTACCATTGGTCACTTGGTCAATGCTCCTGTCTTGCACCCCTCCCCATCTTCCCCCCACCCTCCCCTTTTCCTCAAGGTCAAAATCAAGGACGAAAATATATTCTACACTTTGCTGATTAGGATTATCACATATGTGTGTTTCATTATTGCTCATGTTTCCAATTGAACTAAGGTGAGGAAGAACCATTGTACCATCATCCTGCCCCCTCCCTCCATGATATGTAAACCATAAAAAAATCAAACTGCGAATAAAAACAAAATAATGTTCACAGCGTTGCTTGAAAATGTCGTACATTGTTGTTTTCAGAAGGAAATAGCAGTACCTCGTCTATTAACGAACATGATTTCACCTTGTTTACATTTTCTTTACTTTATGTTGAGCTCAAAAACATCTGAAACAATAACCGTTTTTAAGACAAACTAAGATGAAAGAGAATTGTCACGAACGTCATGTATACCTCTACAGTCGAACTTGACATTCACGTTTACAATGGAACAATAGACAGACAAGTCAAAATGAAAAACAAGAACGTGACGTCAGAAACGAACTGACGCATACAAGAGAGGATGCTGCAATGAATGTATCAGCACAGCAGTCCCAAATTAGTTTACTCGGGCCTACATAGGTTGGTGCCAAAACAAGATCCTCTTCATAGGACATAGTAACACCAAATGCTGGATCTAAGCTGCTCATCCCAAGGAATAAAAAGTTACAAAAATGGGGAACAATCCAAAGAAGGGAAACCATGTGGAACTGCACATTTAATTGACTTAGCCTTTGCTTTACTGTTTGACCATTGACCACATACAAATAACCACTACATCAAGGAAAGAAAATGCCGGCCCTGTAAACAAGCCAGCTCCAGCCTCTCATATGCTGCCTTAAGCGTTGGCATCTCCCTTGAGCTGCAGGGCAGGAAAGGGTTCCGTGACCTCTGAATTACTTTTACAAAGTTGACCTCTTCTGCTTTACTACATTGCTTTGAATAATCTTTCATTATGTCTTTCATCACTGGTTTTAAAAAATATGTTTTCTTTTTTTCTTCTATGGAACCAAGGCAACGGTTTCCTTCAAAGAGGATTTAGACAATGACTATGCTGGTATGGTATATGGATTTTTTTTCATATTTCATATTTTTAGAAGATTATCTGTGACTGTTGCAATTACGCATCAATATTTCATTTTGGTGAGGTAATCTGTTTACACAGGCGCTATAAATAAAACCTAGTTCCCGCGTTAACTGACAAAGTTGGATCTGAGTCACCTGTTCATTGACTTTCTTAACGAAGTTTGTCAATGGATTTCTTATGACATAGCAACTGGCTAGTTGTCAGGAAAAGTTACATGAAATCAAACAATGGCTTTTAAAAACAAACACAATGCAATCATTGTTCCAAAGCACTAACTATTGTTATCATTACTAACGCACTTTTCAGGTTATGTCGTTTTTGATGTACCCGTGCGCAGCCGCCGAGGTACAACATGCGTGTCACGAAATCAATAAAGATTTATGATGATTGTCTTTTCATAACATAGCATAACATTGTTTTTGAAAGATATGTAATACCAAAACAATGTTGCCAATTGTGTGGGAAATTTTGTTTTGCTGGGTGATCAAGGGTTCATTTCGGGTCATATTGGCGCTATAGTTTATTTTCACTAATTGTCTTTTCATTAGTTCTGAGGGCCTGGTGTTGACACAGATGGAACCTTTCCACGTCAAGTAAAACGTTCACATTTGAAATAATAGGTAAACATATTATACACCACTTAATCAGACCCCAACAGTTCTCTTTCCTAGGGAAGTACAAGCTAGAAATTTCTATCCTATACTAGGAAAAAAGAAAGGAAAATCAACTTCCAATCAAATTTGAAGAAAGTTTACGCAATCGCTTAGGAGGAATTGTTGTTGAGATAAAATTGAACTACATGAGTTTGTCTTAACAGCGTGTTACCATCGAAAAAAAAAAATCAATGATACGTTTCGGCCAAAATATGTTTTATTGAATTTCACGTGTGACCTGTGACTTTTGACTTTTATACTTTTGGGGTCTGCTACACATAAACGTTTATCCTTGTATTGCCAACAAGATTACAAGAAAGCGGTCCATCATTTTAGGAGTTTGATGCTGAAGCACATTCAAACACGGTCGTATACGTTTAGAACGTCCGTTCATTCTGTGGCGCAACGTAATCATTTAATGAACGTCTCGAATGCAATGTCTTGCAACTTCTAGCCATCACCATGGTAACAGTTGCCATTGGCGACCGAGATGAGGGCTCCTCACTGGCAAAGGAGTTACCGAAACAATACTATCCCACGATTCTACGTAATACTTTTGACGCTTCTACAGAACAAAAACATTCAGGACAACCTTTGCAGAGTACAGACGATTCTACTACACATGTCCATGCTGTAGTATCTCAGTCGCCTAGCCAATGGAAGGGGTTGGGGGTTGGGTAAGCCTCCCTCGCCTCGGCATATTTTGGCATTTTTGAAATGTTTTCTTTTTACATTATTTGTCCTACTTTTATGTGGTATGAGTCCTACCTTTCCAGCGATCTTGCACGTATTTTGGGCCAAAATATTTTCTACGCTTTGCGCCAACCTATAATGGCCGTACGCTTAGAGAGTTATCTACAGATCTTACTCCCTTGTTCGCAAACTTCTAATTTTCCTCCCCAACCCCCCCCCCCCCCCCCGGTATATTTGCTGAGGTAACTGCAGAGATTTTGCTAAGGGTCCTGTCTAAAGTAGACACTAAAATCAAATCACCGCCTTATCCCAATTACTCTGCAAGTGTCAACTATGTTTACGTTTATCACTAATGTAAACAGGCTAAATAAGAATTAAAAGAATGTTTTAGACTGCTCTCTTATCTTTGGCAGTATAAAACGTGAATTCTGATGGTATGATTTGCACACACAACTGACTTGTGTTTATTTTGAATTCCATTTAGATGTATTATATTCGAAATTCCGAATCTTTTACATCCAATTGATGTAAATTCCTCTATTATCCTCGTTGAACCGTTTCGTTAATGAACAGAACTAAAAGCTTTGCAACTAATTACCGTAACGGCGGGTACTTGAATCATTTTCATTTTTTGTTTCAATCAAGTGCGGAAGATCACTTACCAAATGCTTTAATTCACTAAGACACAAAACTCTAGATTTAAGTTTAAGTCACGATACTTCCTTCTGTTTCACCTAGTGTTTTCTCTGAAAGAGGCTCTGACGTTGGGTACTGTTGAACATGTACTGAACACGCTCCCAGTTTTTTTTTTTTTTTTCCCTGTATTTTGCATTTCTTTGGTATCATATATAGTGTACTGACACATCAGACATTAGATCGGCCGTAATTAGATTTGGAACTGAAAACTTCTGTCCAAAGAATAAAGCAAACTTTACAAGTGACGAACGTACTGCAACTATATAGGAGTTACCCAACGTGCTTTTTCACTGCCGATCTTGTGGCATTTTTTGTGACATTTCTTTTCTTCTTCTTCTTCTTCTTACCACATCAATGGCCAATATTCGAGCCGATATTTTCCAATATTAACATGTATCAAAGTGTTGGTGTTGTTTTTTTTTTTAATGTCTATTCTGTGTACAATGTAGTCCCAGTAGTGCTTTTATCACGATTCCAAGTCATCGCACATTTTACCGGTATTAGAAAAGCGCCCTCTCCAAGTCATGGGCAGTAAACACATTCACAAGGGTTTTTAAGCTTATCGGATGGAAAATAGAACTCCTGGGGCTTTTCGTAATTCCTCCACTGGCTCACAGACTAATGCACCCCGGGGTCGATCTACTTTCAGGTAATTGAACATCGCAAAACATCGGCAACTTTAATTCCCTAAATTTCGCCAGTGCAAAGTTTTACCGATAGTGGTAAACATATCTTGGTCCCGTCGGATGATCGGTTGATCCCACTTGTTTAACATCGACATCATGATTATCTGTGCTATTATGTCCTCATCTTAGTAAAGGTGGGATGTTATAACCTGAAGTAACTGCATAGCCTAAATAACGTTTGGATAGACAGAATCGTTGCAGCAAATTGTTCAGCACGGTATTTGACAAAAAGCCCCCATTCAGTGACGACCCCATCTTGTGTGATAATTAGTGAAAGTAAAACGGAGGAAAAGTTCGTGAATAAATCAGTTATCCGGGACATCTGAAAAAAAAGAAGAAATTTAAGCCGGTCGAGTGCAATGGAAACTGATACATGTATATAGTCTTGTCACTGACAACAGGAGGATCTGTATGTGGGCGTAATAGTGACAGAGTGTTAAAAGGTGCACTACCGTATATGCACTGCAGAGTAAATCTGTTGAAGGATTTACGTTAGTCGATGGTATACTCTTTCATCCATTTTGTTTTTCTTTTCTTCTAACCACTTCTTACCTACACACGTCTACTGCGCTCGTTATAGTAATTTACCACCCCTTGCAGTCATCTGTGCTAGTGTACTGTCTATGATAATCGTCTCCGTTACCGTGATTACATCTTACACGTATGAACGTCAGTGACAAAATCGGTTCAGAAAAAAATGCAAATATCTACAAACTGACCCTTCAACGACGCTGCAGTGCAGAGGTCGACACTGTCCGTTGGAGCATGGAGCTACTATGGTTTGTGCATGTCAAGGTGATTAGTTTTGACCCACAACTTGTGCAACAAGACAACATGTATGCAGGAAATACCTTGGTCCATCTAAAGCTGAAGAAACGAACTGACTTTCGGGAAAGACTTGTATCACTAAACGCCGTCACGTTTGTCTCCAAGTTACTATCGGATGCCTTTTTTTTTTTGAGTAGATTAATTATGAGGCCAACATCAAGGCTACCTGAAAAATCCCTTTCTGGCTGAGTTAATATCTTCTTTAAAGAGGCTCATTAAGTTGTGTCGTGAAACTCATCAAATTTTCCTAAACCTGTCGAGTTTTCTTCACATGTGTCACACATACTAAAAACAAATAGTTCCAATTAAGAGGATCTCCACGTGTTACACACAAGCTAACGTTAAGTGAGTGAGTAATTTACGGTTCATCTATTTAGTCTTCGAAACTTCGTGACCAGACACTCTTCACGTTAGTACTAATTGCACACATCCAATACAAGTCAGGGTGGAAAAATTCAGAATAGTTTATTTTTCATAACTACATGTGGACTTGAACTTGAATAATTATCCTAGCTATAAGCATTGCCATGTGTTTGTACCCTTTCAAAAGCCTCAAAAACTTATATCGACATCAACTCAATGAGCCCCATTTAATGAAAGCTGTATAAAGGTAGTTGACGTAGGCGTAATAAAATTCTACCTCGACAGGAACTCTCTCTTTTTGAGGACACACAACATATACGTCCTTACTCTTCGGTCAACTTTGAAAGGCCGTCGATCAGTTGTATTCACATAGTCAGCTAAAGTTATGTTGACACTGCCAGGTGATCAACGCACAAAATATTGCTGAAGTCATCATTTTTATTATTTGTGCTGTAGCTTTCGTCCCCGATTTCGTATCGAGGTAATTGAAGAAAAATAAAATTCTTGGAAAAACAACTATCGAATGAGAAATAGTCTACTACACAGAAACATCAGAACGTGATCAAACACTTCAGGTAAAAATAATGTCATTGTTGACGTAAATACTTAGTCTTTTGCAGAGAACAAACGTCACGATGACGCGAATCTTGAAAACTTGGACAAGTCGCCAAAGCTATTTAATATCCCTTGAACACCCAGCAAAAAGTATCTTCTTACATGAAATATTGTTAGAGCGTTGTTCAAACAAGATACCATTGTCTAAAGCCAAAGCGGATTGCAAAATTTGTTTCAAATCGTTACAGATATGTTTATGTTAGGAATTGTTCATATTCTGTTCGTGGACCTTCATCAAAGAAAAAAAAATGAAGAAAAGTTGAAAGAGGACTAGGAAGATTTACAAGATTGCGTCAAACAGATTTGATAACAGCTGGGGATCTCTGGGGACCTTCTATTGTATTAAAAATTAATTTCATGAAAGTTGAATACCATGAGCTTACAAAATTCTTTGCATCTCATCCATTTCTTCAAAACTGATTTTAGAATATTCGGATATCTGAAATGGTCTTGTCAACTATATGATCTACACAAGTTGACTTTGCCCCTGTAATGTACTATTTTGAAAATCAAGAAACCCACTACCACAACCTCATTTTTTTTTTTGCTCTCTTAATTTTGAAATCCCAATTTGAACCGCTAGGAAATCGATAGTCAACGTGGCCACGCTTTGGGCATCCTACTCAAAAGATTGTTGTTAGAGCAGCTGTTTTGAAAGCAGGTTTTGTTTTCCCATCCCCATAGAGAGATGTTATTATTTGCATACCCCCAAAAGGAACACTAAAGCAACATAAAACAAAATAAAAGCAATAAATAGGCTTGTCATGTTATCCCCCTGTTTTCATAGATTCGTCAAACTTTCCTGACTTTGTTTATACGTATGACATCGAGAAGATGTTTTTGCTTTTTCTTTCCCTTCAATTATCATCATCTGTTTACTGATGAGATTCGAAAGAACGGTTTGTGGAGAAGCGAATCACTTTCCCACATGTTTTACTTTTTTTATTTTAAATGCTGAAATTAAAGAACCCATTAATGTATAGTCGTGGTTGACAGTGTGATATGGACTACTCCTCGTCGAATCATTGGGAAAGCCCCATTTTAATACAGTGCATATTCATAGGATATATACTGCATCTTCGTAATAGCACATTGCATGTTCATGGAATAGGAGTTCAACCCACCAAATTCATAACATGATATCAAGCATTTTGACAAGTCTCACGATTTGTATCCCCTAACCTTTCTTAATATCTCTGGTGTTTGCAGTGCTCCATTCTGCAGTTTCCATTTTACCACGGATTCGTTCAACACGAATGGAGAGCTTCTAGGACCCCTGAGACACAGAGCATGGGGCGTGTTCGCGTGAAATTTGCCGGTTTGTCGAGAGTTTCGAGCAAATTAAATGAGCCAACATTAGACCGAGATGGGAGGGGTGAATAACAGCTCCCTCCGGACCCAGCGAAACAGCTCAAACGCTTCGCTTCGCTCGTGTGCTGGGTGAAAACTGGAAGTGTTTGACAACGGTTTCCAATAATGTACTAACAAAACACTACAGACGTTCTGCTTTGCTCGCAGCGTAACTAAGGACTTTAATGCTGATTAGCGAATAAGATACTTGTTTCTCTACCAAGTTTCAATGATCTCCATCGACAATTTAAGCAATTGTGAAAAAAAACGTTGGCTGGTTAATTCAGCTAGGCTAATCACCTGGTAGTCTGCAACGTTTCAGACTCTGCCCTAACATCACATTATACGTCTAACAGATTATACAATTTCTGATCCCGGCTAGGGGTTGCGTCAAACCGAGTTGTAGAAACTATAAGCTGTTACAGTTTACCCCTTTTTTACCGGTCACCCTGTGCTTGGTGACCATTGACCATAATGACGTGTCTTTGTCTTTTAGACGTTTGCCTGTTTTTAAGCTTGAAGATTGGTCATCTGTTCTTTCCATTTGGGTATTTAGGTTCTTCTTGTTTATCTGTGTTTTGTAAAGGCCTACGTTGGAAGGTTGTAGACAAGATAAGGCACTAACAAGTTATTCACATTTCATTTTTTTAAGTTTTTTTTTTTTTTTTGTCCAGTCGTCGAATAACCTTACAACGTAGATTTCCTACAAATATTGAAAACTGGCATTGTTTCAAGAAAAGGTTAGGGGAATAAAAAGAATCTCAGTTCACGGTGAATTGCTATTGTCTACAATACATTGATTATTTCAACAAGCTAGAAGTACATAATCGGAACTTCATCTTTCAGTTGGTATAGAGAGTCCACACTGTAGTGTTGAAGGTCCCCAGTTCGAATCCCGATGCGAGGTTCATTACTTTCCAACATGTCATGTTTCAATTTTTTTGCTATCTCACTTCGTAATACGTCACGAGATTATTGGCATTCCCGGGTCCTGTGAATACTGGGTGAGGAAACGTCCAGATTTTGGTGAAAGTGGAACACAGTTCCTACTTACGCAAACATGTATCTGGGTGGGCGGTTTTCTCTAATAACAAAATTTTTGCTGGCAGTCTGTTTGTGTTCACCCGCGTGACAATTTATAGAGCGAGGGTCCTTGGCACACAGCCAAAATAATTGTTGGGTATTGGGATCATGGAGCTTTTCTTGTTTGTGCTGCTCCATTGGTAGTAGCGCCACGGCAGTGCAAGGCCTGTTACCAAACATTTTGTAACAACTGACCAAAACGTAACAAACTTGGTCCAAAATGAAACAACCTAAAAATTCTCATCCGACGGTATTGAAAAAATCCAAAAATCCAATTCGTCATTAAGAATCAAGAATACAAGTTAACATTTTGCAGAAAAATGTCGAATTGTTAAGATAACGCAACTGAACAATTGATATTTTGATGTGACATTTTCTTGTTAGGCATATCTATACATTTTGCAGAAATTTGTCAACTTGTGGAGCAAAGACATCATTCCTGTCCTGATGGTCCTGTTAAGTTTCACTCAGTGTTAATAGTTAGGTATTTACTCTGAGTTTCGTGCTCTGTTGGCAATCGCCAGCCCCGTTAACAGCCTAACCATTAAAAATAGAGTGACAACTTATCCATTACCTTCTCAGTGATGTGAAACTCCACCACTTTCTTACGTATTGAGCAGAAAGTTTTCACATTTTGGATCAAGTTTCATAAATGTTACATTCTGGGCAGACATTTGCTACATTTTGGCCAAAGTATTATAGTGGTTAGAGTTTTGGTAGAAAATTGTCGCATTTCGGTCAGTTGTTACGAAATGCTTCGTAACAGGGCCTTTATCGCAGTGAAAAAATGTTGTGCTATTCAGAACTGTAGGGAAACTTATGAAGTACTTTGTATGTATGAAACGCTTCCGCTATTACGTAGCGAGTGAATTACAGAAATTTTACAAAGATCTTTTTTTAAGGGATTCTCACCAACAAAATGGCATTTTTTTCCAGCACTGCAGGGAGGCATTTTCAAACTCCACACCAATATCTTGGATATAGCTCTTTGAGGAGAGACTGCTCTGGTCTCAGACTTCAAACTTCCAAACTACATTGTTGTATATACCCGCTATAGAACGCCCCGGTTCGCTGACGTCACATAATAACACACAGGGGCGGTGCTAATCAGACTATAAGCAAACAGTACGAACGGTACTAGGATAGCCTCACGTAGATAGAATGTCAGACACGGAAAACGTGCATTTTTGTGCAAACGTGCAAAAACATTTTAAATTTAGCAGCTTATCCTCAAGGAGGGTGCTTCACTGTGACGTCACATACAAGAGGGTGTATCCTGCACACAAAAAAGAGTTGTTAGAAATTAAAGTGTGCTTTAAAACATGACATTTGACTTCATTGAAACATTACGTTGGGTTAATTCTAAAAAGATTGAACTCCAAATATTGAATACAATACCGTAGCAATAGACGGGAAAACAAAGGGAACGCTTTTGAGAGTGAACATTTACTTCGTTTTAATGCAATAGTGACCTTTAACTTCAGCTTCTGGAAACGATGGTTTCGTTCCATAAAATTTTGTTATCTAGTTGTGTCATGTAAACTGTTTTTGACGTCAAGAACCTCGTTTGTCGTCAGAGGATTACGAAAAAGAATTCATAACTCTCCCTGTAAAATAATCAGGACAATTTTGACGTCTGGATGTTTTTTCTTTTACTTTTGTATACCGTATTTGTAGGTTTCTATTTCAGAACATGTTACAGTAGGGTACTCGGGGCCTATGCCAAAGCCCGTGTCCCTTTTTCAAGACTCCTCGGGATATGTCTATGTTACCTAATGGCATCTTCATGAGCCCAAACCGCACTGTTTGAATTCAAATTGGATCTCTGAAGGGCAATGGTATTTCTCAGTCCACAGAGAATGTCTATAGGCCCGAAGTTTAAAATAAATAGTACATTATGTTGCCATTCAGTGTTGATAAATTACATAGAATCTGTACACTGCCAGCTTTTCACTGTTATCAGCACTTTGCAAAATTCTGGTGTACATGTGCTCAGATAAAAGCCATTACACATCATTTACATCTTTTTCGGGGGAAAAGGTGACTCCTTTAGTGGGCACAAACTTGTAATTTTTGGTTACTTTCAACTTACAAGTTACATATTAACGATGACCCTGTCACTGCCGCTCAGGTCTCTTTGATTGAATAGTGTCAATTTCCTTATTTTGATGTCTTCATTTGTTTTGGTTGTAAGTACTGTGCAATAAGTGATAAATACGGTCAAGGAGTTTTTGTACTTGCTTTTTTTCTCTAGTTTCAGTACAAGTTCTGATCAGTGAAATCCAGCCATCGTTTATCAAGTCTTTGATGTAAAGTACTGTGCGATATATCTCATTTTAAAATGTCAAAGGGCTCATTCAACAAATATCGATAAGATTGTGAGGATTTTGAAGGATATAAATACATGACAATGCCTATAATTAGCATAACTAGTCAGGTTTTCACTTCCAATAGTCGTGAAAACTGTCAAAATTTTAAATGCTTGACCCTAACTTGTACTGGCTGAGTGAATAAGAATTATAGAACTCATGTGAAAAGTGTGTGGTCACGAATTTTAAAAAAACTGAATTGAATTGTTAATTACTGTTAATGTGTCTTTGTATGTGATATTTGGGGATCCTCTTTGACCATTTTCCTGTAGCCTGTGAAGGAAACTTAAAAGGTTTTGTACCATTTTGTGAATTTTATGAAACAGCTCATTCGACCGCTTAATTAATGACGAAATATGTGTATATATATTTGCATGATGGTGTGTATAATGCAAACTTACATGCATGTATTTACGTAGGCTGCAGAAGTGTGGACATGAGGGAAAGCTCAATTTGTATTTCTCGGGGTTATTTTTTTACTGTAATGGTTTATTATGTTGTTCATATAAGTAATTATTACGATAATCAAATAAATGGACGAAAAAGCTCTTCCTTTGAAATACAACAACTTTTGATTACTTCTCTTTTGCCTTTCGTAAGTTAAATTTTGGTAGTATAACTTTGTCTTTTCTTTAAAACGTTCGTGTCTTTTGATGTTTTGTCACTTTTCTCTTAACCCCGATCCCCGCCCATGTAACCAGGATGGAAGCTGTATATTACAGTTTATATGGAATTAATGTCAACTGTACCTACATTGTTTAGCGTCAACTGCTAGTTGACTTTTTAATTATCTTTTTTTTCGTGCATTGTTACAATTTCGTCCACAATTGTTCTTCTCTAGAGGGAGAGGGCGTCTGACAGAGGGAGGGGAAAGATTAACGTTCCAAAGAAAGTCACTGAGAAATCCCAGTTGTACTATGACACAGTGCTGCCTGCGAGATATCCCCTTATATCAAATTAGTGTCTGAGGAAAAGTAAAAGAAAAATACGTGGAGCGCATCATCACCCCGGGCTAATTCTGTTAAAAATATCTGTAAACAGTTTCCACCGTCCATCAACCTGTTTCCGGAGAGTGAAACATCTGCAAAAGAGGAAATAATATTTCTTATATGTACACGAGGTTTTATGGTTGTGAGAGTATCACATTTTTCCCTCCGCAACCTTTTAATGAAATGTGTGATAATCAGTTTAAAAATAAAAATTTTATAAACTGAATGAGTAATAGCTTACAACGTTGGTGAGGAAAATTTGAATTAGACAATAAACAGGTCTGAATCAATGGCGTCCTTTAGACTTGATGAGTGGGGGCAGATTTTGCGGAGAATGCATTCGTCAACTGACATAGGGGTGGGAGCCTCTGGTACTACCTTTCAGAAACTTTCCCAATTAAATAATACGGCGGTACCAAATGGTTAGAATCTGTGACTAGTTAAGATTGTGCAGAATGGAAGGATAAATACCCATCCTGGAATTTTAATTTACACTTAAATCTCTGCTCCATCAGATTGATTTTTCCCTCCATAGCTGTCTTTGATCTGCCCCTCTCCTTCTCTAAAGCACAAGACTTTAAAAGGGATGTCTGCCATGCTATCTTCATGGTCTCTTTTCGAATCGGGATCGTAAAGATGAAACCAAGTTAGCGTGATTAATAGTCTTGGGCGACTCCAACGTTTTTTGGAGCCTATATCTCAGCCACATAGCTCTGGCGACTCCTACTTGGTGCTGGTTTTAACAACGTCATAGCCTACTGATGCCTACACAAATATTTGGCCAGGAGTTATCGTACAGACCATATTAGCTCCATGTATAGATAATGTAGCATTCCTAATAGTATTGATGAATAAGAATTAGGCTTTCGCCAATGATCTAAGTCATCAGATATGGGCTGGCCTAATTGGGAAACAAAACATGTATCAAAAAGCAGTGACTAGATTGCTATGATTTATTAAACGTGCAAGATCACGTTAATTCAAACCAAAAAAGAACGATTTTCATATATGATATTTCACAGTTTTTACAAAGTTCCACACTAGTGGTGGCCCTTTACGGCAAGTGGCGTCGGTCTGCTACCCCGGTCAGGTGTCGTGGACTCTGAAGTACTGTAGTAGTGTTGCATAAGTCGTGCGAGCCTGTTAATCAAGTACCAGGTTTCTTCCAAGTATAGAACAAAGATTTCAGTCCAACAGAAAAGCAATGTTGATTAAGAAGGATTAAGTCAAAGGTTTCATTCTCAAACTGCCGGCTTATCTCCCTTTTGGACTTTGTTTTAAATGCCAAAATTAATTAGTTTTCAAAACAGGTAATTAAAACAAATGCCTCCCACCTTCGATTTGACAAACAGCAGGACAAAAAAGTAAAAATTAAAATGAAATGTCAATCACTTTCCTGGTATGGTGACTGGAACATCTTCTCGTAGAAATGTAACAAACGCTCACCGGTAAGTCCAACTGTTGCCAAGATCTTCTGTATCTTCTATTTTCGGCTTTACCTTCTTGATGCCGGTCTCCCACGTCCTTTTGACAGCAGTAATGAACGCTTGACTGGGGAGGAAATGACGTTAACGGTACGTGACGGGTTTCATTGGGGGAGAGGGGGATTGTCTGTGCAAAAACATAGTACAGGCTTCTTATGCTCAAAGTTATTGGCAAAGCTTGACGAAAAATATTTTAGAAGAATGTGTGCATGTGGGAAGGACTATGAAGTCATATTTTACTGACAATTAAAGGGGTTCATAAATGAAAGTAGAGTAATTTTTCAGCCGAAGGTGTTTCAAACGACAGGATGATATCTTATTGATAACTGAAGATATTGCTCTTTGAACAAGTTCTGCTTTGGACCAAGACAGATTTCCAGTTGATTGGAGGTTAGCAAAATAAAATTTATCAGTGGCAAAATATTGTAAGTCTTTGTTTTCCTTCGAAATTGAATCCCTGATTTAACATTGAAAGTTTACACTAGGGAAAATATAGGTTGAGTACATTGTAGATTATCTTCAAATATTGTGGAAATTACGGTCACTTGTATCTCTTGAATTTATTGGTTTTTTTTATGACAGTTAAGATTGTAAGGAAATAGGAAGTAGCCTACTATTCATGTAGTTGTGTCTGGGTGACATCACAAGTTCCCCATTACGCAGTGTACCATTTTGAAATAAATATATCTTTCAAAATTCATAAATTTCGAATCGAACATGCTATTGAAGTATGGTTTTTACCAACTAAGAGAAGGAAATTTTCTCTTTTTTATGAAATCTCAATTTCATTCCTTTAAATACTTTTTTACAATCTCCCTCCTAAATATAAAGGGAAATAAACCGTTTGAATGCACCAACGCAGCATTCAAAGAAAACAATCATTGTTAAACTATAGGTGGTGGGCCGATGGACAAATAGTGCTTTATTTGTTGACTTCCGTAGTGTTCGCCTGGAAAGTACTTAAAAGTTCCATAACTACATTGGATATGATGGCCTGAAACATAATCTACATGTTCCCAATTTCCAAAGTTGCACATTTATGAGTATTTAAAGAAAAAATGATATTTTGGTTGCTAAGGATAATTTTCCGTAGGAACGGTAGTTAAAACAGATTAAAAACACAAAATGAAAACTCCAGACTATGTAAGCATGGGTTTTCGATGCTAATGACACATGATATACATGTTCGCAATTTCAAAAGGTTCACATTTATGAGTATTTGTGGAAAATATATTTTGGTTGCTAAAGATAATTTCCCCTAGCAATGGTAGTTAAAACAGTTTAAAAAGGCAAAACGAAAACTCCATAGGCCTACTGTGTAAACAGGGGTTTTAGATGATAATGAAATTTAATACATATGCTTCCATTTTCAAAAGGTTCACATTAATGAGAAGTAAACGGTAGCTAAAAGAGACTTAAAACACAAAATAAAAACTCCAGATTTTTAAATCACTCTTTTAGATAATATGTACATATAATTATATTATTATTACGAAATGAAAGATAATACACAGTTTCGGATTTTCGAACCATGCACATGTGTGAGTATTTAGTGAAAAGGTGATATTTTGGTTGCTAAGGATAACTTTCCCTACAGCAACGCCGGTAGTTAATACAGTCTAAAATCACAAATTAAAATTCTAGATTGTTTAAACAGTGTGACAGATAACACTAAAATGCATTGCATATGTTCCCTATTACAACAGTCACACATTTACGAGTATGTACGGAAAATATGATATTTTGGTTGCTAAGAATATTTGTCCCAGGCAACAATAGCTTAGGCAGACTAAAAACACAAAATGAAGAGTTCAGATTATTTCAACAGGACTTTAGATGATAATAAAACCTTATGCACAGGTTCCTCATTTCAAAAATTGCACATTTATGTGCATTTAGGCGGGAAAAATGATATTTTGGTTGCTAAGGATAATTTTCCCTAGCAACAATAGTCACAGCAGATTAAAACCACAAACTGAAAACTTGAGGCAATGTGAATATGATTAATGATATAATGAAACATGATATACCTGTTTCCAATTTCAAAAGTTGCATATTTCTATCGGGATTTCGGTAAAATGTGATATTTTGGTTGTTAAGGAAGCTTTCTCTTGCAACGGTTGTTACAACAGACTAAAAACAACAAATGAAAACTTCAGATTGTTTAAGCATGGTTTAAGATGATAATGAAATATTTTACACATGAGGCTTCCAAAAGAAAAACTGCACACTTGTGGGTATTTAGTGAAGATATAAAATTTTGATTACTGAGGATAATTTTCCAAAGCAACAGTAGTTGAAGCAGGTGGTGCTGTCATTTATGCATTTTCAAAAGTGCAAAAAAAAAAGAATTGACTGTCCGTCTCACATTCGTATAAAATCTACTGCGTGGTGGTATATTTTCAAGAGCAAAATGAAGGTTACTGATAAAGACTAATACCGCATGCCTTAATTACACTGTAATTCAAACTTTAAGGATATATTTATATTTGAGTTATCGAATAGGAAGCATTTCCACCCTTAAAAGGATTGTGAAGGCGACCAACAAACTCCTGTCAAAAGTGAGTAATAATCAATTACGATCATACAAGACATTTTCAAGTTAAAACAACAACCACGTGGTAAACAAAAGTATATGAAATTGTAAAATTTTACAATAGATGACATCCCAGGATCATGCATTATTCATAAATATGACATCTGACTTATCACCCGCAATGTGCTTTGCTCGAAGAAAATCTTAGAATACCGATTACCATGTAACCAACTGTACTCAACACACTGCATACTTCAGGCTTATTCAACTTCAAAATGCTGACATGCATGCCAAGTATTTATATGTTTCAATAAGACTTCTTCAGAAGAGCAAAATAAGATACTTTTTTTCCTAATCCCATATCCTGTGCCAGTCCACGTTCGAAAATGTATCATCGAAGTAAGGGTAGAGGTCGTTCCAAGCACTGCACCAACATTTGCAGTGGTGGCTGTACTTTCAATTGATTCGCAGAACTGATGCTAGTGCCGGCTGTTAGTTGATCTTCCTTTCTGACAAACAGAGTGAAGAGCATATCGCACAAATTCACAAATTTCATTCCAACTTCATCAGGGCCGACATAGCTAAGAGGTGAGTAGACGGGTATTTGCCTCCCCCATCCCAAATTTGTAGGTAGAGTGGCATTTGTTTTTGATGGTATCACTGGTCAAGTGGGTGGACTAGTCCCCTCTCAGAGGGGTATTTTATATGTATGCCTCGTCCACCGTAGCCATATATCCCTACAAAGAAGGACCAAAATTTCGAACCTTTCACCATGTGCCAACAACTTTTCCTCCCTCCTCTTGTAATAGCACCACGCTATCCGTAACCCAGTCATTTTATCCCCCCCCCCCCCCTGTTCTTGACTAGGCGATGCCCTTGGATGTTATGTAACACATACAGGTACTGAGATATTTTCGGAGTGGCCTTTTGAGCATCCTCCTTTACTGTAACACCTTTGCACCTGGCCTGTTCAAGCGTGTTATGCCTAGGTTTAACACTATGTCAAAAACATTGCTGTCATTTCCTTACTTTTTGCCAGAAAATAGAAAATAAAGTCCTATAGATGTAATATATCAGAAAAATGTTCACGAGAACTAAAGAATTACGGCAATATGTAAAACGTCATAGGCTTGATCTGTCTATTAAACAGATAGTGGTTTCAAAGGACCCGTTTCCATACACGAAGACTCAGATTGAGAGTTATTAACACGTTGTGTAATATTTTTAAGGAGACTTCGAGAGTGTGTTGAACATTTTCGGGACTATTCTTTAACAGTAAAATTCGCCCCCACCCAACTTGAATATCATGAAATAACATAATGTGCAAACTGTATGACATGTAGCTAACATTGAAATACAAGGAATCGAGAGATCGAATTTTCCTTTTGAAATGGAATTTACCGTGAGCAAAACTAAGGTCTCCTGGTATATGCCTGTAACATTTCAGCCTTCTCTCTCTACCCTCTCCAACTTTCCCATCTTCCTCTTGCCTTATAATTCTGTTATTCAATGCAGAATTTATTGAGAGTAAACTTACACCATAACTGATTACTTCGAATTCATCTTTCTCTATAAGATGATGTCATGGCATCATGGTGTCCCTTTGTTTGAGGGAAATGCTCCTCCTCTTCAAATGTCAGCATTTAGAAAACGTTCCTTTTTGTTTGTAATGTGCAGTCATGAGAGTCTACTTAAACGAAACATACTTACCTTACTTAAAATCAAATACAACAGCCTTATCTGTCTCAGTGCATGAGAAACTGGTTGTATGCAGGTGGCCACACTGCTTTGGGGAAATTCTTTGCCCTTTTCAAATCTGAAAGGTGATCTAAAATGTTACAGGATACAGTATTACTTTCATGATGCGTTTTAGTGTGTGACTGAGTGGGCATTGTAAACTGACAATTTTGACTTTTTAATGAGGCTCTCGTGTCATATGTGTGGGTAGAGACACTATGATTCCACTCTGAGCATAATTCTTTATGATTTTTTTCTGAACTGAACCCATGTATTGGATGCCTACAGTATATTGTAATCTGTATGCAAGCTTAGACTTGATCAGAATACAGCACTGACAAAGTTGATGTAGCCTATAGCCTATCATGACCAACCTCTTTCATGTCTACAAAATAATGTGTGTAAGGGAGTGATATGTGACTACTCTTTATGTATTTAACTTTTAGCAATACATGACATTTAAATATAACGAAACTCCTCCATAGACCTATCATATTTTCATTGATTTCTCATAATCACGTAAGGTGAGTCTGAGAGCAAAAACACTCCCAGTATAATCTCAACATTGTATCACTGAATAATTGCAGACAGTGCTACTCAAATCACGTACTGCCACAAGTATTGTAATTCTTACACCTCAATGACTTGAACTTTGTTCTTGAACAACCAATGCCTTTTAGTCTTAGTACAAGAGTGAAAGTTAAAGATGTGCAAAGGAACGTTTTACAAAAGCACACCATTGTAGTTCTTACCTCAAAATGAAAGTGTTAGGCTAGATCTAACCACAGGTCGTCACAGCGTTAAGTATACACTATTACCAACCCCTATGTATAGGGGTAGGTAATAGTTGTATACTTAACGCTACAACGACCTGTGGGTCTAACGTGCCTCATCACCATGTTACGTTTGTAACGGAGCCACCATTTTTAATCCTTGCTCATTAACATTTTAGTTCACAATAACATTGAAAAATAATGAATGATAGAAAAAGAAGCTGCAGGTTTTTGTGTGTGTTTGTGTTCATTTCTTTTCGGACGTAACATTTTCATCCAGGCTCCTAGACTTGGACTTTGATTACAGGCTAGGATACGTCGGATATGCCGATCAACCAGTTGCTGTAAGCTCTATCCTAGGCTAGAATTAATATTTGTACTATCCGTCACAGTCTATCCTCAAGTAATTCTGAATCTCTCATCAGCATATTACCAGTCTGAAAATAAGCGGCATTTCGTTTCCCTGATCTCCGGTTCCTGCTCTCATTCTTATCAGTGAACCTTTCACGCTCAGTTTCAGTGGTAGTCTGACAGAGAAGCGATGGGAAGTGTGAAGTAGAGGGAAATATCTAGTGAAAGTGACTATTGGTGTTTAATTTTATCGCCTTTACGTCCTCTCTGCCTTCAAGCTCATTCCACATAGAAGCAAGTTGCTTAGAATTTCCCCAGCTAACTTTGGAAAAGTGCACAATTCCCCTTTGCTGGAGGAAATGTGCAATCGACACATGTTTTGTTTCATGATAGGGACTTGTTTTGTTCCATAAAACGAGGGACTCAAATCGCACTAATACACAATATCGCAAGGTTCACAAACATGTAAGTGTAATGTTAACAATTTGCCCCTCTTGATGTAAGTCATGTGATACGAGAGTTGATCTGCCATTGGTTGTTGATATGAAATATTGAGCAATTCTTCACAGGGTTCGTGAAAAGTTACGAAGTAAATTAAGTTCAATATTTCATCATAGCATATTTCATTTCATAGCAACAAAATGTGCAACTTTCGTGCTTGGGAACATGATTGATTGATATGATTCCATGTTTGTTACATTTTTAAGAATTGTTTGACCTTTTTTTGTAAGTACTTTCCTGAGGGGGATCACGAAACAATAGAATATCAACCCTTGGCCCACCGTCTTAACTATTCAGTCTTATCAATAAATATCTGCAAAAACTTCATATCCTACAAGCATAATGCATAGGATGAGTTCCGGAAGATGCATCATTTGAATTTTTCAAAGTTTAGCTTAACTTCAAATTACCCCTGACCAACAACTAACTGGATTTTCTTTCTGAGTGAAAAGGTATTTCTTGCAAAAACTGACTGTCGTTCCCTATTTTTGAATAATCTGATTTTTTGTCTGTGAAAACAAACCCCCTATTCCACCTTAAGCATTTTGCAACTCCAGGGAGGATCCAAATCAGGAAACACAGAAGTTTCAAAGATTTCTGAATTGAGAGTCTCTCGCATCTCAAGAAAAAAAATATAAAAATAAGATTAATTTTACAATGTGCCACTCAATGATGCGTTACTAATAATTATCTGTGATGGAGTTTGCATGCCTGTTATGAGTTAATTCCTCAATGAAAGCGTTTGGGAGAAATGCACAGAAAGAAATGTCAAATGGTTACCATCTTTGAGAACTGGTCTATTGAAAAATCCAGGTAAAGTAAGGAAAAAATAATTGTGGTACGTTTTTTTGGTTTGTCAGGTTCGATAGTTGTTGTCTCTTAATCATACTGGAATTAACATTGGTAGGTGATGCCAATATTTTTTTGCGAAGACAATAACTGGTCAAAAATGAAACCCACTGGGGATATAACATTTTCAAATGTCATGAAAATAAAGCTTAAGTGAACAAATGATAACGTAAGCCATATCGATTAGTCCCTCTCTTGAAGTCCCAAAGTTGCATATTTGGTCGTTCATGACGCAAACACCAAACAGAAATTTGCTTCTCAAATGATGTATGTTTGATCTATTTTGATAAAAATTGTGGATTTTTCAGTGTCAACGCATTTAGCGGTTAATTTGATCAATGCTCCCAAAAGTTTCTTTCCTCTCACATGTATTTTAATTAAATGCAGTTTCTGCGCACTACATAATAAACATTCATCCCACGTTAAACTTTTTGTACACACAAATTTGAGGTAAACTGTGTTCTTAACCATCATCATGCCAAAAACGATGATAGAACTGTCCCCGACCCCCCCCCCCCCATCCCTCGGTCTAAGGTGTCACCCAGAAAGTATTCGACCATTTTTACCATTCTTTCAGGAAACTCATAGCCTTTTCCAGTTGAAGCATGCACAGTTTTATGGTCATTGGCTCCACTTTAATACATTTCCTGGTTGTGATTGATGATTTTCAGTCGAAATGACGTGGTTCCCTCATTTTTCGGAGGTTTTTTTGCACCGCTCAGTAAAGATAAACACAACGTCAGTATTAAATCGGACTGGTTACCGTATCTACACAGTTTAAGAATGAAAAGATGTCTGTTTGACGTAATTTACATAAGTTATGGACTGCTTCTGCTAGGAAAGATCAAAGACTTGTAATAACAAGGAAATGTTTAGTCTTTCATGAGCTTACCTTCCTTGTACGAGTGGTTGATCGGTGTAAAGTGGCAATCACTTGCATTTAAAGTTGGCAAAGTCTTCGAACCTTTGGATAGCATCAAACGGCCTAAATAATTCGACAGGTGTATTTTAAAACGTGCTTACACCGTCAGCACTCTAAGAGATAATGTTGTATTTTAAACTTCTATCGTGATATGCAGACTGTGTGTACATACGATTTTGAGTTAATTTCTGCAACCTTATCTGGCAGGTGTCCTTTACCTTCATCACATCATATCCAAAGATTATCGCACCGGTTAATACCAGCATGTGTCTCAGATTTCGTTCAGTTTATCATTAATGATATTGCTATCGTCTGATGGCTCGTTAACTATAAAACTAGTAACAACCACAGCAACAGAGGAAACACACACATGTACAAACACAACTGGGGACTCTCATTTCGCAATGTAGGTATTGTGATCGTTAAAACCGCTAACACTTATCCTATTTAAAGAAAAAAGGTTGCCATCTCATTTGATGACCACCGAACAAGTATTGATCAATCCTAACAAGTAAGTATGGTTCATTATAGACGGGACAGTGAACAGTTAGTCACCTTATAGAAAGCGTTGTCAACGATGTGGCATATAGTCATTGATTGGGGGAATATGCACAAATTAAAAACATTAAAATGTATCACCTCAAGCTCTTGAATTATAGGCAGGGATATCGTCAACTGCTCCTAGACGGTTTGCATTATACTTAGCTAGGCGTACACAACGAGCTAGGATTTTTAATGACCTATGGAATATATTTCGTCTTAAATTTGGCGCACCTTGGGGTTCTTGTTTAGGACCAATCCTCTTCACAGTTTATGCTGCACCTGCACTAAAGATCATCGAGCGCCACCTACCCAAAGGCTACGCTGATGATCACCAGATTTACATAAATTTCAAGCCTGATGCATTAGTGAAATAAGACGGTGGATGTTATCCAATAAGTTGGAAATCAATAACAGCAAAACTGAATTTATTACTTTAGGTGTTAAGCAGCAATTGCAGAAAGTTACTATCAAGGGCTCAAATGTTGGCGATACACTTCTTTCTCCCAGCTCAAATGTTCGTAATTTAGGGTATATTTTTTATGACACTCTATAGATCATCATGTTACTAAGGTTTGCAGAACTGCATACTTTCACCTCCATAATATTGCGTCGTATTTGCAAGTATCTTACCCGTGATGCTGCATGTTCTCTCGTCCATGCATTTTTTTTTTCCAGTCAGATCGATTATTGCAATAGCCTTATGTATGGTTCCCTCTCCTACTTAATTAACAAATTACAACGTGTTTAGAACTCTGCTGCCAGAGTTGCTATGAGCCTTAAGAAATTCGACCATATTACTCCAGCTCTCCTTCAGCTACACTGGTTCCCCATAGACCTCGGCATTCATCTTAATGTACTCTTAATTGTTTTTAAAATCCTGAATAAAATGGGTCCTAAGTACCTTGAAGGAATAATTGAAGTGTCGACCAGTGTTGGTTACAACCGAAGATCCCCAGACAACTTCAAGCTATTCACTTCCAGTTTTAATTGTTCAACCTTTGGTGGCCGTGCCTCTCCCGTTTATGCTCCTCGCGGTTTTGAAACCAACTCCCACCGCGCAGCTACTCTCTCAGCACAGCCTTGATGGTCTTAAACGAAATCTGATGACTCATCATCTTTTTACTACTTTTTTTTTTAAGCAATCGCTTCTTATTGTTTCACTTTTTACATAGTTTCTTATACTTTGTTTTTCCTTATTTAACGTTGTCTGTAGTTTTATCTGCTTTTTCACTTTACCTCTTAATCGTGCTTTCTTGTTGTTTTGTAAAGCAGTTTAGAATGTACGTTTTTACAGATTTAATAAAACTTTACAGATCTATGTAAATAAAATCAAATTCAATGGGTGGCAACGATTTGCATACAGAGTTTATGATTTCGATTGGTCAACGTCACCGTCGCCCTTGTGCCTTTCAGCCTGCAGAAGCCTGGGTTCAGCTTTCTGCAGCCACGAGGCTCCGCACTGGTAATCTTGTCGTTGAATTATCAACGTGTATCTCTGTGTACTATGTAGACAGACTGTGTCATCGTATTGTTCCTCTCCCGTTTTCCTCTCCCTTCTGTCATGTTACTGTTTATTTTCAACTTTCAACCATCATCGTCAATTTGATCTACTCAATTTGTGTGTGCCTGCAGTCCAATCAATTGATAAACTCTGATCGATCAATCGAACTCTCTCTCTCTCTTTCTCTAAATTTCTGTTCTGACGTCGTCGTCGTCGTCGTCGTCGTCGTCGTTGTTGTCGTAGTCGACTCTCTCTGAAACGCGGGGACCTTTCTGTATCCTTACGTCTGGGGTATCCATCGCATAGGCAGTCATACCACGACTGTTAACCCCCAAAATACGGCATATTTTTCACCAATCATACACTGAATAAGTTGAAACAGGAATTGTATTTATCGTTACTTGAAATCTATTGTTATCCAAAATGAAACCACATTCTCTTAAGTAGTGACTTTTGTGTGCTTTTTCACTAGTATTAATCAGATCAGTTAACTACGAGAATTATATTAAAGCCATAAAAAAATATATACTGACGTTACCTGAAGCCGAACAATTCTTTGGTAGCGTCCTGCCTCATGAAACGGAGCGCAACACAAACTGAAGTAAACTCAGGAATTTAAAGACATGGAAAACCTTTCAAAAGTACTACGGTAACATTTTGTTGAGCTTTCGGCTGTTCTAAACGATTACATCGTTTCACAGGTACCGTCACTTATCAGACGATTTTGAATGTGATAATGCACTTAAAAAATTGTATATTTTAGGCCCAAGTTAGGCCTATGTTACCTAAAACATCAATAAAATAATAAATTGCACATTTGTCCATACTTGCAAATGCGAAGTTTCTAATTTAGTTTTAGTAAATCACAGATATGATTACAAAATAATTCGGGCCTAACCTTAAGTCAGAGGTATAGGTGACCAACTGCCAATCTGTGTCCGTTGTTTTCGTGCATAGCTGATTTACGAAGTAAACCTGAAACCAACATATGCTATTGGCACTCAAATTTAGTTCTGGGTACTGTAACTTGCAAACAGCGGAAACATTTGCACGTAGTTTTCCCCAAATATCATCCGTTTTCCCCCCAAGTTAGAGATCGCACTTTCCCTACGTACATGTATACCTACATTATGTATGGCAAATGTTGCCAGAGAGCTGCTAGCCTATCCTGCTATAAGAGGTGGAGGACGCCCAACTATGTTCGACTTCTTTTGTTTAGTGTCTGAGTACTTTAGCCTAACATCATTCTGATTTCTATGATCGAAACCAAACCCTTCGTTTGCGTTATGAGCATGTTTTACGAAACTCATTTAGACAAGTTTTATAACCGGTGGGTGTCGTTTGCACGGAAGCATTGTAAAGTGCACTCGTGCTCCTACGCCCCACTGTATGGTAGTCGAATGATCATTTAAAAGGCCATGTAAACCTAAAATAATCCCTTACCACGCAACAACATTGAGACTGGCCCTGCGGCTGGACTCTTAGTTTCATTTTTAAGGCACACAAAAAGGGAATAAAAGGGAATTACACCTTAATTTCAAGCAAATTAATTTTCCCAGGTATTTTTAATAAAAATAATAAAAATATTAACGGAAATTTATAATGCGCACACATCCGCAAAAACCGCCCATGCAGTGCTCAAAAGAGAAACAAAACAATTCACAAAACACAAAATAGCAACAGAAAATGAATTTCTAAGAAAAAACAAAGTCCATGAAATGAGTTCTAACTGTAGGTTTAAAAGTGTTTAAAGTTGAACTAAAACGAAGATGATCGGGGAGCTTGTTCCAAAGGTAATGAGCAACATCAGAGAAAGATCTGTCTCTCCAGGACCTCAAGTTTTCGGTTCGTCAAGAGATGTTGGGATGCTGATCTCAACCAGAATGTGTTTGGGAGAAAACAAGCAGATGAATTATGTATGGTGGAGCTACGTTGCGTATGGCACGATATGTGAGAAGTATTTTAATATGAATTCTGAAACGGACAGGAAGCCAGTGCAGGTCAGACAAGACGGGGGTATGTGCATGTACACCCTAGTATGAGTAACAAGACGAGTGGTATTTTGTTTCACTTGAATTACGACGAATCATTGGGAATCCGAACAAAAGGACACTTCCCATTTCTCGAGGAAATTAAGGCGTGAACTCATTGTCACAGGATCGTTCAAGTTGGTTGAAATGTTTTCTGATTTTGTCCAGGTTCCTTTTTTCATTTCATATGTTAAACTTTTTTTGTAAAATCGTCCCTCTTAGATTTAAAAACGTTTCATAATTTGCATTTTCTTCCCTCCCCTCATCTCTGCGAACCATACACCACAGTGGAGTTTGTACAGAACATTCAATTTACATCAAAGTAATGTCAGTTCTAAATTTAGGGCTTAACGCCAAGCGTAAATTACTTACATTTTATGTATTTGTACCCTTTCGTCCACAAATACTCTCCATTAGACGGAAAGGGGCTGACAGGGTATTGGGTTGAGTGGAGGTTAGCGTCCAAAGCCAAGCGCCAATACAATCCTAACTTGCAACTGTCGCATGCTTTGGCAATTGTGTCATTTAACATTGATGTCAAACACTTAACTTATTGTGTAGAAGTTGTAGAAAAAAAGAGAAAACTTTATTGATAACGTCATCACGCAGGGCTGATTCTGTTAAACATATCTGTAAAAAGTTTGATCCGTCCATCAACTTGTTTCCAGAGTGCGAAATATCTGAAAAACGATGAAAATACACATTCAGATAATACATGTCTGCATGAGGATAGCCTATATATGTGAAACTAATGTGCTCGTGTGCTATGTGCTCATAACTAAAAGATGTTTCTGTTTGGAGAACTGAAAAGCTGGGAGAGATTTCCAGATGCGCACAGGTACACCGCAAAATGTCATTCATGTAACACCGTCAAATATTTAAAAAATTCTACGATAGGTATGTTTTTCTCTGAATTTAAAGGCCTTATCGATTGACCATGAAATTTCACATCAGAGAAATTTAAGATTGGATTGTTGTATAGATCGACCTTAAAACGTTGCAGAGATTAAGGCCACATAGTATATAAGACTATCGCAGAATTTCTCGTAAGATTATATAGAAACGCAAGGATATCTAAGTAGTTGTGTCTGTGTGTTATCACAAACTTCCAGTAATACAATGTGCCATTGTGAAATGCATGCCTTATCACTTACACTAAAATGTGAGACCCTCCAACCTCACCTCTTTATTGTTTTACTGAGGTTCTTTGCAAATCCCCATCACCTCAGGCCGTTTTTATCAGCTCGTATACTGTGATGATTCACACGGTCAATTAAACAATATTCTTGTAAAGTCGTTCAGGTGTGTCAATTCAATGTCTAGGCTTTCTTGAGTTTCATAACATGGGGTACTAAGTGTCATGTCATTTGGCAAAACATTGTAATCGAGCATGGAAGAGGGAAGAGGGTCTATGAAACATTTTAGCACGACCATTACATCATGTAATATCTCCTACAAAAAATCTTAAACAGCACAGGCCATTTGTCACATACCCTATAAATATGGATCCCACCAATAAAGAAAGAAAAACAGTTTCCTATTCAATCTTGTTCAGTGGCCAATTTCATTAACACTTTAACTTAAATAATGTTTCTACACCTGAGCGTCTCCATCCTCGTATAGCAAATGCCAATTGCAACGTACGTCATAATTTGGTCAGATTTCGTGGATTAGTTTCGCTCTGCCTGTCTGTCCGCCCCATCTCTCTTTAAGACACAAATTTGAAAAGGATATCTGCATGGTTCATTTTTGCTTGGTGGACCCTTTCAGAGCAGACATGTATGGCAATTCCAATGCCCCATAATTCGATAAACCTGATTTATCGGTCAATAAACTAGGTCTCTCAGTCGATAAACCAGGTTTCCCAACCAATAAACCAGGTTGATCAAATTATTGGGCATTTGGTGTCGATAAACCAGGTTTATCAACCGTTAAGCCAAGTTTTTCATAAACCTGGTTAATCAATTCGACAAGCCAGGTTTTTCAACTTGATAATCCAAGTTGATCATCCCATCCATAAAGTTATACACCTAGTTTATCAAATCGAGAAACGAGGTTTATCAGCCGATAAACCAGGTTTATCAGTCGAAAAACCAGGTTTCCAAATTCCAAGTTTATCAAAGTGATATACCAGATTTATCAAGTTGATAAACCAGGTTGATCGACTTTTTAAGTGGGAAACTCGATACCACTGGGCATTTGGCTTCACATAGACATATAGTGTAACTAGGGTCAATAGGTATTTTTGTGCAGAAATTTCACTCAATTCACTCTAAAAGAAAAGAACGTTGTTAAAGACGGAATCGAGTAGCCAGAGCCGTGTGGATAATAATTCGAGAAAATGTAATGGTACTCACTTTCCTGGCATCACTACCGTATCATCTTCCAGTAGAAATGAAACCAACCCACGACTGTAAGCCCAACCGTTACCAAGATCTTCTGCCTCTTCCATTTTTAGCTTCACCTTCCTGACGCCTGTCTCCCAAATTTGTTTGGCAACAGCAGAAGTTGCTTAAATGAAGACGGAATAAGCAATTAATTGACTAGTTCGTGACGAGCTTCAACGAAGAGTGAACACCCCACTTAGGAGAGACACTTACTTGTAGATTTCATACTCAAAATGATTCACATATTCTTGTTAGAACTACATTTGGGAAAGACATTTCAGTTTTCAGTCTTGTCATACATTTTATGAGTGTTCATACTAAATTGATTGCATGTGCAGTCAGTTTCACTTCAAAATCTGTTGCCAGATTTTGTTTTTGTCTCTGGATTAGATGGAAAAATAATACACCTAAAAGTCATTTTTTTTCCCCTACAACTATAAGTAGCCTGCACAACAAGTGGTCCAGGTAAGGAAACGCATTTTACATACGACTGATAGTCTGAATGGCCTGTGTCTCAACATTCTTAAGAATTCCAAAACAGCGACAACAAATATCAAATTTAAACTGTGCCAATCAACAATACATCACTAATGATAATCTGCAAATGATTTTGCATGCCGTGGACTTATTTCGAGGTGAATGTAAGATATGGGGAATACACACATACAAGGAGTTGAATCGTACACTTTGTGCACATCACGTAAAACGTTTTGTGTACATTTGCTTCTCAAACTTGTCAATTCGCTTCAACATCATAATGTAAAACGACGTTTGAACTGCACCCCTCCCCGTCTAATCGTATCATCCAGACAGTATTCCACATATACTAATACTTCTATAGTTTACATCGGTTGAAGTAGGCGTATCATATAGTATTCTAGACAATGGCTGCATTATTACTATATTTCCTGGTTGTGGTTAGACATTTCCTGCCCAAATGACGTGATTTGTCTAAAGAGGAAAATTTACTTGTTTCGTGAAATCCACCAACTTGTCTTTAACCTGTCAGACGTTCCCTTCACATACTAATGACAAATGGTCAAACTGACTATGTGTCACACGCAGAGAAAAGCTAAGAAGTAATTAAAGATTCAACCTTGTTTTTTGAAAATTCGTGACCAGACACTATTTTATATTAGCACTAATTCATAAGTTCACAGCTAGAACAAGTCAGGGTAAAAAGTTCAAAGCTTTTGACAGGTCTCATAACTGTTGGATGTGAAACTTGACTAATTGTGCTAATTATAAGCATTGTCATGTCAGCGTACCATTCAAAACCCTCACAAATGTATCTAGTGTCAGCTGGTAGAGATAACAACTATGTCAGAATCTAAATGGCTTTCAAAAGTTACCGTACCTAACAACTGGAACATTGAAATAATTTCTACATAAAGTTATGGACTGCTTCTAAATGAAATATCAAAAACATAATGGCACGATGAAATTATCCCTGTACCAGGAGCTTACCGTCCCTTCCTTGTATCAGTGGTTGATCTGGTTGCATATGGCGGCAGTCAGTTGTGTAAAAGTTGGCTAAATCTTCAAACCGTTGGGTAGCATACGCTTCCTCAAACTTCCCTCGAATTCCGTCTATCTCCTTGATAAGTTCTGTAGGTTTGTTAGGAAGAACATCCAACGTTTACATAAGTGTGCATTTAAATTCTATCTAGAGGAATTTACCCCACATGTAGGCAATACAATGGATCCAAACCCTATATTTGGGATGGGCCAAAATCGATGGTAGAAAATATGAGGAGGAGTCTAAGGAGGGTAGGATTAGTGGACAAAATATCACGGGTCACGAGTCACGGGATGGGCGTTACCTGATTTATTAAGTACTTGGAGTCACTTTCGTTCAGTTTTTCATTACGGTAAGCAAACCAATTGATTAAAAATCAACTCAGGCAATACATTCAGAGGACCTGAACTTCTTAATATTAAGGCAAGCAAAGAAATTAGATAACCCAGAATGGAGAGAAAAATCACTCCACTGAAACGGAGAAATGCCTCATACACATGTAGTGACATATCGCTCTGTTTGGAGTGGATTTTTACTTTATTTCCGAGTGGGTCATGCATGTACACGCTCCCCTTCAATTTCATCGTTTTGCGTCAAGAGAGTATTACTGCGACGGTGGCACAGAATTTTAGAACCAACCAATTCATCGTTTACAAAGGAAGGTTAGAGGTTGGCCAATCAAAACGATGCTTCAATAAATGACGTTCTTTGTGTTGGTCTGACAGAATAAGTAACATTATATTCCACCGCCTCACTCGACTGACGCCGATCCCTTTCAACCAGAAAGCAAAAATACATTGTGGTTTCGATAATGCAATTGTGAGTATCTTTTTCATGAATATTAAATATGAATATGTAAAACACGATAGTCTTTGTAATATTACAATAAATCTATTTTTCCCCTGGGCGTGAAGGCAAAGGAGACCACTATTCCAACAAAGGTCTATGCGTGTTAAACTGTGATTGGCAATGCGGCAGCGTAAGTCCCCTGACGGGGTTCACTAAGAGTCAACACTCCGGTGGGTAATAGATTGCGAAGTCACCGGAAGCTATGGTGTATTTACCAAATTTGGGGCCTTTATAGAATTAAGCATTTCACTTTTTTTTCGACCAGTGTTTTTTTTTTTTTTTTTTTTGTATAATAACTTTAACCTAGGATGAACAGACTGTTGATTTGATGGTGTAAGGGGCTTTTGAGTTGGTAGATGAGTGATAGTAGAGGTAGCATGGAACCGTACAACATTAATTCTTCTCAAGCAATCCTACAGGAGGCAATTATGTGTCGACCAACATCTGCGATGGGGGCCGAAAACTCTGTAATCCATGCAAAGCCTAATGCATTGCACTGCCTGCACTGTATTGCCTGTTTCTAATCTTACAAGGTGAGTTTAGTCCCATACATCTTAGATACGTACCGTATTTTTTCTTTTCTTTTTTCGTTGGAGCGAAGTGAGGGAGGGGAAGGAAAAATGTCTTCTGCCAGTGCAGCCACTGCCGTGATGCACCTCACTGTGACACCGACTGAGAAAATTACTGTGAAATGGCACTAGCTTTGAGCACCGACCAGTGCTTCTTACCTTCATGCTTGCAAAATAATTTTCCAGTTTTTGGCGATACAAAAAATAGGCCCTCTTCGAATTAACTGCCCCGATATCAATTCAATGAAATAAAAAAGGAAATGGCATTGAGCACTGTAGGCACATTGCAATAATCTTATGTTAACTTATTTCTCATGTTATTCTTACGTTAGCTTATTTATTAAATAAATGTTACCCTAAACGTTTTTTGCCTTTCCGATTCTCCCGCCTTAAGAAATGAGACAAATGAACTTGCTCCCACTGGAACTAAAGCTGGCTTCTGGAGACACTTTACCTCAACAAAATGAAAGGTGGGGCAGTTCATTTCATTCAAAACGAGCAATATTATATCATCTCGTCCTATCCCCTCAATAAAAGGTAATAGGTTTGAGCAAACTTCTGCTCACGTAATCTGAGAGTATGGCTCAATGCCATGTGACCCCCCCACCCCCTCCCATAAAATAAGGAAAGTGTTGTGAAAAAAGATCAAACTCGTTTTCCTTTGCTCATATTTAAAGACAATCTGGAAAGCGTTGAATTCCTATTCTAAAATTTCAAAAGGATTTTTTTGACAGATAGACAGTGTTACTTTGAAGAGGGAGGGGGTTTCTCTTAGTGCCTCTCTTCACAGTCTATACCCCTGCTGTGTAACCACAAACTATTCTGGTCGCTGCTAATATGGAGTTCTTTTTTTTTTCATGTTGACAATTGTTAAGATTGAAATTTGCTCTGAAAAGATCTCATGCAACAGTTAACGAGATGCCTATTTACACAACCTCAAACATAAATTATAGGAATGGTCTACGCACTAAAGTAAATTAATTATTCACAAATTGCTATACAGAGCGGAAACTTACCAGTCATGATTACAGCAGGGAGTGGTTACAGACTCACTTGTGGTGTTTCAGTCGACGTTATACTGAGTGAGCTTCGAAAACAATGGATCTGCCAGATATCGTGACGCCTGCTTTGGCGAACACATTATTATGTAAATCAAAAGGGATTCTTCGATTCCGTGCCTGACCTAGATGCTGTGTCAAGAACACGAAATAAAGGCAAAGTAAGGTATCCGATTTTCCCTGTGACTGCATCAGTGGAGATCTCCAATTATGAGGTCAGCTTAACAGGTCAAAGTGAAGTTAATCATGAAAGAATATTGCCAGAAACAAAGGAGATGAGAGATCTATTTGTCACCCATTAATCCCCCAGCTCGATTTTATTTTCTTTCGTAAGAATTTTACTACAGGCATTCATTTTAGCCCAACAACTTAAAAACCAAGAATTGCAAGAGTCAAGGGTAGTAGATGCTGTTAAATGTTTTTATCAGCATCTTTGTTAAATTGTCATCTGAATGTATTAACTGCCGTGTTCATGCGACTGTGATTCTAGCTAATAGACGTTCCAGAGACCAGCATGCGTGCTTACATAAGTTTATTGGTGCATCGTTTTTTTTTTTCTTTTTTTTTTGATTAACCATAGGTTTTAAATTATAGACAAGTATAAGTTTTTTTTAATTTTTTTATGAAGAAGAATTCAAAGGGATTCATATGAGCTCTTGATTTTTTTTTCTCTCCATTGGTGAAAGCACAATATGTCCTTTAAAGACAATAGGGCGTTTGTTTTAAAGAAAACATCCACACTTTTGAAACCAATATTTGTGGACTTAGAGTGATAAATTATTCAAAATAAGGAAGGACAGTGGCCTTCTTTACAAGAAATAAGCCACTCACAGATAGAAATTCAGGTATTTGTTGCTCAACACTAAACTGTTGATCAAAACTTTTCAAAATTCAAATGATGCATCTTCCATTACTCATCATATGTCACATTTTACGTCACATTTTGCCAGTGACACAATATTTGGTTGTGTCTAAATACTCAAATGGTTCTTTTTAATTACACTGTACTGAATAAAAACGTTTAACTTATTAAACCGAATGACAAGATATTCAGCAGTGCTGGATGTCTGTACTTTCTAGAACTTGTCAGGGTCGGACCACCGACGTGCAGAACTAAAGTGTATGGTAGTTACACGAGTTACACTGCAGGTTTGTCCTACTTTTAATGCTCTTTTCATTCAAAATAGAAGCACTAAAATATTTACGTACGTTCTGATTACAACATCGGCAGATGTGTGAAATCAGTGATGTAGAGAACGCATAGACAAGTAAAGGGAATACAGACAACAAGTGGGTATACTTTAGACTGCATTGCAAAATGGCCGAATACCCCTAACAAAGGTTAGATTATCAAAAACCAAATTCAATCGTCAATTACTCACTCAGTAACGTTCCAATGTATGAGAAACATTGGGATCCTCTTAGTTTGACCGTTTGTCGTTAGTATGTGAAGGAAAGACAGGTAAAGAAAACTTTAGTGAATTTCACAAAGCAACTCAATGAGCCTCTTTTACAGAAGACGGCATTTTCCCACTCAGGTAATTCAATGGATGTTCATTTTATTCGATGATTCGACTGGTCAAAGATGAATTAAGTTAATACAGCCAGATGGAATAACAGATCATCTATAATATTTAACGACGTAAATTAGAATCACTGTAAAATATCATGCTGAATTGAAGCCGCTAAATTTCCTGCTTTACATACCATGCTTAGACAGATAGATGAGTGTGATACATCTTGGTCACAACTTATCAAGTCCTCACGGTGATTCTATGCACTCAGGTAGCAAAAAATAACAAATGGTCGATTAGACATCAGATGCCTTGGATTTTTTTAGCTGCGTTTCATATCGTTGTAGTGTTGGCCATTGGCAATGTCCATTGCCCTAGACAAACTATTCATAAGAGTTATAATTGGACATGGAGAAGTATCCCTGTTTAATCCAAGCCTTCACTAGCTAGTGTTTGTCTTCTCTGGGTCTGATGTCACGTGGCATAAGGAAAGTTTAAAAAAAAATGAACTTTCGTCCCAGACAATTCCTGTCAGTTTTCATGTAGACCTATTTCTGTTGCCATTCAAAGTGTACGAACGATATAGAATCCATATCTACGCTACCTATTCATTATTGTCAGCACTTCCCAAAATTCGTTTGTATTGTATTTGACCCTATTAACAGCAGTGGGGTTACCACTACCGTGAGAGATTTCACGCCTTTTGGGAAAACAGAAATGTGATGATGCATTCATAGGCACGTGACCACAGGTCGCGTTATAGTCATGTCCCACCGCTCAGGCCTCAGTTACGGTAACTATCACTGAACCAAATGAAAGTGTGTGCACCTGGACAATTTCATACGCAGACATGACTAAGCGTACAAAAATGACTTCACCTTAAAATTCCCCAAATACTTAACAAATGAAATGTAGTGACAAAAAGACATAACTGGTCCATATGCACTCGTCTCTAAGGAGACCATGGCCTTGAAGATTATGCATTCCAAATTCCGTCTTTCCAGTGAAGACATTTCTCTTTCTAGCTCCCTCACTCGGTTGTATGATAAGTTGTGACGTAAGTTGAGGTCTCTCCTGTTGGTCGTCCTTCACTTGCTTTAATTATCACCAGGAACGGTACATGATTGTAAATATAATCTTTGTTTTGTCCTCTCCCCGTTTGAAACAATACAATTAATTCAAGAAATCACAAAACTACGGATGTTTAAAATGGCCACATGTTGCAGGTCTAAACATCTTTAATATGAGGGCACGAAACTCTCATGGGGCCAAAAAAACACAGCATGGTCAATTGAAGACACAGGTCAAAACACACACGGTTAAAGTAACTTGCAAATAGCAGTGTGTACCGGCTGGTTCTGAGGGACCAACATGGAAACAGACACATAGTGCAGTAAACTAGTATATATGCCAAAAATAGTTCAACTCCCATGCACATGGACAATTCATTTTGTCGAGAAACGATTGTAGAGATGAACAACATGATAATATTAAAAAATTGCAAACAAACTCCCAAATTTTAAGTATATATTATGACATAAGCACCACGAGATTTCAAGTACCTACCAGTAGTAGTAAATTATCTAGTCACAGACTGGGTAAGTTGAACATTATTTAATTGTACTATCATTTGTAATATCATTTATGAAAATTCATTTTCATCGGAAGTTACTGAAGATATTTTTTTAAGTGTCATAACAACCACTTTTTCTTGCAGCGCATTTTTGTGCATTTGTAGTGAAATAAATCAATGCAATTGACTCCCAGAATTGCATTGGAACCATAGAAATATGTATTTAACAAAAGTGACGTAAGCAACACGTGCCAGCCTAGGAATTTTTGGCGGCCTCCTGCCTATCCTGAACAAACAATTTCGCTACCACAAATTCGAAGGAGAAAATGGTCAAAAAATCAATGGTAATACCTCGTTCCACTTATTAGACGCTTTTCTATTTGACGTCACAATGCTACAGTGAATCGTCCTCCTTGGTCATAAGCTACTTACTTTAACAAGTGCACGGTTGGCACGTGCGCCGTCTCTGTCATTCGTCTGTCATTCGTCTCTGTCTGTCACCTACACTTACGTGTAGCGTTGCAATATTGTTCGTTTGTGTGTCTCACGGACAGCGCCCTTGTTTGTGATTATACGACGTCAGTGCAACGAGGGCATGTCGATTCAACTGAGACTACATTTTCCTATCAAGCGATACCTATTTGGATCTTGATAATCACAAAGTTATTTTTCGGCATATTTTGGCCCATGAATGTAGGTACAAGTGAAAATGGTAAGTTGTACACTTGCACATACTTGCAAACTGTGAAGAGGAGAAGCTAATGTAAAGTGCACAGGCCACTTATGGAACATTAGCTAAAACTTAGGCACGGTAATACCGTCCGTGATTAAATGATAAACTGAGATCAACGTTAATTCAGCGGTACATAACAAATATAAATCTCCGCAGACAATTTTTGAAGTGAACTGCTACGTACGCTAACACCAACATATACTCTCATCCCTCGAAGCACATTCAGTGTAAAGCTTAGATTACTATAACCAGGGCTGTGGTCGAGCCCAACAAGTTTGAGTCGAAGTCCGTAAGTTCAAAGTCGAGTCCAGTCTTCTCGAGAGAATCCGAGTCCAAGTCCAAAGTTGTGAAACAAGTGATACAAAGCTTTGAATAGTCAGAGGATAAGACTTAATACGATACTTCAAAACGACCAAACAAACTAGAGAAACCCCTTGGCAAACTGAATGAAAAAATAGTCAAAAGATGATATAAGTACAGTTTGTAAGTTCTTTGCAGAACCCTTTCATATATCCTTGGCCCTCCGTCGGTGATTACATTCTCCGCATCAAGGCTGAATTTGCATGAGCGTTATATTACGTTATATTACGTCAACACTGACACTTAGTACTCTGAGGCAGTTGCAATCTATTGAACAAATACAAAAGCTCAAAAAAGGTCTTCTGCTCTGTAGCAGAACAGAGACAATTCCAAGGGTAATGCTAGTGGGCTAGGTGAATAGTTTGACCTATAGTAACGGCCTACCATAAACGCTGTTCTTGGGATATCATAATTAAAAGGGAGCACAATACGAACTGTTGCCGTGTTCAAGATGAAGGACTAGCTGTAATGGTGCATATTGTGTTATTGTATTTAATCGTGCGTGATCTGTCAACCCATCTTACCAAACATGTTGCCCACCGCACCCCCCCCCCCCCACCCTCCAAACAAAAAATGGTTTGCGTATGCATGTTTATACCGTTGCATGCCCATGCAATGTTCCCCGATGTTCTTCGATTTTAATTATCACAGATAATGGAACGGAATGGAATGAATGCTGATAAGGAACTGATCCTCCTATGGCTAACATCTCTTTCATGGCACAGGTATCAGGATTCCTGTATTTTTACACAGTACCTACCGTTGAGGTCCACATTCATAATTACGGTAGTTCTACTGTGGTACACATCAAGCTTGGGAACCGAAGGCCTAGTACGTGTTGCTTTGGGGAAGATAATGAAATTGAGGAGAAAATGAAGAAAAGGGCTGGACTTGAAGAAATTGACAAAAGCGGATCTAAGTCCGGACTGAAGATCTAAAGTCAAGCTTGCACGAAATCCGAACTTGCGAACTATAACGGGTTCATAGGCATTCGCTTAATTTGACATTTGTTTCAAATAATTAAATTATTGTCTCAAGCTGTGCTGACGAAGAATAAGAGAACTTTGTTGAAAGCGTCATCACGCAGGGCTAATTCTGTTAAATATATCTGTAAACAGTTGCATTCGTCCATCAATTCGTTTCCAGAGTACGAAATACCTACAGAAAGGATAAAAAAGACAGGTAATAGGTCTGAAGTTGTGGATAGCCTATGTGGAGTATATATATTTCTTCACTACAATCTCATCCAAAGCCACACTCATATCTTGTCTATACTAAACCTATTGCTGTTTGGAGAACAGAACCGGCAGTTCTTGTCAAGAAAGATTTGCAGGTTCATCCAGATCACAAAATGTCATGGAGCAACGTCAATTTTTTGTTTTCCTTTGAAATATAATTAAGTGCTTATTTCATCTTGAAATTTGAAACCAATGAAAATTTAGATTGGGATTATTTTAGATATGTTATATGAATGAAGGTCACATCTCTTAAATTATCATAATTATTTAAGATAGTCAATATTAATATTGAAAGAATAAAGATGAAAAATAACATAAACCATACAGTCATGTCTGTGTGACAGAAAAGATTTCCGTTTATTCAATGAATCATTTTGAAATTAATATTTCTTTAAATATCCAACTTCCGAAGAGAGCATGCATGCTTTTGAGATGTAGTTGTCACTGACAAAGAGAAAGAAAAAGCTTTTTACTTTCGTAAAATTAAAATCTTCTCCGTTAGCTATTTTCTCCCAGGGTTTACTTAATGTTACCACTCTACCCTTTTAGTACAGACAAGATGCACAGGTAAACATACGCCGCAATTTGGTGTCAAAATTAAATATCTGTTCCAGAGATAATCCCTGGTTTCTGTAAAACACGTCCTCTTAAGGAACGTAAGCTTGAAAAGAAATATCCATCTGTTTGTATCATCTCCACCGTCCGTTTTCAAAGGAGACAAATATGGGTAATGCAACCATCAATGTAACTCATGAACCATGTTTCTCCCCCCCTCCCCCCCCCCCCCATTGCAGTAAAAATTTCAGTCAAGTAAGAGAAATGATGTTCAAAAGAATTGACTACTTTGGGAGATTGAAATTTTATAAAAATGAAGTACATTTTTTGTCCCCTCATTGGTAAACACCGTATCTCAGAGCATGTTCCGCACGGATATCAGGAAGGCTGAAACATTGCATCATGGGGAATCAGTGATGTCACCCATGCTCATGCTACTTGGATATCCTTTGTATTTTTTTTTTATACTTTTGACTGTTATGAAAGGTACGTTACAATAGTTCAAGCGAGGTGACCTTAATTTCGACAGTATTTTAAGGTAAATCTATACGATATATCCAATCCGCTTTTCTACTAGCTTAAAATCTCGAAGTTGAATGATCGCTTCGTATTCAAAGAAAGAGAGAATATTTGAATTTTCCTGTTACATGGTATTTTAGTTACCCTGAGGCAGCTAGAAGTCTTTCTTGTTCCGTTGACCAAAGAAGTCATTTATTTCAACAGCGATATCTTCTGTTAGGGAACATGTTATTCGGCATGGGGTTTGAAATGTCTACAGTAAAAATGATTCTTTTCGATGTAAGTACCCCACATAGTCGATAAAATCTACCGTTAAAGCGGGATGTACTACCGTCTTTGATTCAAACAAAACTTATCGTTTGCCCTTGATCTTCCATCTTTCTGTTCCATTTGACAACAACCTTGAGATCTACGTCACGTTTCTTCCAGAAGAAATTTAATCAATTCGATAAATGATTGCTGTCGAAAAAACATCAATTTAGTTTTCTTTTCGGCTAAAAAGGTAGCAGAATCTGGTCTTGTGTAGATATACGGGACTTCCGTGCAAGTAAGCACATGCCCTCATGTAAACTCTCGTGGAAAAACCGTTTCTTTTGGAAATTTTATGATAAACAGTCCACGAAAGGGGTAGTTTTTGTGGCTTTTTATAACTGCAAGACGCATTCCGGTCCTTCAGTGGTGCACTCTCGACAAACGCTTGAATAAAAAAGCATATGCTGTGTTAAAAAGGAGTCAGACGCGCGCGCGCTTTGAAAATATTTAGTGAAAAAAAAACATGTTCATAATGTTCCAAAGTGTAATATTACGTAACTTACTTTCCGGGCATTGCCACTGTATCATCCTCTAGTAGAAATGTAACCAATCCCCGAGTGTAGGCTAAATCGTTACCAAGATCAACTGCCTCTTCTATCTTTAGTTTCACCTTTCTGATGCCCGTTTCCCAAATTTGTTTGGCAGTGGCACAAAATGCTTGAATGAAGAGGAAATGATGCAAGCGATTAATCGACACAGAGTGACGAGTCTCAAGGGAGTATGGATTAATTCTTCAACGTCTGTGAAAAACATTTTGTGTGCTAGACTTCTAACTTGGAATGATTCCCAACCCTTGTAAGAAACATAAAAAAATACACAGAGGAAAAAGAAAAGACTTTACACCTTATATGTAAGCCTACCCTGTTTGCAATCTTTGTGAGCCACAATCCTACATATTACTTGCTGAGGATTTAGTGGATTTTTAACATGTTAGTCTGTTTCTCTTCGAATCTTCATTATTTTGTGTGGGGCGGGGAGTTACTTGCAACATTCTAGGCTATTTGGAGAAAGATTAAAAGTTTTTTTTTTTTCAAAATCCTCTCTCACACCTAACTACGGCATCCCCCGACTTTTTAAGTATAAGTAACTCATGAAGCAGTCAGTGAAGTAATTTTACAAGCTTCCTAGTTTTTATAATTTGGTACCTCATGCAGTGGCGTAGCCAGGAATTCTTTAGCAAGGGGGGTCAGTACGGGGGTCAGTACGGGGGGTCACGAACCTTTCCAGGGAACTCAACTAATTTTCCTCATGCACCTTTAGAACGAAAAATTCAAATCTGAACTGCGTCTTTTAATGATGCGTCACTAATGGTAATCTGCCAAGGAGTTTGCATATTATGTGTTCATATAGGGAGGGGGGGTACACAGACAAGGAAGTCAAACGTGTTGTCTCGCGAACTATCTCGCCATTTAGGAGTATTTTCTGAGCTACGCATTACATAAACGTCCATCAAATATTAACGATTTTGCAGCCAAATTCCTGAGTCTTACACCTACATCGGGAACAAACATTGACTAGATAGACAAATTTGTGACGTCAGAAGATGGCTCTGTTGATATGTCTTACATTGACCATCATTTCAAGGACAATGGAGAAGTTTAAATGCCCAGATGGCTTCTTTTGAAAGCATATATTTTCTTCCCTAGAGGAACTGGTGACACCTACCAATTTGTTAGTCATTGCAAGAGACAATGGTCATACGTATAGGCTTAAATCTATGAACAAAGAAGACGGTGGCGGAAGAGAAAATAATAGCCACAGCAACGAGATGAAAATGGTAGACACGAAAAATAATGCAGAAGGGTGGCCCTTATGGTTGTCCCAAACATACACTGACACAAAAAAAATGTTCACTGTTTCAGGAGCTTACCTTCCCTTCCTTGTATCAGTGGTTGATCTGGCATCATAAAACGGCAATCAGCTGTGTAAAAGTTGGATAATTCTTCGAACCTTTGGGCAGCATAAGCTTCCTCGAACTTCTCTCGAATTCCATCCAACTCCTTGAATATCTCTACATATACAGGTAAATGATGATATGTAAATGAAAGACATATGCTATATTGGTAATTGACGGGTTCTCAAATGAAAGACAAAAATTTTCCACTGCGAGCATTTCAAACACTGTGCAAATGTTTTGTTTCTATCTCAAGATATTTCTATTTGAAGATAGACCCCTCTGATGAAACAAGACCTCTCGGTCAAAGAATTTCCAGTTGTCTGTAAGGTACGCAACATGTCATGTAACAGTGATAAATCATTGCAGGAATTCTTCAATTTCTTCTTCTAAACTTGAAGCCCTCATTTAATTTCGAACTTTGACACTGGTGAAAATGTGGATTAGGATATTGTAGATTTACATTGAACTATTAAGGAAATTAAGGTCACATCTCATAAAATGTTGTAACGTCTCTTTTTAAGACAGTCAGCATTATGAAGAAATACAAAGGTCAGTCTTCATGTCGTTGTGCCTGGGTGACGTCACAAGTTCCCCATTGCGCAATTTACCATTTTGAAAGTTTATTTAAAGTTCATACCGTAACTTCCAAACCGAACATGCTATTGAGACACGGCTTTTACCAATAGAAGAGAAAATATTTCTATTTTCTTTCTTTTTTATGAAATGTCACTCTCCTAACTGATGTATTCAATGTTTATATGAAGACCCCGATAAATTCTATCTGGAGGAAATTACACCACCTGCAGGCACAGGGGGATCCATGTCCGGGGGGGGGGCAAATTTGGGATCAATTGATGCCTATATATGAAGATCTAAGCAGAGGATTACAGGATGAAGTAGTTTCAACGTATGGGACTGGCCCAACCTGATCCATTACTCATGAGTGTTTCACGCCTTTACATCAAGTGCGTTCAGATCTGTCTCTTTTGGCCGTTTTGAACATCTGTGGTTTTTGGATCTCATTTCATTGTTTCAAAAGGAAGAAGACCAAAGAAAGCTTGTACTTAGCTCCACATAGTTTTTATGCTGGTAATTAAGGCTTACGCTAAACAACCAACCGAGGGCGCCTCATTTCACATCCTACCTTATGAAATAAGTTTGTGAGTGCGCTAAAACAAAAACAAAAAATGTCATCTCAGTAAGCGAGGAATTTCGCCATTCATGAAGAGATTGGAGTCTCCGTCTTTCATTTTCAATTCAGGTGCACACCAGTTTACTAAAAATCAACCCACTCAGACAGGCTTAAGTTCAAGGAATCTGAGTTCAGTATTTCATTCAAAGAAACATTTGGACTGTATTTTGACTATGATATAGATACCCAAATATAGAGCAAGCATTCAACTAGAACGTCCTAATATATTGTGGTTTCAATAAAGTAATTATGACTATTTTTATTGAACCTGAAATGTCGCATGAGTTGAAAATGTGTAACAGGCTTGACCTTTGTAATATGATAGGTCTATTGAGTTGGTCAGCAATTGAGATGCAACAACCTCTGTATACACACTCTCTTAAAAACTGAGAATGATTGAGTTGAGAGATGAATCGAGTGTTTCTATTGAAACATTCAGTCTAATACACTGATAACGAAATCTTATTCGATTCAACTTTTCAATCGAAATTTGTGCTGTTCCCTGATCCCAGTTCTATTTGGAATATTGTAAGAGAGCAATGACATCTGCGCACCTAAGGTGATCATGACTGATAGGCATCAGTATTCAACGTACATACCTGAAAAATGAGATATGCCCAAGTTTACCTGTCTTGAGATTACACGTCTAACAAGTTTTTTACAAATGACTTCCGCGAATATAATTGGCTTTGCGCTCAGTATGGTACACCACTTCAAATACATGACAAATATGAGATCAGTGATATCCTTTCCTTTGAAATCCCCCAAAAAATCGTTTTTTACAAGGTTTTCGGTACTTGAGACTGTTGACCCCAATTTTCGTTTGAATATATCATAAAAACTATAGGCTCCTTGAACTTAATGTGGTACATCTATATATCGAATATAAGATTTGTCCAAGCCCCTCTACTTGAGATGTTGTATTTACAAGGGTTGTGCAATTTGATCACCATTGACCCCATATGACCTTGACGGTAAATTGGGTCTAGTACGTAAGGTGCATAACCTACATATCAAAATATCTGATATGTCTGACCACAAACATTATAATTTGGTCACGTCTGTGTAAAAACATAAACCTGGGTAGACATATTCCCTAAACTTTTGGGATAATCTTATGTTAACCTACTCCCTCTTTTGATTTAACAATGAGATTGTCATTTTTGAAGATTTTGTGCCTTTAAAGTGTTCCCGTGTAATTAAATAAAACAAGTCAATGTAAAATTGCTACAGGCAGATTTTGGCCCTGGCCTGGAGACGGTTGGAGTTGGAGAGGAGATTAACTCGAAAAGTGAAGGCAGTGTGGCGTAGCAGTGGGGGGGGGGGGGGGAAGTTCAGCATTTCATTCAAAACTGAAGAAAAAAGTTAACTAAGAGCTTTAACAATGGAAATACCAACTTGGAATAGGTGTTGTGCATCTGTTACAGACCTACCTGTCAACGCAGTATAGTGTGGTACTACAATGGAAGCGCATGAATCAGAGAGCGCGTGCCCCTCCCGATTTAGTTGGTGAAAACTTCTGGGAAACTTCCAGTGGAAGAACACCTTGGAAAAGCGTTGCGTAAGCTCCCGCTTATGCCATCTGACAATAAAGCATCCCCGCCCCCCCCCCACCCACCCCACCACCTCTTATCATCCTCGCGTCATCTGAAGATGATGTGCTGAGCGGCTTAGGTCAATGTCCTTGCTCATGTTTTGGAGGGCAATCTGGGACAGTTTGCCGAATCCCCTTGTGGGAATTTCTAAAAAAGCAATCAAAATATTGCTTTTCCTTTCTTTTTCTTTGAGAGCCTAGTGTCACTTTTGGCTTCTTTTTCAAAGTGTCAGAGGGACACGCGCTACTAGTTCCCCCTCGCCTCGGAGGGGGGTGTTTTTCTGCTCGCTGCCTGCTTCTTTGGAGATTTTGTGTTTTTTATGCTTACATTAGTTAAGAATGGAATACGTGCCATTGCTAACAGCATCCGTCAATTTTTTTATAACCTTAAGACTTCTCTATGCACCGCGAATGTTAAAGATTACAGTTATATACAAAATAGAAACTTACCAGTCATGGTTACGGCCGGGAGTGGTTATACAGAGTGACTTGTGGTGTCTCAGACGACGTTATATTGAGTGAGCTTCACAAACAAAGGTTGTAGAGTCCCTATATAGGAATCCTAACATGAACAGTGTCTGCTGCAGATGAAGTGTGTGCTGGGCGAATAAACTATTCAGTCGAAATGAAATCATTCATGCATGACCTAGACAGTGTGTCAAAAACACGATATCAAGAAAGAAAAAAGTTGTTCGATTTTCCTTTTGGATGCATAAGAGTGCACCGAAGTTCAAATTACGAGGCTGGCTCAACGTGAAACCAGAAAATGTGGTTACGAATATATCACAACCACCGACAGCACTGTCCATGATTGCGTCTGCCCCAGGTTATCATGGAACATTCTAGCAGTTCCCTAGAGAAGCGTAACAGGTACACGCAAAAGAAAGAAGAACCATCCCGGTAAAATGACAATTTTTCCTAAAATTGACATTTGGACAACTGAAAATGACAAAAATCTGAAATTTGTCATTTTGACGTCATTTGGCATCTTTTTAAAAACAGACACGATTAAGCGAAAGTGTCACCGTGTCGAGAATTTGTCACTTTCAACTCGTCAAAATGGCAAAATTCGGAAAATCGTGATTTTTACCGAGTGATAACATCTTGTCAAAGTGGCCAAATACATAAATTTGCCATTTTGCCCAGTTCCAACATCAGGTCAAAATGGCAAAATTCGAAAAATTGCCATTTTGCCGAGTTCGAACATCTCGTCAAAGTGAAAAAAATAAAAGATTGTCATTTTGCCGAGATAAAACAACTCATCAAAATGGCAAAATTCGAAAATTTTCATTTTGCCGAGTTCGAACATCTCTGCAAAGTGACAAAATTCGAAAAATTTCCATTTTGCCGGGTTAAAACATCTCGTCAAAATGACGAAATTCGGTAAGTTGCCATTTTGCCCTAGTGAGAACATCTTGTGAAAATGGCGAAATTCGGAATGTTATCATTATTACGTGATCCACTAGTCTAGAGAGTCGGATTTGGTTAACTTCACTGTATGTTGGTATAATCGATAAGCAGTATTGTAGCCTGCATGCGATGTTTTCAACCAGTATATACTACAAGCACTTTCCAGTTGAAATAATCGACAGTGACTCGCCCGTTTTGATGTTCTTATTCGGCAAAATGACAAGTTCGCCATTTTGATAAGACATTCTAATTTCGACACTTTGACGAGATGTTTCAACTCGGCAAAATGACAATTTTTGGATTTTTGCCATTTTGGCAAGATGTTCCTACTAGACAACATGACACTTTCCCGAATTTTGCCGTTTTGATGAGTTGTCTTATCTCTGCAAAATGACAATTTTTCGTATTTTGTCACTTTGACGAGATATAGTAACTCAGCAAAATGACAATTTCCACAATTTTAACGTCGTAACAAGTTCATTTAATCGCCAAATTTTCGACTTTTGTCATTTTGAAAACTTTATTTGAGTCGTCAAAATGTCGATTCTACAAAAATTGTCATTTTGCCAAGATGTTTTTTTTTTTCTTTTGCATGTCCTTTCCACGCTTCCATAGTTCCCTCCTAAACAGGCTCCGTATCATGGTATCGTCAGATGTCAGTGTATTGTAGTTATTGCGAGCATCTGTACTGTCTCTGCGGAGGAGGGACTGCGACCATGTAGCGAGGTATGTGATACACCGTCGGGACGATTGTCACGCTTGCATGTATATCATTGGGAGTTTGACTTACTCAAGTCTTAAATTGCGGAACAATAAAATACAAAACTGCCAAATTCCAAAAAGTCGTTCCCGTCTACATGATCCGTTTAACACGATGAGCTCAGTTGTAGAGCAAACCACTTGAAGTGGATCAAGAAACATTGAACGAAAGTACTGCCTCTCGAAAATGAGAAGCGTGCCTAGGTACTCTCCATGACGTAATGGACAGTACAATGAGGGATAAAAGAATATCCTGTCTGAAACAAAGGAAGAGGAACGTAAAAAGAAAAAAAAATCAAACTTTTTGGAATTCCGACCTTGACTTTATTTCCTCTCAAAAACTTTTACTTTAGACATTGTGGCACTTCATTGTAATCCAGTTTCTAATCGAATACCAAGAATGGCCCCTGTTGACGTTGCTGTCCCTGACTATCGTCATTGTAAGTTGCTGGTTTTACCATGAATTGCACACTGACATACACTTTAAGCATGATATAATCAATTCTTTTCTTTCCTGTTGACCTATACAGGGAATGTCTTACTTTTTTTCTTCTTCTTCTCATATGTATGCATATAAAATCAGTTTAAGTTGCCTCATTAAGGTTTTTCCTTCTTTTGCGTGACAACAATTGTCATTCTTCCATTCTATCTCTCCTGACCTTCTATGTTTCCTTCTTTTGTACTGTGTGTGAAATAATATAACAAATTTCTAACGTGGTCATTCAAATTGGGATGCACGTATGTATAGAGAATATTATTTCAATGTGACAAAATCCATTGCAATTTGATTTAGGGATTATGCTGATATGTATCGTGTTACGAAGTCCAGACATAAAAGTTGTTGCAAAGAAAGAGGTTTTAGCAAGGGATGTTTTGGAAAGCAGACTAATGAGGAAAAGAATGAGTGTCCGAATTTCAAAGTAATATAATTCGTTTCTTGGCAAATTAAACCATTAATAACACAACATTTTACAGTGAACAAATTGTACCGGTACTTACAAAAGAGGTAAATTAAATAGCGCGCCGGAGGTACCTCCGGTGGACCGTTTCAGCTGGGCTCTCCCGTGGCTGTCTTTTATGCGTTTTCCCAAAGATGGTGGCTGAGATGCATGCATACGGCTTCATACACGTCAGGCAAGGGCGAAGTAGTTCAGTGTAACCAGGAAGGTGATTACTATGCGGTAGTCCATGGGGTGGAAAAAGCTGGTAGTTCGTTCGTAAAATCAAGAAGAACCCATAAGGAGGAGACCAGTCATACTTAAAAGGGCGAGTTCAGTACGTGTTCCAATGTGGAGCTGTTGCACAGAGTTCGATCAGGTGAAAAGACCGTAAGCTTCCAGACATGTTTACACCACCATCCGAGAGAGGAGAGAGAGAGAGCGAGCCACACCTTGCACAAGTGTTTTGAGACCGTTCCAACATGACGCCGGATTCCAAACGTTAATACAGAACAATACTATACAAGCTCGTGTGCACGTTTTCAACACTTAAATTAACATATCAACAACAGAGAATGCGGCAGCTCATGCCTTTGATAACAACAAACATTCTTGTGCAAGTGCGGCTGGTCAGGTATTCAACAACAAACTCTTATACATAACAATCGCTGAATATGTTACAGTCACTACAAAAAAAAAAAAAAAATCCAATTTTCAGACGTGAATATGTATATCCATACCCATTGGTCTGTTTGATTTCAAATATGAGCAGTGATTAAAGGCTGGGATATATCTTTGAGAGTCTGAGTCTAAATGTCGAGACAATTTTCATATTCAAACATCCGGGAGTATAGGAAACGTTATCCAATGGGCCCAAACTATGTATTGTTACTTTAGAAAATGACGAAGTTGCAGCAATCCACTAAAGCATTGTTATTAGATAGTTTCGGGTACAAAATTGTTCAAATTGAATAATATTTCAAGCACACCTTCCGATAAATATTTAAAAAAAAAAACTATGGAAGAACATGCGGCATACCTCCCAACAAAGCCAAACTGAAAATTCACTATAAGAAATTAAGCCACGCCCATTAATACTATCCAAAAATTACTGTCTCTCGTATAGGCTTATGGTCCAATAGTAGAATATATACATATCCTAAAAGGATATCCAGCTCAACAATTCAACATCAAATATGCGAAACTCTGTAACGGATTTGACAAAGAAAGAGATACACATGAGATTATGACAGATATAAACAATTAATACTTCTATAAAAATGATTTAATTACAGACTTGGTCGCGGCCTGCTATAGTCTTTCATTGGATGTTGTTGAATATATCAGTAAAGAGTTGCAGCTGGCCATCAACTCGTTTCCAGAGCACGAAATATCTACAAGAGAGAAAGAGAGAGGGGGTGAGAGTGGTGGGGGGGGGGGGTTGAAGAGAAATGATGGAGGGGTGAATAGGGATAGGGGCAAATAGAACTCATAGAGACAAACATAAGGTTAAAAAAATAATAAAGGTCGAGATAAAACCTAAATCTGGTGATTCATGATGTGGAAAGATCACCAAAGTTACACAATTTCAGGTAGATTGTGGAAGGTACTCAAAGAGAAATAGAACGACCGTTTAGAAAATACCGAAATAGAATGCAAAGAAAATAACTTCAACCATTGTTAAACCATCCAGGCTCATCGATCTACATCTGCAAAGGCTTCATCTCCTCAACACATTACGCACGTGATGAGTAAACGGAAGATGCATCATTTGAATGTTGGAAAGTTTCGGTGAACAAATTATCGTTGAGCAACAAATGACTGAATTTCTATCTGTGGGAAACTTATTTCTGTAAAAGAAGCCGGCCACTGTCCTATCTTATTTTGAATGATCTATCATTCTATATCCACAAACATTGGGTGTAAAAATATGATTGTTTTCTGAAAAACAAACCGGCTTTATTTCCCTTTAACCTGGAAATTAGAGACACCTTTTCACATTTTTCTTCTTCTAAATGCAGGCATATCGCCTATCCATGACTATTGCATCCGGTTCAAGTATTTCTTTTAAGGCAACACTTCTGCCATCATTTTGTCCTCATCATCTCAATCGTAATTTAACATGCATAATATTCTTAACTTAGCAATGTTTTAATACACACACATATATTTCCTTTATTTTTCTTTTTCACGTCAGTTAAGGTTGAGCTACATACGGACGTTCCTGGTAACCCCCCCCCCTCCCCCTCCCCACACGCACACCCACTTCCCGTGTTGTACTTTTTATTACTCAAGTATCAAAAATTAAGTACACGGGTCCCATACTTGAAAATATCCTTACTTTCCCGGCATAGCAACAGTACCGTCTCCCAGGATGAATGAAACGAACCCTCTGGAGTAAGCCCAATCATCTCCGAGACCGACTGCCTCTTCCATCTTTAATTCTATTTTTCTGATTCCAGTCTCCCACATTTGCTTCGCAGCTGCGAGAATACCTTAAATCAAAACAATAAACCGGACGAGTGAGGGGGTAATCTTGGTTTTCTGAACAAGAGATTTCCTGTCTATACACACTTTCGGCCTGTGGCATTTCGATGGCTTCGAAATCGGAGCCCTCACACCAGAGATCCGTTATTTGGTCAAACTAGATTACGTAATTTGTTACACCAGATTTTATGATCTGTTACGACGGAAAAATAATTTGTAACGACAGATTAAATAATCTGTTACGACAGAGCATATGATCTGTTACGACAGAGAAAATAATCCGGTGCAACATATTTCACGCGAAATAATTTTTTTTTAAAATGCACACCCGCTTGAAACAAATTGCTAATACTAGATGAAATAATCTCTTGCTACAGATTAAATAAAATGTCGACAGATTAAATAATCTGTCACGACAGATCAGATTAAACAATCTGTTACTACAGATGAGATTAAATAATCTGTCACGATAAATCAGATAATATGTTATGACAGATTGTTTAATCCGTTATGATAGAATATTGAATTTGCTATGACAGATTGTACGGTGCCCTATTTTGCTCTATCCTATACTAATGGGCCGTCGTACTTCTTTAGAAACTGAACTGACTACTTTTCATTCATGCATGAAGATGAGTACTAACATTGTTATTCTGCGTCTTTAAGTTATGGAACGCAAGGTGAAAATACCACCGATTTAAAAGATTTTGAATGAAAGTTTGCGACATTCTACAGCTAAAAACGATTCACAGATTTAATCTAAATGTAATTCATTCATTTATTTTTGTCCGTTCTTGAAGTGTGGTATACAGTCTGAAAGAAGTCCCTGTTTAAATTTCGTTATTTGCTGATACCACTGCTCATTTGACCTCATCGCCTTTTGATCTATAATTTACTTCAACAGTTGGTCGACGAAATCGTCCAATGAAGTACAAGTGACGTCTTCAAATGACGTGTGATGACGTATCACAAAAGAAGTAATGATGTCTCCGGATTGGCTTTTTCGTTAATTGATCGGTGATGTCATTTAATTGATTTTTCTTTCATTTCTTCTGACAAATTGTTGACGTTAATCATATCAGCACAAATTATCCTGCGACGATATCACCCACTTTTTGATATCACGAAACTTTAGATGAATACAGGCTGTGATAACTGGCAAACTACGATTTGCGTCCATTTCGTACGCGTGACTAGTTATCGACGATTGTTGATACCTCATACTTACAAGTCTGACATTCCAATTCCATATTCTCTACAACCTGTGGCAATCTTTTGACTGTAAGGGATAAAGTGTACGACATTCAAGCCATATCTTTGTGAGGAACCAAGAGGCTTTACACGTATACCTTATACCGATCGCTACGCAGTCAGTATTGTCTGGTCGCTACATGTACATTTCTGACTTATATACTGATTACCTCTGGATTGACTCACCCACTCTGCCATTTAGGACTGGTTGGCCAGGTGGCATGAACCGACAGTCCTCGCTGTAAAGTATGGAGACATCCTCAAATCGTTGGGAAGCATAGGCTTCCTCGAGCTGCTTTCTAACTTTGTCGATTTCGTCGTACACTGTTGTAGGAGTCATGTTGGAGATACGAAGGTAAGAAGAAGACAGTGACTGCAAAGACAAATTAACAGCGTCACAAATGGTAGAGTTCGTGGGGGGGGGGGGGTGTCTTATGTCCATGGGAGAACAAATTATGTCTGTGGGAGGACAAGTGTGGATAAGTGCAGTGCATGGATTTACATGGGAAGTGGTAAATGGATGCTGTACCTAGCGGATTTTTTCTTCTTTTTTTTTTTGGTTCCAAGAATTTGCGGTACATAATCTGGGAAAAACTCATGAATGTCCATGTTTTTTGACTGAGGCCCTCTTTTAAGCTGACCATAAACTGTTCTGAATCAATTTTGTTGTCAAAGGAACGACTTAGATACCCACTTAATGTATACTTGGTTAAGACTAAGGAACATGTACGACGCATCGGCGTGTCCGTTCAATCGCTACAACTTAATGATGGTGCGTTGTAACAGCGCCAAGCATGTTTGCTGCGTGCCCATATTTCTCCCTATACAACTACCTGGATATTTCTCTCGGATAATTTCCCCCAGTAAAATTCGCCATCGGTCACTCTCAGTAAGGGGGACAATATACCCACCAAGAACAATTCTAACCAAGAGAATTAATTCTTTCTCGATAAGTCCATCAGAGACACTGTTGGGGTTAACTTGAAGGAAAGGGTTAGGAAAATTGTCAGGGGGAATTGTCAGAGGGGGGGGGGGGGGAATTTTCCCAGAACCCACATATTACCGTGTACCCTCCACACCGTCTGCGATTGAGTGTTTTTACTTTGTAATGTGCTTCCATGTTAAACATCCTGTAGAAAAAGGAGGGGGTGGAGGACCCACGAACACATAGTACAACACTTACGTAGTCGTAGAAAAAGAACAGGATGCAAAGATTACATTTTTGGATGATGACAGTTACCCTAATCGGTGAGGGCTTCCATCGGCGTATGGGATGTCGCTAATGACAGCGACAGAAGAAAGGTTGTTTAACCACTTACTTTGTTAAATTATCGTCATTACTCCAAACCACGACAAAAATGCAAACGTGGTCACCTTTTGACATATTTTTTTTCTCTTTTTTTTTCTCCTTTACTGCAGTCATGTTGTCCGTCATTTACAATGTTTACTCATTCAGCTACATTTTGGTCTCCGTACAAGCACAGTGCAGAGGGAGAGTGCAGAGGGAGCCGGTTGCATTGATTACCTACTACACTATCGGTAATTGTTTTGCAATATCGGTCGTTTTTACATAATCGGTTAATTTTTACATTATCGGTTGTAACAGCCCTTACCATAGTCCTATAGCCTCTGACAGTTTTCAGAGTCGGGCAGCGTATTCACAGTTTGTTTCTGCTTAGAATGAAAAAACACATTTGGTTAAAAGTGTCTGTTTACAGCTGTAATGCCATGCAAACATTCATACCTGGCACGACCCTCGACTCTCACCGCACAATCTGTATATTCGTCCACTGCTTAAGAGGGGTGAAAGAGGACAAAGAACATAACGGACACATTCTCCCTCAGATATTTCGACTTCGTTTTCGAATCGATTCCATTTTTTAGATTTTTAGATTAACCTATTTTATTTTCCCCATATCATCTCCCGTCTTGCATGAATGGATTCAGTTTTTTTCCTTTTCTTTACTCGCTCACGAACTTCACCGTTTGCGATAAGCCTCCTTTTTTTTGGAAAAATGATTTCAACCGGTAATATATACACCGTACAACGTCATAACACAAGATAATGTGCCAGTAAAAATCAAACTTTCAGTCAAAAACCAAAATGAAACAAGGACAACCTCAAACTGCACGCACGATTGAGGAAATAAGAAACGGTCAATTCGACCGGCTAGGTGAGCCGTATGTTTGAAATATTATAACGGTTTCCCATTCCAATATATACGACAGGGGAAAATTGTGTTACAGACAATAATTGTTACTACATTTGCCATGATTGCAAAGAACCCTTTCGTAGAACTGGTTGGAGTGTGTGGAGTGCGCGTGGGCAACCGTACGTGACGCAGTGCTTCGTCATTGGTCATCTTCTATAGCACACTGTAGTTACTTGCTGTTGAAAATTATTATTTTGTAAGTTATGCACTGTCAGGTTACTTATTGACAAGCACGTTACAGATGAAGAATTTGGAGTTTGGTCATAGGTTTTGGCCTGTGAAATCGTTTCCACGGGTGGCTGTCCTTATATGATATACACAGATAAATTGTATGTAAGCTCATATACAGACCTACGGATATCCTTCGCAGATCTAAACTGAATAACGTTAAGATCCTTTTTAAAAAAAAAAGTGTGGCTTGTTGTGTCAACAACCTGGACTGTTGTAGTCCAAGATATTTTGTACTCATACTTGCCATATATAAAGTTCTATATATATAAACTGTACATCGTCAACGTACCATATTCATAATATATACTCGTAATAAATTAAGCTGTGTCAGACTTGTTGGTACTTGTGCTCACGCACTAAAAGCAGCGAATTCTGCTGGTAAAACAAAAACTGTGTATATACATATGATGCCTATGAATACGCAAAGAGGTAATGCAAATGATCTGTATATTGAATTATACGCATAAAAAATGAAAATTGAGATGAACTACACCGTATTACATTACACAACAATTTTTGTTTTGGTGAAAGTTCTTCGAGGTCAGTCTACATGCAACATATTTTTTTAAGAACCCCATTGGCCTTTGTGTGTTGCCAAAAGTTACGGTAATAGATCGCGTGTAGATACCGTACTTTCATCGCTACACAGAGTCGTTTCGAAAGGCAAAGGACTTTTTTGCTACCATACGGGCGTAATGGGAGGAGGTACCGGGTGGTTATTTATCATGATAAATATATCTAAATTAGGACCTGGTTTCCGAGAAGAGACGCAAGCGTTAGTGCTTCCAATGCATGTAAAAATCATTCTGTATTTTTTTCCTACATAACGTACCAAGATTTGTAGTTTTCATTTCCTGACATTGTTGTTAAGCCCTGTGTAAGATTAACATTGCTGTCATTGGTAGATAGATCAGACAGATAATATTCCAACTCCTTGGATAGAATTACAGCCCCAGGCTGCCTTTGCATACAGAAAAACTAACCCCAAAATGAAGATCGCGGAACAAAATCCATCTACGGTAAGTGAACTTGAGCATGGAAGTTTCTAACCTTCTCAGATGTGCCTTCTTCAACTTCTTTTTGGATTTATTTTTGTAAGATGTGTGGACATCGTTCCATTTGCCAAACGTAATTGCATGATGACCTCCGTGTAATGAGGCAGCAACACACTATCCGATACCACATACTAAAACCACATACTAAAACCACATACTAATCAAGTTTATTTTCACAAGAAACACATTTTCTGCGTTTAAAGCCCTAAAGCCCTAGACTTACTGTGAAAGTCAAATAAACAATAAGGAGCTAACGCATTACGGTCTACACAGGTTCTTGAGAAGAATTCTTCATCAAGTATTTTTTCTCAAAATGTATTTTCGGTATTGGCTTCTTGATCATTTTTCTAGCAATTACTTCGTATATAGATCTCTACCGCGAAACTGCAATTTAACTCCCCCGGCCTTGATTGCTGACCGTGTTTGCACCTACAAGCTTAAAGCATGCACGAGAGAAACTGCACGATAGCGACGGTTAAAATTGGTATCATGCGATTTACGAGGAGTAGGCCCTACGAAGAAAAAAAAATGGAAAATAAAATGGTTATTACCTGACATAATTCCGTATTGACTCGCTGTTTATCTTGAACATGCAGTATAGGTCTACTGCTATTTCAGTATACACCGTGATCGACAGTTAATCTCGTAACGGAAGTATTCCGTCGATGAGTGCAACTATATATGCGATATACTGCAATATAGCCTATGTTTAGCGACAACTGACAATCGTTTAAGCAGACAACAGGGCTGCCTCGCTGCTAACTGAATATCGCCCAACTGGTTGTGCGATCGCTCCTGTACTCCAACAAAAGTACGATAAGCGCGCCGTGACCCCTTGTAGCGATGGCAACATGCGTGTGGTCGTGTGAAGGTACGTGTGACGACCTGCAGATTGTAAAACGCGAGGAAGGAAAAGACGAAATAGTGTGAACACATAAATTGATTAACACTTTTCTCTCTAAATTAAAATCTGATTTTGGTTAGCAGTCAATTCATTTTTATAAAAAGTCTCAACTCAAGCAAATGTAAATCCATGATGATAAATGAAGCTTATGGCTTCTACTTCAGGCACTTAGAGAGAAAATTTAACTTTTTCAGGACGGACCTGAAAAAATTTCTAGTCAGACCTTTGTTAATCATACACGAAACTGAATCCGTAATCTCAATTGGGTTTACATGGTTTGCAAATTGAAAATCATGTTACATGAGCAATTGTCTTATTGCCCTTTACACGTTTACCTTCTGCGCATGTCTGTTTGCAACTCTGAAATGGCTTATTTACGCCACCGTGACTGCTGGTTTTGGTGGGGGCTGGAGCAGTAGATTGTGTAACTATTTACTTGAAAAATATATGGTACCATATATAGATGCTCATGATAGGTTAAAGTACATGTGTGAGTCAAAATTCATGTTTTACATAATAAAAATTGGAGAGTTCGCCCTCACACCTTGGTTGCATCATTGATATGACACAAAATGCATCATACGCACGAAGTGTATCCGTAGATATCACGTGACATGCTCATTTACCGAAGGAATTCTGTTTAGCCTAACTCTTATCGTTACGACTTTATCTTTTCTCAACGTTGATGTACTTTCTAATGAAAATAAGAAAAGTAACGAAAAGCACCACATTCGATATTTTGGCATAACTCTTCTATATTGGTATTGTTTATACTTTGCTAATTAATAAATTATCAATTCAATCGAATGACTCCTTTCTTCACTAAAATAATATACTTTATGGAGCAACACGACCCCGAGTGTAACCCAGTGACACGTCATCAGTCAGAACATTCTTTTATTACGTCAATTTTAAATTATTACATTGACTCTAGGTCAGATTATTACATTAATGGGATATTACGGTTATGTTTGTTATACCATTTATCGGTTATACCCAAGAAATTACGTTAGACTACTTGCATCCATTTCAACTTGTCAACAGTCCTTTTCTTGACTTTTAACAAGTTAAATAAAGAGCAGTTCGTGCTGTTCAAATCGGGTAGTGCAATTTGAACAAGTAGGCAGTCCACGGAGTTGCAAATCTTATCCCTATCGTTTTGCATACCCATACCGCTGAAGTACGCTGAGCTCTATATTTCATCAGTGATTCAGATTGCTCGTTCTGGATAGAAGTGATGAATATTCAAGTACGGCAAAACACAGCGTAAGCGTCGGACGGCACGAATACCTGCATACGCGTACACATGTGCCAAGATATCGAGCGTGCGTGAGCATCAGAGTATTCCCCACATCCGCATGCCCCTCACTGCAGGATCCTTTGAGTGCCCTGAAAAAGCGCGTTATTTTCTTCACAGTGAGTAAACACATGGGAGTTCTTGAACAATTGCGTAGTGAATCTGTTTGTATACGTTGTAAACACATACTGAGTGAAGGTATTATGCCATTGCTACCAGACATAAACAGTCCAGAACATGGCTGTGCAGGTTGAAATACGTACAAGTTATTTTGACACCATGTACTGCCAGCACCTAACACTGAATTATGCGTTGTTGTAATCATGGCCTTTCCTCTTGACCTATGACGTCATCAGTCTGGCGGACACTACATCTCATACCCAGGCATCCACACACCCAGTGTTAAGTTCATCCGGCTGATTGTCTAGGAGGAGATCGTGACACACTTTTAATAATCATTCGATCTTTTACACGTGTGTATTTTAGAAGATACAGGGTTCGATTGAACACCCAGAGCTTTCCATTCTACACAGTATATTGGTACACGTAGCTAGGGGCAGCACACTCGGCCACACTTTGCCGTTTTGACCTTTAATCAAGTGACCTTGTGACGTCATCAAAATTTTCAAAAGAAATCTTGTATTGTCTACTGTCTACATATGGTAGTTTTATAACTCTTAGGGTATTCACACATAGAGGAAATGCAAAAATTTCGTTTCTTTTCCTTTTTCATGACCTGTGACCCTTGAACTTTGACGTCATCAGTCGGGTGCACAATATATCACATACCCAGGCACATATCCACCAAGTTTGAAGTTTAGCTGGCTTACCGTCAGTAGGAGGAGTTCGCGACACACTTTTTCAAAGCATTTTGCCCATTTGACGTTTAATCACTTGACCTGTGACCTCATGACGTCATCAATATTTTCAGTTTTGTTTTACATTGTCTCCTTTCCATTCATGGTTGTTTAATTATTCTAGGATATTCGCCCATAAAGATAATGCTAAATTTGTGTTTTTGATTTTCATGACCTGTGACCCTTGACCTTTGATGTTATCAATTCTGGAGGACACTATACCACATACCCAGTCACCTTTCAATCAAGTTTGAAGTTTATCAGAGTTGTCGTCTAAGGGGAGATTGTGATACACTTTTTAGAGCATTTTGCTGATTTGACGTTTAATCACGTGACCTTTGACCTGTGACGTCATCAATATTTTTGATTTTTTTTTTTTTGTATTGTTTCCTTCCATATGAGGTAGTTTTATAACTCTTGGATATTTACACACTGAGATAAAGCTAAAATTGTGTTTTTCGTTTTCATGACATGTGATATGTGACCTTTGACATTTGACCTCATTGGTCAAAAGGGCGGCAACTACACCTTATGCCCTGGCACCTACCCACCAAGTTTGAGGGTCATCCGACGTACCGTCAAGGAGGAGATCGTGACACACTTTCTGTTGCACACACACACACTTGCACACATACACCCACATTTGGACCCCCTTTCCCACCCATCCCCCAACTCCAGTGGGTCATCAAGTTTCGGTTGAATACTACCAGGGGTGTAAGGTGGGCCACCATTTCAGCGTCATTTTTTACGACATTGAACGCCCAAGTGAGTACAATATCTCCTCTCTGTGTGCTACGTATAGGGATGAGGTTATATAGGGATGAGATAATCTATGTCAAGCTTCACCTATTTCCCCATTTGGTTTGAATGGCTTCAAATATAATCAGAGACTAACATGCAGGAGAAAGGATCAATATGAACTTAGCATTCATTTTGGAGTAATTGAATGTTATCTACCATGACGTCAGCCGTACCACATGATTAGATGGAAACAGCATTTCCACCACCTCGATTTACCAGTCCGACCGTTACGAGGTGCCTCTTCCATCCACCATCTTGTCATCCAACATGTTCTCTTTAACATCAGCTTCCTCGTCCCCTGCCCGATTGCTATCCCTTTCCAACGTCACCAGGTCTACTCGATCATTGGTAACATCTGACGACGGCGATCTCTATAAGATAATGATGACGTCCTATCAGTGGTCGATCGAACCAATAGCCACCGAGGAATGATTTCCTTCATCTTCTGTCAGTTCTTCATTCCAATTTTGGCTCCCAAATCATCGATAACGACCGTCACTATTGTGACATCAGTGTGACCTTTGACACCATCGAAGTACTTGAAGCCACAGGGCGATGCTCCAAACGTCGTAAGTGAAGATCTTCTGCCCTGTGGTCTCCGTCCAGAGACGTCGATGTATGAGTCTGCCGTAGCCGACGGCATCGCCAATTCCACCAGAATTGACCTGCCTCTCTATCTTTCAAATGGCTTGCTCTACCTGAGTCAGTTTTGGAGACACATTTATTTTTCAAGTAGCCGATTTTGATAAAATTCGACAGTTTTGAGGAGACGTACCATGCTTTGATGTTTTATATAAAATTGAGTTAAATCAACGAAAATTTCGATTATTACAAAAGTGATTTACAGTGTGTAAATCGACTTTCTCACTCTGGGTAAAACGACTTGGTTCGATTTGAAAATTACTAAATATCTAATAAGTTTAATGAGTAGGTAGTCCTTCAAGATGAAGTCCATACAAAAGAGATTGTCGTTTCTCAAGATCCATGGCTAAAATTGAAAAGTCTTGAATATTCCCCAAATGATCATATTCCGGCTCATATGTGATATTTGGGAATATCATAGTCATTTTATTTTGTACAAAAAGAAGTAAACAAACAATGACATGTGTTTTAATTATAACCCTCTATCACATTAGTGAAATGATATTCGGATTAAGCAAAGAAGAAAACAAAACACTTTAAATGAAAAACATGTTTTATATCTAGTATTAAATTTATTAAAAATTACTTGTTTACAACGGTTCATACCTTGAGAATTTGAAACACAGAGGATCGCTTTTTCTCATAGGTTCTTGTTGAAATTATCAATTTCTCTTTATTGAAAATTATTCCGATTTCAGATAACTCTGACATTTTCATGGCTGTTCATGAGCTCATTACTTAGAAAAAACACACTTTATTTGTCGGTCACAAGAGTGGGTGATGTCTTGAGGTTGTTGATAAGAAGTTGATAAGAACACAATTGGCAAACGTAGCCGATTTTAACAAACATTCGACACTTTGAAAAAGACTACGCAGGTAATCTTAGGTATTTAACTTTGAGTCAAATCAATAGAAATTTCGGTCATTACTAAAACGATCTAAAGTGCATAGATTGACTTTCTATGTAAAACAAAGGCTACCTCGTAAACTCCTCAGTTAGATCTAAAAATTACTTTGAATCTCTTAGTTTTATATTATTAATCAAGGTGGTACCGTAGTTCTTCAGAATGCAGTTTATACAAAAGAGAGTGTCGTTTTTCAAAATTAGTTGATAGAGAGCAAACAGACTAAAAATTGTATGCTTTCTTCAAACCTATTAATTACTGTTTCGTGTGTTTTTAACATATACGAATTAATATAACACGTATTTGTTTTTTTTTTTGTTTTTTTTTTTTTGAGGTTGTCTCCTCCGTTTATTTATTCTTCATTGGACACACTACAAGCATAAATAAGTTATTGTTAAAGGTTACATACATAAGATGACAAAATAAAGAAAGTCAAGTGAGAAAAATAGAAACAGATGAGAATGTGACTTTATACTGGAAAGGTAAATATATACAAATCTACAAATGAATGGGAAGTAGAAAACTTCTGAAGTCGGCTACAAAATGCAACCTGGGTAGCATTACTTAAATCCATTACAGAGAACGAATGAACAGCCCTTTTAAGAGTAAAATAACATCACTTTATTTTGAAACAGTGTAAATGTAGGCCTGTTAGAGGGAGTAAAGAATATTGTTCCGTTTTATGTTCACAAAGGAATTGCCATTTGTCCAGAGTTTCTCGAACTTGTTTTTGGTCAACCGATGGTGATCTGCTTCAACCCTGTTCATAATCGACTTTAAAATAGAAGCTTTTATTTCTTTCTCATTCTGGATGACAGACTCAAAAATTTGAAGACAGCGAGACTTCGACAAGATAAATTTGGTAACACAAATAGTAAACCAAATCCTATTGAAAACATACTTATTACAGTTTATTTCCGGGAAGCCGAACGTGAACAGGGAAGGTTGAAAGTCAGCCTTTGAACCTTTGAATATAATACGTATTTGTTAGTTATCTGAGCTACTATATACATATAATGAATGTTTGGGATGACAGACAATGACAGTAAATAATAATTGAACGACACCAGAAAACAGACAGAGAACAGTCGTACTTTCTTGACATGAAAGCAGTCTCTCTTTAAACAAAGAAAAATAAACAAGGTGCTAATTTAGGATTTGAAATGCTTGCATGATTAGTCTTTTAAATGGTTAATTGAATGTCAATTTCGATGTGTCTCTTTAAGTCACCATATCCGGGTTCTTTGCAGTTTTATAGGCTGCAACTGGTATACAGTGAAATGGGGGGGAGGTCCTCCCTTTTCAATGCAGAAAAGTTTTTTTTTTTATAACTGAATGTGACAGGAAAACAACCTTAGAACAGAAGACGTACTTCGTACGTCCCTCCCCCGACAGTGGAGGGGGGGCATACTTCCGGTGGAAGGAGGTTACAAGGCTCAGCGGTGGCGTCCATTTACACATTAGCTAGCATGATGTAGGAAAACTAAGCTAAGGAGAGTGCCACTATGGTTGAAGTGGAAAATTGCCCAGAACATTTTGGAGAAAAATACCCTCTAGATTGAGGAAATCGCCTTCCTTGTCTGGAGTGACCATTTTCACTCTTGCTTAGGGGGAAAAATACCCTTGCAGGGTACCATCAGGCGACGGTGGTCCATGCAGCCTTCACATGCGTTGACAACAGAAGTTTAAGAAGTTAATTTTCTTTTCAAAAAGGCAGTTTTCCTTAAATATTTAACAACTTTTCGGAAGTAGTATTTTGGTCCCATCTTTGAAGAATGGCCACCGTTGCTCCCCCTCCCCTCGCTTGAATCCGCCCTGTAAGCTACTCTGTACAATAGACCTATGAAAGTTGTACGTCGGCACACCCATGTTGCTCATTAACAGCATAATTTTAATTGACAAAATATTGCACAATTTTTACTATTTACTTGCAGGTCCGATGCTATATTGGTATCGTCACAAGGTGCAATTAGCAAGCACTTCGCGACATGTGGCTCGTAATTTAGCAGATTTGCGTTGAGCAACAGCTGATATGTTAGGTAGGACTACCTAAGTCGATAGGCCCCGCACCGATCTGTTCAAAATTTAAATTAATTGTGATATTTCTTTATTCGTAAATTGACAAGTGTATTTAAATAAGTGAATAAAATATTACTCAAAACAAATATCTTTAAACAGCAAATAACGGCTCTTCAACTATATAAGAACACTGAGCACAAAACTGTCATTTTGTAGAATTAGTGGGGGTATCGATCCTAGTTTAACTTTTCCCCTGTGTTTTTTCCAAACCTTTTTGCTATCATAAAGACCTTTCGTTATCGTGAAAATTGAAGTTGAAAACTAGCACTAAGACATTTGATATCAGTTACTTTAGGTATTTGGGGACGAAACGACTTTCACTTGGGGTAGAACTGGCCGGGGGGGGGGGGGGGCGAAGCGATCGGGGCGAACTGGTCACGGAGGGCGAACTGTCGAGTCGAAGCAGCCGGTTGAAGTATACTTGGTGTGAAACTTGAGGCAACTTGTACAGTTTTGACCATGATATGGCCTTCTACAACATTTTAAAAAAAAATTTAAAAAAAGAAGCGAAAACTCCTTCTTCCTTATGTCAAAAAGTTTGTTGACCTCTAAGTTAAAAAAAAAAATAATATAAACTAAAGTTAAAATTGAAAGTGACATGAATGTCGAAAATGTGAGCTTCCCATTACAGTGGTAGCCATAGAAATAGCGAAAACCTCTACAAGGCTTTCAAGGCCACGCTACTTTGCTACTTTTATGATGGCACAGGATTCTCTCACCGCATGATTCGCTCAGCTCACGATTCATTCAGTGCAGACTTCATTCATCGCGCGCAGGATTCGCGTAGCACAGAACTCGCCAGTTTTGTCGTAACCTAGAGCTAGTTTCAGACCGGTCCGTATCGTCGATCGAGTGTGATTATCTGGTGCTGGTGATTTACGTACACAGCAAAACAGCCGGACCTCACCGACATCGGTGGCTGCCCCAGACACATACCTACTGCTCGTTTCAGTGAGTTACGACCTCAACTGCAATCAAAACTCAAATGAGAAGGCGTGAGTACAAACTCGAATGTATGGCAAAGACCTGTGAGGTCGGAGTTGTCAAGTTGATCAGTGTTCAGACTGTTGTAGGTTACCGGTCAGTATATCATGATTTATCAACACAGCTGAAACATCGTGGAACTGAGTCTATGGGACTAGCCTATTGAGGGCTAGGTCTACAGTACCTACACTCCCACAGGTCGTCCTAGCGTTAAGTATACTCATGTGTATTTACTAAGTTAGCACTAGGACGACCTGTGGCCTACCTTGTTTTGGGTGTAGGCGTCCCGACGTAGTAGTTCTACAGTACTAGCCTAGGCCTAGAACCTTTACAAAAAGCAGTCACTCATAACCTCTACTAGTGACACTTTTGGGCTAGGGTAACTGTAAGCAAAATTGTCAATTGGTTTGATGTAACTGTAGAATACAATACCCTGTCCCTACCCTGTCATACTGTAGAATGCTGTACACATAGCCTGCCCTGTCAACTAAGTTGAGTTGCAGTCATCTATACTAAACCCCGGCGCTGCAATTGCCGACTCAGCATGCATCCACGTCCAGATGGATGCTAGCTCAGCAAGTGAATGCTGAGTCGCAGTCATCAAGAAATAAACCCCTGCACTGTGACTGCTACTCAGCAACGAGGTCCAAATGGATGCTAAGTGGATGCACATGAAGAGAATAATGTAAGAGAGTATTAAAAAGCCCTGCCACTGTGACTTTGACCCAGCATCCAGCTCCTGATGGATGCTAAGTGAATTTGCAAAGCATTATGTAACAGGCTACTAATAAACCCTAGCCTGCGACTGCAACTCAGCATCTAAACGGTGTGAACTTGTGAAGAGAGATAATGTAGCAAGCTTCTGCATTATTAAACCCTAACACTGTGACTTCCCTCCAGATGGATGCTACGTTGACTGGGGCAGGTTTTTTTTCCTTTTTGTGAGGGGACAAAATGGACTAACCGTCCCTATTTTTGACCATCGTCCTGGGAGTATAAGGAAAAGCTGGCATTGCCCTTCCAGTGCTTAAGCAAAAATTTCGAATCAGTCAGTCCACAGATAGGCCTAAGTGTCATTAGGAGAGGTCTAAGGGGATAGGTCACCACCCCCCTTCCCCTCTGTCCCTTGCGGCTAAAAAGGATCATATTTGACCCTCTTTATAGCCAACTCATAGTGCAAAATTGACTTTCTTTGACACCTACACCCATAAAACCTAAAATAAAGGTTAAAAATTATTGTTGGGGCTTGAGTGCTTGCTAGACTATCTATATAAGTGGAGCACCACCATCAGTTGGCACTTAGCGTACAAGAAAATTTGGCTTTTCAAACCCTCTAGATGGCTGGAAATGGCACTTTCAGGGTGTTCCTAACTGCATGTTTCCTTGAAATACATAGGGATACCTGCAAATTCTCCATTAATTAGATGAAAATCAATGTATGAAAAATGGTGATACATATCAGATAGTGGGATATGATACAAGAATCATCATGAATTATGCATCCTGTTTCATTTATTCTTGGAACAGTTTGCAAATAGTAGGGGGAGGGGGGGTGTTAAACATACCTTTAAACCCCATTTTTTATTGGTTGACAATGAACCATTTTAAGCTTGAAAATAAAAATAGAAATTGGACAGTTGAACATTATCTAATGCAAAAACACAACAGATATGTATCCCGATTGGAAATTTTCTAGGAGAAACACCTGGATAAAACACAAACTTGTTGCATGTACCCGTAATGAAACATTTCCAACTTTTTTTTTTAAATAGGAAAAAGAAGTACTTCTAAGTGGTAGAATTGACATACAGTACTTTTAAGTTGTAGAATTTGAAGTACAGTACTTTTAAATGTTTATTTGACAGACTGTCGGTTGGTAATGGTAATAGCTTTAATTGGCATTGACAACCAATATGTGGGAAACTGGCAATTGAGTTATATTAATGCAGCATTAGGGATGGAAAAACTAGAGAAACTTTGTTTCTAAAACCTATGACATCATTAACATCCAAGGTTTTGATTGACTGTTCGCGGAGGCGTATTGCCAGTGCGTCCAGTGTAAGATGAATATGCCAACCATTCTGCTGTGAATTCCATCCCCTAGCCACATACTCCTATACTGCATATAAGCAATCGAAATCTCAAATCAATAATTTCACACCTGAAGTTGAGAACTCCTTGTTTCAATTGTGTTGTTAATCTGGTTGTCTGAGTTTTCAGTGTCATTAAAAGATCACACTTGTGCTGCCTGGCAGTTTCCCAGTCCCACCCCTCAAGTTCCAAGTTCCACCTCCAACTCCATCAAGTTATTATCCCTACTTACAGTACTTCATCTACCTATCTGTCTGTCTATCTGTCTACTTGTCTATCTGTCTACAGTACCTGTCTGCAATTGTTCTTTATACTTTACAAGTATCTTCAGGATATTTTAGACTATTGTATTCATGAAATGACTCAAGTAGACAGAGTTACTCGTACAAATTTGCAAGGTACCCCAGCAGATCTTGTCAGTTGTTAAAAGTGATGTCATTAGTCTGCGTGGCTGGACATTACTTTGCTTTTAAACATGGGGTGCGAGGGCATGCAGCAAAGAACGAACATTTGCTTCACATATGAGCCGGCAAGTGACAATTAAGGTTTAAGGTACTTCAACTGAAGTTTTTTGGGGGGAGGGAAATTTTTGAAGAGTAATAAGCCCTCAGATGCTGTTTAGTGTGACCCAATGTCTGAATTTGTAATGTAGTTTTCCTCATTCAGTTAGGTTTCAGATGTTTGAAAGGCCTATATTGTTATAGGAAAATACCTCTGGAAAAACTACCTACCTGTAGGCCTAGATGATAACTTCCTCAAAAGGTGCCGACTAAGCCCACAGGTAGCAATACAGCTGGGTTAGGGCGAAAACATCTGAATGTAATCAATTAAGAGTACAATTACTGTAGATTTTACCATGAAGATAACAAGTAAAATAAAAGTAATAGATTATGATTACAATTCCATTGCAATATAATCATGATTGCAATCGTGATTACATCAACTAGACTGGTATAGTCACTCCAGAACAAGTAATAAGCACTGAAAGAAATTGTTGAATAATTTTTGGTTCTTTCAATGTAATCATAATTAAACCATGATTACGATTACTTTGCCATTGTAATCGATCACCATTACTTTTCAATTTTCGCAAAGTAATCAGTTGCAATTACTTTAAAAAATGTAATCGGTCGTAATCGATTATGATTACCCCAAGCCTGCAATAGAGTGAGGGAGGGGGGGAGAAAGATCTAGCAAGACATGAATGTATACATCTGACAAATTTGTTGCAAACTGTTGAAAAAAATTTATCATCTTGCGGCATGGTAACCAGAAACACTTAACTTCATAACAGTGACGTATGGGACAATTTTTCCACGGTTACAATACACCAATTTTAGTTATTTGTCTTCAAGTTTATGATACAACCAGATTCATTAAGGAGACCCGGAGAAATAATGATGTAAACTCAACAAATGAACCTGGGGCACAGAAATAAAGCAAACACCTCTGTGGTGCCCTTCGAAGCTGCAGTCGTAGTGGCGTGTGATTGGGTAGTTTGACAGGGGACTTTGAGAGTCCTCCCAGGGGAGTTTCTTCTAGTTATCAATTGAGTAATATTTCCCTTGGAAACTCTTCCAGTACTCATCCAGTCTATATTTGAAGGAATTTAAACTTGGAGCATGGGTGACATCTTCCCGTAAACTGTTCCACAAATTCACTTCTCTATTTGAGAAGCTACGTATGATCAAGTAAATGAGTATGCATTCTTCGTGCGTGAAGGGGGTGTTGGGATCGTCTGATGAAGTGACAGGTATTGCTCGACATGAGATTTATCCTTATTAGTATTTTTCCAGATTTTTTTAAGAGTTTTATACTTTGAATGGCATCATCACTTACACAACTGTATATTTAAGTTGTGAGATCCAGATATTGGAGTCTCATGTTAAAATGCAAGTGTTAATCTTCTGACATATTTCCATCATGTGAAAAGAAAAGATGTTTCTACACGGTGATGCTGAAGTCATTTGATGACAAATGTGGGATGCCAAATGACAAATGATGACAAATGTGAGATTTGTCATTTGATGACAAATGTGAGATGCTTAACGGAACATTGAAACTTGTTGCCATCTGTAAATAAATGATGCAAGCAGCTATAGAAAGATCAAAACTTGAAATGAGGTAACCTACTGTACGGTAAGTAGCTGGTAGGGAACAAACTGTATTGAATTTGAAACATGCCCCAAATAGTTCAGACCCAACTGTACTGTACAGTATTAAAGACATTGTGATAGTATTCACTAAAATAACATTTACATACAGTGCAGTGGACCTACATTCTTAATTTAAAATTCCATTCATCATATACGGTGGATTACTCCTTTATATTGTCACTTTCTGCAACAATTATAAGTTGAAGTTTCAGTTCTTCTTTCCCCTTTGCTAGTTGACAAAGAGAGGGGAAGATGCCAGTTATACACAAGTTGTTCTCCTACAGTATTAAATTGGCATTTTTGATCTGTTGCTACTTGTGCTGAAGTGCCTGTCATCTGTGTAAGGTAACATCCTGTAGGTAACCATTGTTTTGTTTTTTTTTAGTTTTTCTATCCTTTTACCAAAGTCACTTTGTATGACAAATGATAAACCATTTTTTTTTTATTGAAATATCTCTTTGCAGTATTTTTCAAAGTCAGAGATTCGCGGATATTTTCAAGATGGGGTTCTTTTCAAGACTACGTAACATCTTGTTGTACTGTTTCATGGTCAGCTTTGGGTTCATGGCCCTCCTCATGGTGATATTCATTTGTGCCATCCGATTCACACCACTTTGCCTCTTCAGGCGGTTGAAGAAATACTCGGAGAGACCAGCCAGCATGAATGACCCCCAGCTGGGGATCCATGGGCAAATCAAAACCGCGGTATGTCAGTCAGTTGATCATTCTAGTAGAAGCTTCTTCGTTTAGGTCTCAGGGAAGATGTCTCACAGTAGTGCTGGTATAGTGAAAGTACTGTTCAATGCAGTGTCTTAAATCCTTGCCAGTCCAGGAGTCATTTATTTTTCAGTGGGGTCAGAGAATAGTGTTCCACAGGTGTGCATAGGATTCATCGTTTTTGAGAGAACTACCCACAATGTGAAAAATGATGTTTGCTCTGCGTAGTTACATGTGTGACTCGTAATGTGAGCTTAGAATGTGCAATGACTGCAGTGGTCAATGTACTGTACATGGCCAGCTACCATACAGTGAAGCTAGCGATGATATGGTTCTAAAGATGCTGTAGCAGCAAAGGTGTAGCAGCAAAGGTGGTACGTTTCTCTGTATATCGCTGGGAGGAGTAAGTTGCGATTGACACAACCCACTGAGTGAAAACATTTCAGACTAGGCAATTGCTTCAGTAACAGCAAATTTTGAATTTTGTTGAGAGGGCAGCATTGAACTTTTGGCGAGTTATCAATACCATTAAACTTTCACGTTATTCAAGAAAAGGGAAACCAGGGCTTTGATCAGACTCCTAGTAATGTTCAACTATAACCGGTTTTTCCTTCACACACTTTACATACCGTACATGAAAGTTGACTCACTGTAGGCCCAATGATTTTATGCCTGAGAGGCCTGATGGCTCTATAGAAGTGCTTCTCTAGCCACACAAACTTTATTTCTCTTTAATTTCAGCTGATATTTTTACAAGTATTTCACTGCAACGTTCATTATTGCATGATTTTTTTCAATACTTCATGATCATCTTCTGTTTTGTCCTAAGTTACCAATTTTTTTGATGATATTTTGATTTTTCTTCTATGCAATAATCAATCGGAATAGAACTCTGTTATTACGGTTTCCAGCTATGTAACAGGTTGAGAAAACTTAAATCTCATAAATAGGTTCATATCTAAATACAGTAGTTCATTTGTACAACTACCGATACTGTCAATTGGGATTTTCTCTTTACCTCAGCCATACTGATTTCTGAAAAAAAAAAAAACGAACATTTGAATCTGTGCCTGACATATTTCATTGTTTCTCTTTACATCACTTTCTTCCATGACAGGACGGCAGTCTTCACTATGTTGCGTCTGGTCCACGGGATAAACCTCTCATGTTATTTATTCATGGTTTTCCAGAAAACTGGCATAGCTGGAGACACCAGATTCTTGAATTCCAAAATGAATACAGGTACCTACAGTAATTATTTGTCTAGTGGCATTTGCTTTATGCACTCAAAGGAAAAAATGATTGTAAAAGTAAAAGTGATTGCAAAGTAAAAGTGATTGCACAAATTACTTTTCTGGGACATTTACAATGACACAGGCTGGAAGTCCACTCATGGAAAATAAACTAAAGTGTACCTAAAATCTAGACCAAGCCTATAAGAAAATATAATAGAGGTTGGAAGATAGATCTCATTCATTCAACTCCCATCTTTGTATCTGTTAGCTTGTTCCATTGCTGAGATGTATAATGTTGAAAGATATTGACTGAATATCAAAATGGTAGATAGTACAATAATTGATGATGATAATTGTGATGTTCTTCTTTTAGAACTCACATTACCTGCTTTTGTTTCCTTTTGAAAATTGAAATGTTTGAACGACCTTAGTTTACTTTTTTTGCATTTACACGTTGTATGGAGATGGCTCATGTATTCAATTCACCCCATCACATCAAGACAGTAATCACATTTTTTGACAATGTGCAATGATTTTTGAAAAAAAAAAAAAAGAAAACAGCAAAGTGAACATATCATCACCTACCACACCCATTTTGTGGTCATCCCAAGGACGCTCACAGAACTGGAATGTTTACGTTTGGTTCGTTCTGCAAAGTTCCAGCTATGCCACAACAGATCAATTCAGAGTTTTGCTGTTTCCCCTGCTCTGATATTTGCTGATATAAATTGAGAACCATACAACTAGCATTCCTCTTTAAAATTATGAGATTTGTAAAACTCAAACACTAGTGCTTGATATGTATCACATCAATTGTTCACCATGCAATTAAAATCCATGTAATTGTTGCTTCGCCTCCTTTGGTAAACCCTGACGTATGTGAATGGAAAGTGAGAACCATTCAATGAGGATTCTACACTCTTTAATCATGCAATGTTGTAGAACTCTGCCTGCCCGTCATAGGCTCTTTGATATATGCTTCCTATGCATTGAGCAACTTAACCTGGTTCTTCTAGGGACAACCAATGTAAAAAATATGGCAGTCCCTTTCAATACCAAGTCATTCTATCAAAAGTTAATTCTTAGTTCTTAATTCTCCAGATTGCTTTACTATATCACCAAATCTTATAGTTTTGTTTTGTTAGTTTTCACATTCATGTCTCAAGACATGTACATATGGTACTGTACTTGATGTACCTGACAAGGTTAGGTTATGGTCAGAGAGAGTAGGAAATGTTAGTGGCTACAAGTCTTAAGACTCATTAAAATGCATGATATCATGCGTGAGAATTGGTACCTGATTTAATTTTCTAAATGAGATGTTTGTCACAAAGTTTGATTGTCCCTGAGAAAATTTGGGTATGAGATGTCTGGACTATTGTATGACTAAACTTTTCACCAACTAATGCAGTCTGTATTCACCACGTCTTGTGACCAGGAACAATAATTTTAAACACCGCAACACTGCCTGCAGTTTCAACTGGCTTGCTTAGATCTATTGTACATCCGTGATTATCATTTAATGTAATTGCCCAGGATACATAAAGAAAATCATGAAGAATTCCAAGAAAGTAAGATGTTAAAGTCTCAGCCAATTCAAGTGACAAAAAGGGATGTTGTCCCATGTTCCTCAAAACAATAAAATAACTAGTTGAATGATTTTTAGGACAAAAGAACTATAACCTCGGGTTAAAAGCAATTCATAAAAAAAATCCAGTGATGGTTAATGTGAGGGCTTTACTCATTACCAGGACTGCTATTTGCAATTTCATTTGGCAAATGTATGGAATTCGACTTTCGTATTTGGGAAATTACTATAATAAGACTCCGAGAATTCACATCCCAGAAACTTCTAGACCGTTCTCAAGTTTACATACTCAGTTTTTGTTTGATCTTCATCTTTGACAATTATTCTTCATGCAGACACAGCTTGGAGCTTTAAGCTAAATGGCAGCCCTCTCTTGAGCCATTGCCCCCCCCCCCCCCTCTACTGTATCTCCCATGGATGCATTTATTTCAAGGAGGTGTCTTGTTTCTCTTCCAGAGTTGTTGCAATCGACACCAGAGGTGCCGGGGAATCGGAGAAGCTGCCGTCCGTTAGCAACTACACTATTGATAAACTTGCCTGTGAGTCGTCTTAATACCCTCCTCCCCCCCCCCCCCCCCCTGCCATTCTTTTACAAGAAATGTGTATCCCTCCCAACCAACATAATAAGATTGTACTGCTCATTGATTGTAGTACAGTGTTTGTGTCTCTCTTTGTCATGATTCTTATTAAGGGGTTCTTCAAACTTCAGTAAACTTCATGCTGAAATTTCTTGTTAAGGGTAACATTAGTATTGTTCTTTCATGGATGTCATTATCAAGTTACCATAGGCCAAGTTTTGTTAACCCTGGTATAGGCAATATCTGGTATACGCAAATCTGCAGAACCTAGCTGCGCTACAAAACTTAGGCTGTAGGCAGTCTTTGTGGGGTAGGTGATACATGTTCCTTCAGCTGCCGGTTAAAGCCTGTAGTGTTGGAAAGATATTATGCAATATTCCAAGAAACAAATTGTGTCGTATGTTGATACATTTGTAGCCACTGAAGTTGGTAACTGGCTGATTCCTATCTTTTCAGTGACAGGAAGATAAGTTTACTGTAGTTGGGACATACATCTTACATCATTTTTTTGCACTTTCGTCTTCCAGATTGGCTACAAGCACATCTTCTCAAAAGATTTGCTGTAAAAAGTAACTGCAAATGGAAAACTCAGTCAGAAAGTGCCCCAGCACACAGAGAAAATGTTAATTTTTTAGTTTTTCTTTCTGTATGTTGACGTCTCACACATAATACTAGTGCGTGTTTTGTGCCTCTCCCAAGCTTTGAATACGGAATGTTGTTTGGCCAAAGGTCATCAATGTTTACCTGTACCATGAATATTATGAATATTATCAACTGGCATTGGTAAGCCAACCATGGTGTGGTGTTGTGGTGGCATTCATTTCTGTACTAGGAAGAAAAGCAACCATGTCTACGTAGTCGCAAAACATCATTTATCATGAGGAATAATTTGTCATTTGTTCATGAGAACCTTATTCTGCACAGTACATGTAGAATATATTGTTAGGATTCCTCTGCCTGTTGATTTTTTTTTTTGTCAGTCTCCCGCCATTCCTCACATTTTGTCTGATTAAGTTAGAGTGTATCTGAGCGGTTGTGTACATCAGTGATTGCGAACATCGTCCACCCCTGTTGGTTCTATAAAATCATTCTGAGTTTTTGCATACAGCCAATACTACATGAGTAAAGCAGTTCAATCATTTTAAAAACATGGTGTGAATCAAAACTCCAGTGCTCAAAAAAATGTGCAGTGCAAGTTTGTTGCAACTTTAGAAACCTTTGCCTCACCCTTATGATTCATTAACCTCTAATCCTTATCTGATAAACAAGGAATCGATCGGTGCTTACATTCTGTGCCACCGTCTTATTGCCATTGACCTTCATTCTGCGATAAGGTTGAACGATGAAATTTGCCGATGACTTTGCATCGTTAACAGCACGATGCAAATTCATTTACGATATGGCAGCCTCAGAAATTAAAAGTTTTGTAGTAACTACAGTACTGTAGCATTGATGTAATTTTTATTAGGAATGCTCATATTAAAAAGAAAATCAACCGTTGTCTTCATGTTTGTTTATTGGACAATTGCCTGAAATAACCTAAAATGTCTACATTACTAGGTTAAAACTCTTTACAGTTTACTGGATCAGACTCTAAATTCACTGTGGTGTTTAAATGTAGTTTCCTTTTGAGTATGGTACTTGGTAGTGTGCCTATCGATGATACTGTCACTGAAATTCTACTATTTAATTCTGCTTGTTGCATTGAATGCCAGTGGACGTCAAGTCGGTTCTGACCCAACTCGGACACAGCTCTTGCGTTTTGGTGGGGCATGACTGGGGAGGCGTCATCGCATTGTATTTTGCTGGTGCGTACCCCGATCTCGTTGACAAGCTCATCATTCTCAATGCTGCTGACGTCGCTCAGATGCAGACTGCGTTATACTCAGACTTGAAACAGATGTTCATGTCGTGGTAAGTGTATGTCATGTTTACGTCAAGTGAAAATGCCACAGTATCACAATAAAGCTACAGTATGGCCCTAGTGTCTCTGACCTAACTGATCATGAGCACCGGTATGTCCAGTTTCCTTGAGTTCTGTAAACATTCACACAGTCCTGGCAACATCCGCCCCCTAAGGGGTGACGTAAACTCGAACTTTGGCTTAGCATAATTCCATGAACAGAACACTTGCTACACTAGGTGAGGGTTGAGAGTCTTTTTTCTTTATACTGAGCACCCTCACTCATTTTTGCCCTACAAGGTGATTCGCAACAAACAACAGTTGTCATTTTCACCCTTATGAAATCTGTTTCCACGTTGGATGGGTCGTTTGAAAGGATACCATAGGGTACCGTCTCCTGTGCAAAACAACTAAATTGTTCTGCTGCATTAGAGACTGTCCTTAATCAAGACCTTTTTTGGAAGAATTGAAAAGACCTCTCAATAGATCGTAAGGAATCAGACAACACTGCCGTTGATCGTTTCGTGTGATCTCCACGAAGTGCCCCATCCTCTCGGTCGGTCCCCCTGTGAATCGTTCAGATTAGCCTTTCCATGAAAAATTTAAAAATGGTTGTGAGAATGACATCACATACTGTTCAGAGCATTTTGCCACCCCCCCCCCATTCATCTCACCTGGTAAACCATTTGCAGGTATCCTACCAACTGCATCGGCAGACACTGACTTGTCAGTGTAATTTTCTCTCTTTAGAATAAAGTAAGCTTAATTTCACGATCTCCTCAAGAATAGACTGTGGCTAGTTTGCTCAAGAATGTGCATTCTGTTGTTAATTGAGAGATCCTTTTGTCCTTGCTACAGTACATGCAGACACTTTTGCATGTTTCTGTTTGGAAGAAGATTGTGCAGAACAGACTGTGAAAGGCTTTCTGGCAACTTTCAGGAGCAGAGTACAGTTCTCTTAAATGGTTAAGTTTAGTAAGTTTCAGGATCGGGATGCCATCTTTGGTTCATCGAGGACCTACACCATGTTGATTGTTAATGAAACTGGCAATGCTTGACTTAGTCTTCTAGACTAGTGTTCAGATGGTAATGTGGCAGGGGTGCACCAATCGATGCAAACCGATGCAAAGGCAGACCTACCCCCGGGACTGCCGTTTTGACATCCCCAATTTTTAGCCACTTTCCCAAAAAGTTGAAGGCAAGAGGAACTTGACAGCTCAGAAGTTTGCAATACTGGCTGCACAGAACAACGCGCGAGAAATGTCTTTCACGGTCTTACTAACGTGTGCCTGAGTGTGCAAATAAATGTCACATTCTCTTGAGGTTAAATTTCCAACTGAGCTACAACACCACCAATACTTTAGTTTCCAGCTCTGCCTATATTTGGAAACAACATTTCAAAATTGTGACATATATTAGTGGATACAGTGACAACAAGAGTGTGAAAGGTTTGCAGCAACAAAGCAACAATTTTTCTTGTAAGTCTCTTTTTCACAATCCTGACCAACATTGCATGTTTAACCCTCTGGTTTGAAAGACATGGAAATATTTTAGTCCCTTTGATGTGATGGAGCTTGATCAACTTATTAATATCTCATGAGACGGCAGTCAGGCATGGTTGATTTTCGTCAAACCGATTAAAATCCTTGGTTTTTATTTTAAAAGAAAAAATTGTGGTTTAAATTCATGTATTTGATTTAAAGTGGCTCATTGAGGTGGTTCCCAAGATTTATGATATTTTATCACACCTGTTGAGTATTATTCATATGTTGATGTTTAATGGTCAAACTAAGAGATTCTGAAGATCTGACATACTGTACAACTCTAGTAACAATGATAAGGTACAAAGCGATCAAAATCACCCACTGAAAATCTGTCACCAGACACATTTTAATATAAGGTATACACCAAAGGCAACCTCTGTTCATAGCAAACTACAGTTTTACACATTTTCCATAAATGCATGATTAGATTACGTGACTAATGACTCTAATTAGAAGTATTGACATCTTATATAGTTCCCTTCAAAGCTGTCACAGAATAAACTATGTCAATTCAATGAGTCTCATTTAATCACTGTTTTGGATTTAAGTCATGATTTTTGAAAAGAAAATAAATTTGAATAAACAAACATTTCTCTACAGCTAAGTACTCTTTGCATGTACTCGTGTACAGTGAATAATGTTATTATGGAATGATTTCAAAACAGTATGTAGACACGTTCTACGAATGTTTCATTGCCACTTGCAAAGAGTATCGCATTATATTTGTATTAAGTAAAAATTAAAATGTGTTGTTATTTGAGACAAGACTGGTGAAAATAATCTGAGATGAAAAAAAAAAAATAATAATTGCAAAGAGTAACCGTAAACTTGTGACATTATGAGGGAGTTATCCAGCACAGACCGATGTCACATAAAATATTAATATGACCAATCCACCTTTAAGTTTTGCATGGTATGGTCCTTTTAGTTTTGCGGGCTGCCACGCTGTGTGAAACGTTTTCAAGTGGTAATCATCCGAGGGATCTCGTCATCTTTTTGTTCCCCAGGTACATGTTTGCATATCAGATACCTTGGATCCCGGAGTACATGGTTGGATTAAACTTTGATATCCTGAAGGACATGTACGGCAAGGGAAACAAGAATGTAACGGAAGGGGATGTTGAAGCTGTAAAGTTTGGACTCTGTCAGCCCGGTTAGTGTTAAAATTAGTTGAAGCTCTAAAAATATGTGCAACAATTAATTGGATGTCACCCATTTGCTTGGTTCTTCATAGCGAATCGAGGAATTTGTGACCTGTACCTGTCAGGTATGTAGATCCCCGACAAAAGTGTAAATGTTATCATTAACATTGGTGTGTCGACAGTTATTTACAGTATCTCTCAGGTAGTGTGGAATGGGTTGTACTGGTGTAATACCTACACTTCACCTTCTCATGGGGTCATTTTGCCATGTTATAATATTATACGCTTTGGTTCACTTCAGACAAATGGTAGCATTGAAAGGCTGTACAAAATGTAATGTGATCAATGCTTCTGAAAGCCTTTTTGGATATCATCTGATATTGACCTAAAGAAGTGTGTTGTTGTTCACTTTATCACGGAACCAGGTAATAATTTTGGAATGCCTTAGGGTTAACGTGGGGGCAGGCCTTGAATTTTGAGGCATGCAAGTGCCATTGGACACCATCGCTCGCCTCAAATCACCGCGAGGAGTGATAAAGAATTTGAAATCAGATAAACTGTCAAAGTCTAGTGAAACAGCGCACCTACCACACTCCTTAAACTCTGCCCATGTTGTGAATATTTTATAAAAAGGTCAGGTCATTGAATATTTATAAGAAAGTCAGGTCATTGAATATTATTGGTAACGAATAGTCGTAAGTTCCACCTGAGCACTGGTTGTAGTGTGCTGCGTGATACATGTGCTTACACTGGTGTGACATGTGGAAGGTTTTTTTGCTAATGAATCTATTGTTCACCTACTCCTCACAATTCACATAATGTGCTCGAATCATGTCTCGAGAAGACCTTTTCTGCATGATGGAACATTACCTGATATCCACATATACCATACCATAATGGTTAGGGCATGATACCCTCGAGAAGGCAAAAACATGTATGATATCATGTTAGGATTGGCTGTACTGTTAACATCGCCCATAAATAAACATGACATTATGTGTAATTGGTTGAATTTGAAACAGTGGTCGCGTGTGGTCAATATCAAAGAACTTAGAAGTAAATTGTCAGGAAAACATTTGCCTGAAAGTCAAATATATTCTTTCTACAGTTGCTGGTGAGAAGTGAATGTCTTACCAGGAATCTGCCAGTGAGAGACCTGTGACTGTTTCTGCTCCATAGAGTTGCACAATTCTCGTGCTGTGAGTGATGTGTATTGGCAGCTGTGAGATGATGAACCAGCCATTTACGGATTAAAATACTAGCCAAGAGTACCTCATTTCTATTTAGTTGCTGTTTTTGTTCCTCTTTATTCAGGCACACTGACTGCAACTATGAATTACTACAGGGCCAACGTCACTTCGCCCATGGTGTCGTACCAGAGGAATGCGATATTGTGTCCCACTTTGCTGATCTGGGGTACGGGTGACAAGTTCCTCGGCATGGGGCTGACCAAAGGCCACGAGAAATACGTCCAGGACCTAACGGTGTCATACATTGAGGGCGCCAATCATTTCCCCCATCAGCATAAGCCGGAGGAGGTCAACAAGGCCATGAGAATGTTCCTGCAGGGGGATGGCAGCGAGGAGGTCGTAGACATCATATCCTGATTTTTATCCGTTTCCTCTTTTCGTGCAGTCCGCTTTATGTCAGTGCATCGCAACAAGCTTGACGTAGTGGGGGATGCATCTGACACCCACAGACTGTGAGATAGTTTAATGGAAGCCAAGAAACTGAATGGTCTTCATGTCAATGTCTTTTTGTTCCCAGAGATGGGATGTGCAACTGTGAGACTCGTTAAAAAGTAAAAACAGATATCGTAGCTGTCATCGTTGCGTCCCTTTGAATCACAATCTGCTCACAGAAATGCAATTTTTTTTTTCTAGTGCTTCTATCAAAGAGTTGTTGAAGAACTGTGTGTGTTAAAAAAAAAAAAGTAGCAATTCTCATGGTGTTATTCTTTCACTGAGTTTCCACATCACTTGTGATAGAGAGAAAATATAATGAAGTAGATCATGACAAAACTTGTCATAATAGACACTATTATAATAATAGATTGCAATTGTTAATAGAAGATTGCAAAGAATGTCTGCAGTTGTACCCTGGTGGTGATGGTGATAATAGTGATGATGATGGTAGTGATGATGATGGTGATGATGATAATAATGAAGATGGTGATGATGATGGTAGTGATGATGGTGGTGATGATGGTAGTGATGATGATGGTGATGATGATAATAATGTTGATACTGATGATGATGGTAGTAATGGTGATTATAATGATGATGGTGATGGTAATGATGACGGTAGTGATGATGATGGTGATGAAGATAATGATAATGGCGTCAACAATGATGATGACAATGGTGAAGGTGATAGTTATGACGTTGACAATAATGGTCATGGTGTCATTGCCAAACTTGTTTTGTATTCTATTGTAGACTATTATAGACTTATAATTTTAGAGTAATAATTAGAGAATCCCATAATTTTAATGGTATCGTGGCAGGATAAGGGTCACTTTACCTTTGAACGAAGTTTCTGTTTAGCTGATTGTGGCATCGGAACTGCCATCTCCATGAATTGCAAACTGCACTGTATTGTCCTTGGATCCTTTAATTTATGGCACACAGGAGAATCAAATAATTTACATTTTTCTTCCTTTTCTTGCTACTTCAAAGAAAAATGTAAAGGAAGAACCTCAACCCCCCCCCCCCTCCAAAAAGGAGGGATAGATTTTTGAAACCTTTGCATTTTCAATTACAGTAACCCTTTCTTTCAGCAAATCCGTCTCCACACTGCACCTTGGTGCAACATGTGCAGCTGCATTTGTATACAGTAGTATAATGGTGTTCACCCGTGCCATCCATTTTGATGCGGTTTAAAAACGATTTTGTGAACTTGAATTCTCTTCGGTCCCCTGTACGTAGTATCAAACAGAATATGATACTGGTGGTAAATGTCACATTGGTGTATGAGGGACTATTTGCCGAAACTTTCGTAAGATGATGTGCTTTGACTTATAAGATTAAATGTGTGTTGCTGAAGAAAGTCATTGTCAAATGACCTTTCAGGAGACTAAATTGGAATAGCTGCATTTAGCAGCCATTTCCAACTTTAGATTCACTTACACTCATGCATGTAATGCGTACACGGCGAACATAACACCAAATACAGATAAGATACTCTGCTACATGCTTAACAGACTTCATGGTTTGTATATCATAGAATGCATATGATAGATTATGATATGACCCAAAGATTCACGTTTTTTCCCTGGAAAGATAGGCTGAATGAGCCTTTTCAATGCTAGTGACATTATATCATGCTCATTAGTAATTGTTTCCATATTTTAGAGCAGTGTATCTTGCAACATGCATTTATTTTCATTACATGTTTTTCATTGCCTCAGCTTGGTCAGCTTATTGTAAATTCAGAGTATTATTGTCTTTCATTTTGCTCTTTTGCATGCTTATTCATTGGTGATATGTGAGGGGGGGGGGGGGGGGGGGGGGGAGAAGGGGTGAGTGAGTTTCATTTAGACCATTTCTTAGGTCTGCTTAATGATTTCAGGCTTTCAAGCGACTCCTAGTGAGCTTGCTTTCTCGTACTCTTCATTCCCTCCTGATTTCTTTCTCAAAAAATCCTACTTTTGTCTACCTTTCTGACTTGCCCCAACTAAAAAAAGAAGAACTAAAAGAGAACAACTAGTGCATGTTACTATGGCTGGGCCAACAGGTGATGATGGTGACATTTGTGAGTAGGGAAAAACTGGAATGTGTCACAGCACATTGTCAGCTCTGGTGTTAGGTATTGATGAAAGATACTCCTGTAAGCCTTAGTAAAGACCTACACTTGTCATTCCTTTGATCAGCATAATCTAATTTTTCTCTTAATTTAACATTATCAACTCCTACCTTTTTTTTTATCTTTCATTCTACTTTTTAACCTGGGTCCTCTTGAAATTGAGCCTGATATTTGAATATGCATGGAAAGAATAACTCAATGAACCAATTCTTTCATTGTAGAATAGATAGTCTACAGCCATGCCTGTTCAGTGATGGATTGCTCTTTCAATGTTCTACCTTGGAAGTCCAAGGCAAAATTCAGAAACAGCGTAGCAACAGTAACTTTCGATCTGCTACCCCATTGCAAAGAGCACCACCAATCATTGTTCAACTGAGGACGAATTTGTGTATTTAAGCATGCAGTCATGATTGCTTTACGGTTTGTAAGTCTGGTCGCATTTGCCACAGGAGTGGAAAATGATAACCGTGAGAGCCCTTTCTCTGCAGCAAACAAAAGCTCAGGGTGTAGTGTTGTGTTCAGCAGAACACCCCAACATGGAATGTACATTTCAAATACGTCCAATGTAGTTTGACATGTAAAACAATGGCACAGTTCGAGCTTGTTCCATATTGCTCATTTAGCTACAGTTATTCCAACACTGAGAACACAGCCAGGAAAAGTTTAGAAGAGGAGGATTCCAGAATGAAGGTATGATTGTGGGCCACATATCCGCAACAAATGAGGTGATTTGGGTGTCTTTTAAGTTTGTTAGCCATAATTGAATTGAATTGAGTCAGTTCGACCCATAAGAGTGTGTAATAAAAAAGTAGGCAATCATAACTGAAACATGTGCTAGTAATAATGGGAAGTTGTTTTGATGAATCTTGAATAATTTATGCCAAAGTTTATCAGTGGAGTCATCTTGATAATAAAAATAAAATACAGCTTTATTCTGAAAAAATACTGAAAAAAAATCACTGCAATTTTCTACTACTGTTGAAATTATTAAGTTTTTGTGTTTTGAATTTGTATCTTTATCAGTTATTAGCATAATGGACCCCTGGCAAACCTACGTAGTATGGATTGACCTTCCCCATGCTATAGTTTCACACTTTCAGGATCACCTTGGACAGTCTCAAAGTTGGATAAAGGTACCTCACTTTTGCGTAATGTCACTTCAATGGTCGAGTTCATTACATCAGAGTAAGCTACTGTATGTACAACAGTAAGACCACGCACAGGAAAGGATAATGAGTGTCTTGAAAGAAGTTGAACTACTCAATTTTCATCAAAATTTCTTTTTGAAGTGCGGAAGGGTTTGCACTTCCATTTTAGGAAATCTAATTGAATCAGGCAACATCATAATAACATGAATATTCATGTTGAAATCCACAACATGATATCATGCAATTTAATGGTAGGGAATGGAAATTTCGTAAATATTGCTGCATTTTAAAAGTGAGTTACCATGCACAGCTTCTGTGACTAGGATCCATTGTGCTTGGGGTAATTAATAGTTACAACTGCAATCCACTATAAAAGCCTCCCACCATTGTCATAATATCAGATTTTGAATACTGTTGGGAAGGCAAATGGTGCCAATACAATGTAGGCTGCACCACCCTTGACATTCATTGGCTCATTCTCTCTTGAAAGCTTCAAATGTACCAATGTACCAACCTTTGTTGATTAATATCACAAATGTTCAGAGTGTCAAGAACATTGCATTCTAATGTCAAAGATATTTGGGACCAATTGTTCAGAGTTTCGGGAACATCACATTCTAATGACAAATTTATTGAAGGGGAAGAGGGGGGAGGGGGTTGGATGAAGTGTGACATGTTGAGACTTTCAAGAACATCACATTCTAATGCCAAAGATAAGGGGGGGGGGGGTAATAAAGCAAACACTAAGAGTTTCCATAACGTTGTATTCCAATGCCGAAGAAGCAGAAGATAATTTAAGAGACACGACACAAAAGAAGACAACAGCAAGAAGAATACAATGGGGTACTTCAACCATGTCATTATTGATATCGATAAACTATTCTGTAATTAACGAGACATCGTCTCAGACGATTCTAAAACAGTCCCACATGCCATCACCAAAAGAATTCTACTGTTGTTGATATTTACAGGAATACAAGAAAACGAGGGTCCAACGGTCAGCTCCGGCGGTGTAATCGTGTAAAACGCCGGCACCGTTTCCTACGAGATCATTGTGACGGGGGTCTGATATGGACCACAAGCCATGAAAATGGTTGAATAAAACATGGTTGTAATTTCATTCATGTTTAGTGTGTTTTGACACATGCTTTGACATGAGCTCAGGCTGTGCAAAAAAGGAAAATTGATGAGAAATACCACCCGATACTGTGCCTTGTTCTGAAGAAAAGGAAATGTCCGTTATTTGAAGGACAAATTTGTTGACAGGTGTCTGAATAAATTTTGTGAGGAAACCAATCAATGGACTTTCGGAGGTAAAGAAGAACAATTGATACAGTTTGGACAATGAGCCTTATTGCTGTTTGGTTTGCTCAAATCAAAGGGTGTTTGCTTGAAATTGCTTTTCTCTTCTCAATCTAAATACAGCTGACATAAAAACAGCAAGATCAAATTAATAAGTTCTGTCCATTCGATCAACTGATAAAATCAAGATGCCTTGCGTTGAACCGAGTCTCAGTAGGGACTTTCCATTGATACGTCCTCTAGTCAACTGCTACGATTGCTTCGTCATTTTTGAGCCTATGCGCATGCATAGGCTCCACTACACAAATCGTCCACTACACTAATCAAGAACGTGTAAACCAAGGTTTTGCCATCCTCCATGTGGATTTGAAGAGGGAGACGACGTGACGCATGCACATAGGCTCAAAAATGACGTAACAATCGTAGCAGTGGACTAGTGGACACATCGATCGAAAGCTCCCTAGTGACATGCAACGTGAACTTTTGTGAGCTGTGAAATGACTGGGCAAATTTGTAAACTTTGAAGTTAGGATTTGAATTTTTGTCACGATTGAAAATATTTTGCCAGCAAAGGTATCGCAACATGCCTCTCCTCCCTGCCCCCCCCCCCCCAACCTCCAGGAAAAACCAGAAACTGAGACAGCAAATCAAGCAGCAAACTACTGGAGCATAAGAATGACACTGACCAACTGTCTTACGGGATTGATCAGTGCGAACAGTTCTAAATAGTGTGAAATGTACTGACACCACGAAGGAAGAGCATGGTATGGATGGTCCCATTGTAACATCATATCAAAAGCAGTTCATCACAGTCCACAGTATCATCCAACTCAAGTTTTGGTCACTGGCCTCTGAGACTTAAAAGTTTCTGACCTGTTATCCACTATTAGAGTCACTATATAGCTTGACCAAAGCATGATTCTATTCCAACATTCCAAGAAGAAAGGGAACGAAAAACATGAAACACTGAGAAATGGCAGTCAAAACCTAAAACCCACTGGCTTACGTTCGTGGATGTACGTCTGTGGAAATGAAATGAATTATCACACTTTCATCCACTACTGTATGATGGAAGTGCATGGATTGAGCAATTTCTCTTTGAAGGTCAAAGGCCGCACTCAAAACGACATTTTTGGATTGTACCATTTTTTTTTTTTTTTTGCAGTTTGTCAAAGGAAAATAAAAAAAAAATACAGATGCATGCAGCCACACTAATGCACAAAGTCTGTTCTTTATATTGGGTCAATTTTTAAAACAATGGGTCTCTGTTAAGTAATTTTTAAGTAATGAAATGCCATTTTAGTCACAACTTAGAGGGATAAAAGTAAGTAAAAGCAAAAGATTAAAAAGAAATTTCCATTATATTCATATACGCGTTTAAAGTCAATTTTAAGACTAGTATAAATCTTTTTGTGGATGTTCCCCGAGCGGAGGAAGAAACACGTTAAAAAATAACCATCATCCCTCCTCCTATTATGGCCCTGCCAAATTTAATTACTTGAAAACCTACAAAAGATAAAAGAGACATCAAAATTAAAAACAAAGAACCACCAAAGCAGTATCAAATGATTTCAGCTTAAACATATTATTACAAATATAATACAGAGGGAGGGAGAACATGCACACATAATAAAAGGTAAATGTGCGTATAAAGTAAAACAATAAATAAAACCGGTTATATCTACAAACATTGAAATGAGCATTCACGATCCCCATCGACGGTATGCCATCTTGCATCGTACCTGATAGAGATCAATTTTTTTCCAATGAACATGGATTTATTTCCACATTCTGTGGTGATATGGTGTATGAAAGCATTTTAGTTGTGGGAGAAATATAACCTCGATAGAATTGCCACCCTTCGGGGAAATGCTCCAGCAACAACTCAACAGTGGTCACTCACTCTTCATGAGAGTGCGATTATAGTTTGCTCCTAGAGAAGTCTTTCTAGTTTTCACATGATATGTTAATTTTAGCACATCTTGAGTAAAACACTTCATCAACATTTTCTGGAGAGCATTAAGGAGCAGTGGCCAGAATTCATTTAAGAAAACTGGATATAAGCAAAATGCCAGGGATGACATAGAATGAGATTCGTCTCTGTGATCACATCATTACAATGTCAAATTATGTATACCTTACACAATCATCTGAGGTACACCATTTTCTGGCTTGCAAATTTTGAGACCTCTTGGTTATATTTGCCCATTCCTTCTTGTCTGCTGGAACAGCTTTAACCAATTTTGACCCGTCCCTCTCTTCTTTCACTGATTACCCTGTTTAGCCGTGATTAATTCGAAGCTCTTTTAGGACGTCGCATTTCTCGCAGGTGTTTCTCATCTCACCGCACCGGCTGGATTCCCAGTTTTGTGGTGAAGCTAGGCAACAGGTGGTTGAATTTCATGATAATATACCCACCGGGGTGGGGGTGGTGGGGGCTGGGAGGGTGGTGGCGATGGTTACCGCATGTTGTGAGGGACGCATTCCATATGGAAATTACAACCATTGATCGTCTTCAGCACTACACGACAGTATCTAATAAGTATCATGTGATGCAAGATGCTAACCAGCGGCTAGACAGCATTTGACTGCACATTGGATCTACAGCTAGTAGTTGTACTGTACCCCCCTCCAGCATACCCCCCTCTCCCACTCCACTCTATTAATTTCTCAGTGTCATACAATGTTTTTCTTTGAATAATAGTCACTCGTTTGAAACATCAGAAGAAACAAAACTTATTGTGGCTTTCAAGCTACGTAGTACCAGAGTAAATCAAGCACATACAGTGCATACCCTCCAATGCCTCCCCCCAGATGTTTATTCTTCCAAGTTGTTTGGGGCACAGAAGAGGGACAAGCATTAAGGACAAGTTGCAAGCTTAGTTGTAGAAGCCTGAATCATTTAATTCAAACTTTCCTAGATACATAGCATTTACTGCTCTGAGAAATATCTCTGTTAATTGTCAACATATATGATCCTAGTGACAACTAACTTTAATAGCGATGCACATACCTGGAATTCAAATTGTTACCATAGTAATGCCCCTAGGCTGTGGATCCACTGAAGGGTGGTCTCTCGCACAACAAAGATCAAACTGCATTTTGAACCTTTGTTTAATATCACAGCGCATAAAATTGTTAGCTCATACTAAAACAAAAGGCTAGTTCAACATCCATTAGAAAACTTCACATATAGTACACAAATAATATATATATATATCCAAAAATGATCACTTAAAATACAACACTGTTTAATACTGTCAGACACCAAACAAGTTCTACATGCAAAAACACTAAATTTTCATGACTGGTTAGTTTCATTCATCAAAAATATTTTGTAGTGAGGCTGAAATGGTCTTTGGTTTCAGCAACTTCCAAGTTCAGTTCTTGAACGCAACTCAAATATACCAAAAAGGTATCAACAAGCTAAAGAAAAATGCACACCGATGAAATTTTTCACCTAAAAGTTTGACACAAGCACAGAATAAATCACGCAAAAACTTTTTGGCCAGCTTTTATCACCTTTTGCAGTGTCTTTGCACCACGAAAAATTGACATGAGCCATAAACCCACTTAAGAACTTTACTTCCCAGGCTTATCTTTTTATTTGTACCCCTTCCCATCCCTCCCCCACAAACTTCTCAATGCAGTTGTCGATTCTTTCACGGGTCTTTCTTCGCATCCCTTTGTGGGGCCCCCTGGCGGGCAGCTGCTTTGGGAACACAATTTCACTGACTTTATGTGCAGAAGAGAGATGTAATAATGAATGAAGAAGATGGAGCTAAATTATGAGGGTTCTTCATCTGTTCACCTGGTTGTAGCATGAATAGCAACAGAGCCGACTGTAGTAAGAGTAAGAGCACAATCGAGAACGGGCGACCTTGTTGCAATAGCTGAACCGATCTCGACAATCTGCGAGGCGAGAGAGATCGAGAGAGAGATATAAGGAGTTGGTCGTGAAGTTGAACACAAAATACAAAATAACTGTCACACATAGGGACATGGAAGCTGGTAAGAATGAATCTAGTGACATATGAAGTGTGCAGAGATCTGAGGCAAAAGGACAGACATGCACTGCTGAAGTGGCTTCATATGTTAAATTTGGACTGCTGAAACTAGACTTTCCACCATTTGCAAAACATTCATGGTTGCTGCTATTCAACTTATAAAAAAATTTTGGATTGGCTTTTGTTCAGAATTTTGCAGTTTCATTTTATCAAATACAAGAGCATTCCACTGCTCTTTATCAATGAAAGCACCAAATATTAATTATGCAGTGTAAGGAACAGTAAAATAAAAATTGCAGGACCTTAGAAGGTCACGAAAGCTGTCACTATTATATTTTGTGTCCCAATCAAAACCAAAAGGCCTGTGAAGATTGTGACAAAGCAAGAAAAAATGAAATAATTTGACTAAAATCATGTGATTTTGATTACCAACCAACTAACTGTTTTAAGAGTAAACAGCATGATCTCATCGAAGTGAGGGAACTTCGAGTAGTAGAGTCAGATTAGAGATTGTGAGCGCATGCAGGAATACAGAGCTTGCATCCGGTTAAATTGTAGATATATAGGGATTAAAATGAAGAAGTATGGTTAGTACGGGCATGCAAAGGTTTTAGATGAAAATCAATCCGAAAAAAAAGATGCATTATCTCGAAATACTTTGCAAGTGTGATTGTGGTTTGACAGCATCAGTCAAGAAACCATCACCAAGAGTGTTTGTTACATATACAGGGATACAATGTACACATACCAGATAAAATTCATTCCCTATCTCATTTTCCTACACGAAATGTTCAAAATGCTACACAAATGGAATATTCTGCAGCCATTTTTGTGAATGCAACATAGGGGTTTTCTCTAATTCTGTGACAAGTTACTCAAGAAACATAAAAACTGCACTGCAAATTTTGAACACTGAGTTACTGCTATTCCCTGGGAAATATTTTCGAATCATTGCCTTGAAAATATCAACGAACTGTATAGGCAGGGCCAAGGTTGAAGTTAAGGTTAGCTGAACCAAGTGTCACTCTCTGTTCAAAAGTGTCTCCTGGTTCTATTGCCCTTTTCCTTTTTTTTTTACGGGTAATCGCAAGACACTTTGCATTGAAAAGGAGAGAGTGATAATTTTCAGTTATGTATGCATATAGCTGATTTTCAATAATGACCTATGACGGGTGATACTTTCAGGGACAAAAGTGGTGCCTGGATTAAACATTTTTTTTTGTTTTTTAGGGGGGGTTAAACAGACCCTGTTTAAGCAAGAAATGGTCCCCAATCATAACCAGGCACCGGGTTCATTCCACCCTTGGGAAGGTCAGTCTGCATTATTCAGAGAACATAATATTGTTCAAGGAAATGATGGACTGTGAGAGTGCACTGAAAGATTCCTCTATCTTGTCTATCCAGCGATTCGAATAACTACCATTAAGGGAAAGGTATCTCTGCAGCTAGAAATATGCACACAGAAACAGACAAAAACATTAAGACAATTTCTTATTTAATATGTTACCAGATTCACCATGACACTGGTGACTAAACTCAACATATCACTTCTGTAAGATCTTCAGTAATGTTGATAACGCAGCAGGCTAACCTAATAAGGTTATCTTCTGAGGTCTCAGGGATGGTACCACAGGAGGGATAGAGGGAAGGGGTACTTGTCACCCCAAAATTTCTAGATACAGTGAATTTTTGGCAAACAGTGCCCTTTTTGGTATTATATTTTGTCCTGAGATTTCTCCAGAGAGCTCTTTTAGACATTTATCTAATTCCCAACTGTAAGAGTCTTGTGCCCCATAGATACTTACAACCCCCCAACTGTAAGAGGGTAATTGCACCCTCCCTGTCAAAGGTGAGTATAACGCATGATGTGCTTGTATTACGCCACTTTTCACTTGCCTCTTTAACCTTTTTATAGATATGATTCAAACAAGACTGGGAGAGGAGGGTGCACTGAAAGAGCATGAAAGTGCTCTGCCAGTCGTGGAAGGTGTACTACGGTGACAGAAGCCAAAGTGTGTTGATATAACAGGCGTGCTTTGTTTTAAAAAGTCATGCCCATCATTTAATTACAAACAATGCCACTGACTCATCTGAATATATGACAGCTGTCAATCATTACCCCATGTAAACACTGTGTACCTTATTCGCATGATTTAATATCTACCTTCTGACAATTAGGCAAACACAAGTTATGAGGGGCTTCAGAACAATCTACGGACTTTAAACGTCTATGCACGCCTTCTCCCATAATTCACATCTAGATTCTAGGAAATGAATTACGACTGTATATCGATATATTATTTTCTGTACTAACACATGGTGTGCATTTCTTGATTTCTTTTGATGTGGGAAAACCATGCTTACCTGCACTGAAGAAAGACTATAAACAAGTCATCCTTGCCTTATTCTGCCTTAATCCCCCCCCCCCCCCCAAGCAAAAATACAAACAAACAAAAAATAGGTTGGATTCAGGGGGTAAAAAGTACACAAACTCACAAACAAGAATGCATAAAAAGTAAGTAATGTTTAAGAACTTAACACTGAGTACAGAAGAGTAACACGTAAAGGTACAATGATACAGCAGCTGCGGAACTGTAAAACATGTCACCACATGGAATGAGAAAGAGAGAGTACATTCCTGGCGAAGTAATTACGTGACCGACCAACAAACCAACGAAAAGGAGTAATGCCTTGACTCGTACAGGTAGGATGATACACATGTGGAGACATTGCGGCAAGGAGAAGGGGGCGGGGGGTGGCACAATTATCAAAGAGACGCTGTGGAAGTGTTGATGAATGTATCTCCCAACTAAAGGAGACGATGATTAGAATGGTCTCACCTTCGGGTGAAAAGGATGTGAAAGATGGTGCATCTATAAGAAGGCACGGTAAACAACAGTGAAGATAAAAAAAAAAAATTAAAGGGTAAAACTTTGGTGAAATATAGTAAAACTTTCAAAGCAATGTGTGACACATTTAGCTGTCACAATCAGTCACAGTGAGTCACAATCATGATCCACCTTGGTGACCGAGACAACAACTGTAACACTTGCAAATTCTTTTTTTTTTTTTACACTGCATGACCAACAGTTACTTATACGTAATGCAACATAGTGCATTGGCACCTAAACTAAGAATTCATGCAGTGTACACAAGAGAAAAGAAAAATTGCAGATGACATAGTTCTTCCAAATTTTTTTGCTTGAAGGTACTTTAACTTTAGAGGGAGACCATGAGTCAGACTGAGTATGTTCTTCAAAGGTGATTTTTTTACTTGATAGTAATTTCACTGCTTTTGTAATATCTGAGACTAGCACGATATTTGAAACTGAATCAATGGCTGTTTGAGACATCTCTGTGGTGGCTAGCTAGAAGCGGCAACTTCTGATGGCTGCGTGATCCGAAATTTAACAAACTTCACGTTTTGAGGGACGCTAAATGATAAGCAGACCAGTACACTCTCCAAACTCCCCAATCATGCATTAAATAAAAAAAAATATATATAATGAAATTTTTGCAATATTCAGTATGATAAAATGAGAATGGTATTTCCAAAGCAATTGCTTGCTAAATGAGTGATAATAAAATCAAAGGCTAGATTGGTAAAAACAAAACTTGCAATGAATAGACTACAAGAAAGAGCAAGTGATTAACCATGCAATTAAAACCAAAGGCAATTTTTCAGAAGAAAAAAAAAGAAAGAAAACCATGTATGTACCATGCAGAACATGTACTAAATGTGCTGATGAGGAGCCCATGCTGTAAGACCTCAGGTATTACCGTCATCGCAATGTAGGTGAGCATACATTGAAGAGCGTCAGTCAAATGACTTTGATTAGAGCTTCATAAACCATTCTACTTTTGAGATCCAAATTTTTGTAGATTTTTCATAAACAGTTGTGAGTGTAGAAGCCATGCATTGACAGAAACACTTTACGAATTGTTGCCGTGAAATATCTGCAGGGCACATATATATAGTAGGGTATATATAGTTGTCGTCAGTTTGCGTTCCTGGGACAGGTTTTTCGGGAGTCATGATCCATTGTCTATCTCTTGTAGTCCAAACACAAGTTTTTAGGGTGACAAGACCTGCACAGCTGAGTCCCTTGAGTTCAACCGATGAGTCAGCATTAATGTAATTTAGATTGTTAGACTTAACATGGCAACCTAACAAAAGGTGACGGAGATCTATACTCTGGCATTTCATGCTCATGCTAGACAAAGTCATGAACACTAACATAGACAGTCTTGTTACTCGCACCTAGTCCTCAGAAAACACACATAATGTGCTAAAACCATGTCTCGAGAAGACCTTTTCTGCATGCTAGAACATGACTTGACATCTAGATATACCATAATGGTCAGGGTATATGTTCCTCTCCAGAAGGCAATGAACATTGTATGATATCATGTGAGGATTGGCTGCGTCACTCGTGATACCCATCTCTGACGGGTAATTACAGATAATCCCGACAAGTGTTTCCTTTTTCAAATTGAAACAGAACTAACCAAGGAGACTTCAATCTCCTTTCCAAACAGAAGAATTCCAAACTTGTTTGTCTGTTCCTAGAATCTATAGTTACCTTTCTGGGGAGTTGTTTGCCTTCGATTCTGAATGACACCGAGCGTATCAATGTGACATTCAATACAATCAATTATCTGATCTCATGGCTTCTGTATTTACATAGACAGCTGCTAATGATGATGATGATAAACAATGTTTTTTTTTTTGTGTAGGTGGGAATGCTCATGCAACAAATGAGTACTAATTAATGGACTATGATGGAGCATTAATTAATGGCCTTTTTTCTTTTATATGGGTGCCAAAAGTGTAAGCAATTTTTGATGTCCCACTCTTTTTTTCTTTAGGGGGTTGACAAATTTCCAACTTCCAAGGGACTCAATGTACTAAACCATTTTCAACAATATGTTTTGGAAATTTTACATGAGAACCAGAGATGAACAAAAGAAAGTTACTGATGTAACAACATACTCCAAAAGTATCAGAACCTGGTCCCTGAATGAAGCAAATTGCCCTGATTAGAACCCAGCCATTAAAGCAACTGACTGTGGCTGCAGCTTTCGTAGTTCCAAGTAATTTGTTACAATTACCATAAAAATTGATAATTGAAATGTCCAAATCTGACTGTCAGACTAAATATCTTCACTTTATTTGTACCTGAAACCTTTACTTGATTGCAACAAGATGACATATGGACACACAAAAGACACGTAGAGACACAGACATTGTGAAGGAGACAAACACAACCCGCTGATTTTAAAATGTGTTAACCTGAGCCAATGAGTTGAATCTCACGCCAACATGCCATCCTCCGATAAAAAGCAAGAAAATAAAAATCTGGTGTGACCTCACCTCAAACACCAACCCCCCCGACACCCCCGACCCTAAGATTGGGCCACTTTTTCCACTTATAAGGGTTGGAATATCCACAGTCTGTCATAGTTACTGAAGACTGAGGATATTGCAAATGCTGGAGGAATCCAAAACTTTGATCAAGGAGAAATTATCTCTTGTCTCTTTGAGATTCACACACACTTAGATGCAAGTTTGACATACACATGCATCTGCAAAAGTGTGTATTTTTTTTATCACATGTCTGTAGAGATAGGTGGTTTTTAACTGTTTTCGGTCCCATTTTCCCCTTCCAATTGGTCAGGCTAGGCACATCCCCCCCATCTAAAACCACACCATGAGTGGTTTTTCGGTAGTTCACCTTCACAGCAGACAGAATGTCTGTGGTCGATGGCAAAACAAGAACCAACGTATCACAGTTCAGTGCAAGTCACTACAGTGTCAGATCATTGGACTTGCGAGTTATTTTACACAACTGCAAATAAAATAGGGGCACCGGACAGGATTGGCAATCAGTACTCAAGTTACCCCCCCCCCATGAAATACCAAAGTTACCTCAAGGGGATAAATCCCCCCCCCCGGACCAACACTGGTGTAGGAGAATGGGATCTGCACAGGACATATGAACATGTCATCTCACTGAAGAACTAAATAGAAAGAGTTGAGACCATCTTGTCTCTTTGGTAGTTGTCACTTACTCGTCGGGGGTGTATTATCTACACATTCCTGAGGGTTACAGTTATCAGAGTCCGATGGCCGATCACTCTCCTCACAATCGGTGCTCGGTTCGAACGCTTCGTTTAGACATTTCACAGTCCTGGTCATCACCCCACCGTCACAACTTCTAGAACACTGCAAAAGGGAAGATACAAATCATTTTCAGTTCTTTTATGACAACTATTTCCGAACAGCCAAAGACTGTCCTGTTCTCTCCATTGCTGCGAAATAAAACTCAAGACGGAGACAAAATGGCTCATCGGAGAGAAATGAAAAGCACTGGGTAAAGCTAACAATTTACCTTTAAGGAGCAGTTTACTAACGATCGTCTCCGAAGCTTAATCCCTGTCAAACTTAATTATCCACAGTATCTATGCTTGATGAATTTCAAATCGATCATTTTTACACAGCTGCTTGAAGTGTAATTATCCAATAGTTTCGTCAACTGACCACCAAACTCCAAAACTCCTGATGAGGGTTTAGCCAAGAGCATGACGTAGACATTTGCTTGCACAGTGAGAGAGTCATGTGCCCCCTTCACCGCTGCTCCCTCCCCCACGAATAAAGTCAATAAATCTGTTAATTTTTCAAAACGCTCAAGAGCAGTTGGAAGGTTGGATGTACCAAACTGAAGTGCAAGCACCATCAATGCATGAAAAGAGGCTGAAACCATCCGTCGGAGGACACATGGATGGTCTTTCGATGACCTCTGGAATAATTTATTGCATTTTTAATGTCAGCTGAAAAAAAAAAGAGACAATCTGTACCTTTCCTTTATTGTTTTTCACCTACCACCACTTTCATGTTTTAATATCAATAAAACTTTTCAGATAAACAGTGAAAGCCACGATGGCACCAAATGGTTATTTTCATAGGAAGTGAATGAAGTTGCATTAAAGAGGTACTTCGACGTGACCGGATGCAACTAGACGAGTACGACGTTTTCCGAACTACCAAACTTTTGTTGGTCGTGTCTACCTGCATTTCCTCCAAATTCAGCTTGGCGCTTGCCTCACTTGCCTCAGTCATATACACAAAGCAAGGAGAGTACGGATGGTGGAATGGATAATGGCATACTGTCGAAATGCAGCTATCGAGGAAATACGCCACGGACAAATTAAAGGGGTTCTTGAATAAAAGAGAATGATATCAATGTCACCTGTCTTAAACTATCATTACAACACTTTGAAGACAGTCAAGGTAATGAAGAAATACAAAAGATATGCAAGAGGCCGTGCCTGTGTGACATCACAGAATGCCCATAATGCAATGCACCATTTTGAACTAGATATTTCCTAAAAAATCCATAACTTCAAAATGTAAAGTTTTATTCACAGATGGTTTCCAACAATAAAGAGATAAATATTCCTAAATCTGTATGAAATATCATCAACTTTCTCCAGGGCATGGCCAATCCCTTTAATTGTGTCACTTTTATGGTGCTCTTATTAAATAGAGTATTAAACAGCAATAAGACCATGAACTGTTTATTATTGTGCTGTTTTTGTATGACATGTACCACAAAGATGGGGTACTCCTTTTTTTCTTTCTTGCTGTAGTTTTCATTAATTGATGAACTACAGCGCAAAAGGTGGAAAATGGTTCAAACCACCCAGGTCTTTATAATTTCTTTGCTGATTTCTTTTTTCTTTTCTGCAGCTCTGTTTCAGAGATCTTCCATAAAAGATTTATTACGTCCAATAGAAGTCAAAATGACATGCAGCTTGCTTTAAATTAAACAGGAAACCTACAATATTTGGACAAAATAAAATTGATTGTGATCAACTTTCTTGGGGGTAACTGTGAGACACAAGAGACTTTGTCCGTGCGTCATATCTTCCTCATGAAAGAGATAAACTTGGATCATTTCAGAAGCCATGAAACAAAATTTGACATAGCAGCCAAAACCTTGACAAGATATTCCCTTCATTTATTAGACAGCAAGCACAGTTTACGATCAAATTTTTCTGTGTTTACCCTAATTTGTCACTAACATTCAAATTTGACTTAATCTGTAAATTATGGGAAGTTTTGGTCAATTATATTTAGTTTCTTTTTCATCACTTCACTTTTCAGCTCATAATCTGCACAGAAGAGTATGTACAGTTTCTCTCACAGGCTCTGTACATAAGAGTCACACTTTGGTCCATTGTATACTTTCCCCTGTCACTATGTTTAATAGACTGCAAAGGAATAAATTTGAAGGACAGATTAGACGTTACCCCTTGTAGAAAAAAGAAAAAAAAAAACTTGTAAGTGCACTAAAAAAAACCCCACATGCCTAAATGTCGCTTTTATGTTCATCAGTACCACAGGCAGACCATTATTGCAAAGGCATTCACAACCAGGCATGCATGGCATACGTACCTGTGAGAAGTCTGATGTGTACCACATGGATCCACACTCCCTTACATTGCACTCTTGGCTGTCGATCGGGCGCTCGTCTCTGCACTGGTCGTTATTGACCACGGAGTATCCGTTCCTGGATGACACACAAAGGACCATGCGACTCTGGGTGCCTGGTCCGCATTCACTTGAACACTGTTGGCAAATAAACCATAGATTGCAACAATTTTTTTTTCTTTGTGAGTAAAAGCAGAGAGAACTCAAAGCTGAGAAAATTTTCTGTTCCAAAATTTCATCACTTGTGGTATTACTAGGGCTGTAAACTGCCACAGTCAATTGAAACTATATACACTGCTTCACATCCAACACTTGGGGAAGGCATACAAATTTTGTAGCCACCAGATAAGACGTTGCGATATACAAGACGCAGCTTTCTTTCACATCTGCGGTTACTTACCGTCCCAAAATAGCTGTTTTAATTTTTAAATCAAAACAGGGTGTTTACAATTGCACCTACATGGTACACAGAGGAAGCAGCTTTAATCATTTTCAAAACATTTAGTCTCATGTATAAACATCTATGAAAGCTTCATCTCTTCAAAACACTGTGCACTGACAAGATGAAATACGAACGATCGATGCACAATTTGAACTTTATTCTTGAGGAACAAATAACTGAATTTCCATCTGTGAGGGACTTATTTCTTGGAAAGAAGGCCACCGACATCATTCTGAGGTGACAAATGCTGGTTTTCAAAAAAAGGATTTTTTTTTTGGCCGTAAAGCAAAGTATTATTTTCCCTTAATCTACATCATGATAGTGATGATGAGGTATGTGAGGAATGACAAGGTGATCACAAACACTTTCTACATTAACAGCTGTCTCTAACTTTCGAGACAACTTCCGGATGTCACCGCATGAGACAAGTACCACACCATATATCTCGGGCTTCAGCCACGGAGCCATTTTGATCATCTCCCCACAAAGGCTCAAAGAACTCAACAGCGACACTTTTAAATAAAGAAGGAAAAAGCTTTCTCAGCTAATCAGGCTTACTTTCTAAAGCCACCTGCTAAGTTCTGAACAAACAAACGAAAGAATTGCGAGGAGATGCATGAAGCTGCCTTAAAACCAGAGATCAAGGTTGAAGGATATGCCCGATATGACCGTGTCTTGATCTGGAAGTTTTGCAGACATCCCGAGTTATTTACATTGAAGGGAACATTTCAAGATTTTATGCAGATAAGAGAATGTTTTGACAATTGGATTCCAGGAGAGATGAAGAGGCCTGCGCGGATCCAATAAATCAACGTGGCGAATCATCCACCCATGTGGCCACCGTGACTGAGGAACATTTTAAAGACAGGAAGAAGGAAAAAACTAATCAAACCAAAACGACCTGGTGGCTCTTAAAGCGGCGAGACATTCAGGATGAGGACAGAAATGATTATTCACAGAGAAAAATATCAAACTATCTTTGCAGCATTTTCTGATATCATTGATAATCTTTGCTGGAATTATCAGACCTTGTACAATTAATACACATTGTTATCTCTGACAAATCAAGAGAGTACTACAGATGACTTCAGAAAAAAAAAACTACATAATTGCTAATACATTTACAAACAATTTTCTAGCAGGTCACTAGCACTTACAGGACACAAAATTGATATTTTTTAGTATTCTATTCATTGGCATTCACTGCACAGTAAGGACTGTAAAATGTAGTTGTTGAGGGTGAATTCATTGTCAGATTTTATACTATATTTTGCTGAAATTAATGTGACTATCTGGAGAAAATTTGCAACAGCTGATGCTCTTCTAAAGAGCAACACATCAGCTCTCCTTCTTCTGCTTTAACCTCCTCTATCAACTACTAAACTGAAATACCTTCAGGTCTGTGACTTTAGAAGATCATAACATCGTGGACACTAAAACTGTGAAAGCTATGCGAGTGGGATGAAGACCACATGTGGTCCTGCGACACCTGGAGGAGGTTAAGCTGCAACAGAAACCGGATGGCGATTAGTGCACGATGACAAAATAACCACCCACAACCCAGGTTTCTCAAAATAAAATGTTCTAAAAATAACATTTCGTTATATTTCCTGTGCATGACAAGAGTCAAGCACTTGAAATGATTTATTTGGAAGCTCTGTCTGCATCTTGAGTCGTCTTGTCAAGCCGGAGAATAAACGGAAGAATATCTGACATGTAGCTTGGGTGTGAAGGTACTTGGTGCTCACACTGTGTGAAGTACTGCTGAAGTACGGAGAGAGAACTGCGCAGATTAGTCAGTGAGAGCATTGGTAAGTCCACCATATTGTCTAACTGACCTACTCTTGAACTTAAATCTTTATCAAAGGTCTAAATGTTAACTCTGCAAATATGCTAAATTCACATCATGTGTCCAACAGTTTGCTTTCACCATGGTTACATGTTCTACACAGAGCCAATCAAACTCCTGTCCATTGATAATTTCTTCTAAAACTCACAAGAGTTTTTGAGGGTGTAATTTCTTCACAGGAAGGTTTTTTTCTCTTTTCATGCAGACGTGTAAAATTGTTGAAAATTTTGATGCTGTTTCAAGAAATCCTCTACAAAGTTCTAAATGCGGGGTACTTATCATTTAAAGTCATTTGGTAGACGATGGTCAAACTGTCTTTTCACATACATAATTGCTCACAAATCAAGCTTTTTGTCAAGTTAACTTATAGGTTGATCACAGACCACCCCTTCACCGACATTCTGGTGTTTGTCTGAGTTCAAATGAAGGCCTAAATACCTTCTGCACAAGTTTGTACCAGTTTCTGGGCCCCTGCAATCATGAAAGAAACACATTTTCAAGCTCCCTAATTACATTGCCCACATTTATCACATGAAAAGATGACAATGCAACATACGATGACACTCTGCTCTGCTAGCGAACAACACACATGGACCATCAGCAGAAATGGAACATCTGTACTATACATATTATGCATCTCACCTGAGACCATTCGGACATGACCCACTTAGCTCCGCAGGATGGCCTGTTGCAGGCTTTGGACACCCTTGGTTTGGTCAATCCGGCGCAAGTGTCCTGAGACACGGCGCCGGCGGCACCCGCCGTGCTGCATATCACATTTCTGCTCTTGTAGCCGCTGCCGCACTCGGCAGAACACTGAGAAGGGACAAAAAGAAGATGGTTATACTCTCTTTGAAGATATATATTTTCAAGTTTCGATATATATCTAAACCATTGTTACTGCTTACATTATTCTGATATACTTAAATTAGTGTACAGCTTCAAATAACGAAAGTAAGTCGATCTCAAATAGTGATTTCACTGAACCCAACACCTCTCTCTTCCTACTCAAGCTATACACCTACAAAAAAAAAAATGTTGCAAGGCAGAGTTAGGCTTTCTAAAGGTTTTCACAACTTGATCCCTGTTGATTCCAAAATAACATTCAACCACCCAAAAAACAAGTGTTTCCTACTTCTCAGTATGGTGCCCCCCACCCACTCTCTTATTAATGAGGAGTACGACGTCTTGTAGTCAAAGAACTAATAAGTCCATTCAATCCAAAGTCATAAATATCTCAAACGCAGATGAAGAAAAAGGAGAAAAGGTGAATAACAGAGAAGCAAACTTCTTTTAACTGTTGAACCACCCATCCTTTTGTCCTGAGCTCACAAAAACAAGCAGGATGGCCTATTTAATCTGTCTCCATGTTTCCCGTCGGATGTGAGTTGGGGAACTTACCGACTCTGTGTATGACGAGTACAACCATTCCGGGAGGCAGGAACCCATGTCGCATTCCTCCGTCTCTGAGGGTTTTTCAAGACCTTCGCAGAGACTGTCAGCCACTACTGCCCCATCCCTCTCACAGGTGACCCTGCGTTGCTGCTGACCAGTGCCACAGTCGACAGAACACTGCCGAAAAGATGAGGAATTAGTTTGACAGTTACGGGGTAAAGTGATGTTGGCACAATGGCTAGCTTTAAACTGATACATTAGTATGGTACATTCATGATGCCCAACAAGTAGGCCATGGACAATTTGCACAGCATTACTTCTCAGCCACTGGAAACATGTAAGGTACCTATATGGTGACTTTGCAGAAGCCGTCGCCACTGCCTGACTGTCACACAAATTGATGAAGACCATTACATTTGACCTTCAGTCTGCATAAAACAAAGAGGCCATCAAAACAATAGAAGACCAAATTACTCCTCGACAGAATTAAACATCAACTTCTACGTGACTTTGCTGAAAGCCTTTAGAGTAGAACAGTGCCTCAGGGTGGACAATGTTCAAACTGGTACTTCATTTCAGGTCACATTTTACAATGAATTTCAAAACACAGAAAATCTGAACCTGAAAAACCCTACATTCTGTTGCATTGGGTATTTCTTTAATTGACATAAACCTAAGAATCAACTGCAAGAAGGGAGTCACAAGCATTCAATACAAATAATTACAATATACTGGAAAATCTTGACACCACTTTCATATGACCACTGAGGAATGGCCATGATGGGCTCTTGTTGAACTTTGCAAAAGTTGAAGCTAGATGCTGGCTAGAATAATGTGCACAATCTTCAGGAATAACTTTTCATATTTTTTTCTTCAAAAATTACTTCTACTGTGGGTCTCTAGTGATCAGCCATCACTGCTGAATGAGGATGGAAGGAACCAGTTACGAAAGTAACCGATTCCTCCTTCACAAGTTGGCCATCCCGGCTGGGTACACAAGGGACAACAGTCACAAGACCAGGTAGTACCATATACCTCCTCTTCACAATTTCTACATCTCCATGTTACGTAAACCAGAAAAGTAAAATGACTCGCGTAATAAATGTACAAGTATGGCAGCCGGTGTACAACACTCGAAGAAGAGAGAGAGCGGACGTTTGAACTCTGCACATTAAAGGACTGATTTACGGCCTCGGAAAGTGACATAACATGCAGCCATCATTCCACTCCAAATGTTGTGTTTACAAAATACTTACAATCGCACATTCCTAAAATGCCCAATTCTGACCCTGTAACATCTACACAGCTGGCTCACAGCTGTGACACAAACAGATTGTGCTTCCCTGAAAAACTTTCCTGACTAACACTCTTTCAATCGTTCTATCCAAAAATCATGAATATAAATATATATGTGAGTGTATGTGCATGTGTGTGCGTGTGTGGGTGAGTATGTGTGTGTGCTCCTCATGTTTTGTTTTACAAGGTTTTTACATTTGCATCTTGAGACAGGTATAGAATACCTGATATCAGGTCACAAGGTTTAGGTTACGGCCAGGGACATGGGGAAAAGGTTCTAGGGTATTTGCGTCTTGAAACTTATTAAAATGCATGACATCATGTGATGGAATGGGTGACGTATGACTGGTATGAGCACTGAGCATTTATTCCCAAGATATATGAGGGATGAATATTCAAGAGAGACGGAGGCTGACTTCAAAATTCTCCGTCGATCCTGCCTTGTATTTGAAAACAGACTGGGATTAATGTCAACTCCACATTTCAAAGATAACGATCAGCTGCCAGGAGGAAGTAACCTAGATTCATGCTTAACTGCAATCAGAGATATTTGCAAATTTCAGGTTCGTATCATGTACTGATGGAATCTCCCAGACACAGTCCTTGAGTTCCTCACTTTGGGGGAGGAGGCGGTTGATTTCGAGTTTGAAGAAATAAATGCAGATTTTTGGATGACTAACAGGAAATATCGTCACTTTGCCATGCTGAATTAATATCAGACGTGTTTCCTTCCACTTTGATGACAGTTGGAAGTCAAACGTAACAATCGATCTGCATGAGCGGATGACCTTTCCCCGACTCAGCAAAATTGATGTTGTTTGTGATAATCTTCAGGATTTCCACTTTTTTTTGCAACTGGCTGAAACCATCATTCAGTGATCTGAATCTCTCTTGCTCTATAAAACAAAAACCTCCAAGGAGGCCTTTTCTTTCTTTTTCTTTCTTCTGTCTGAGTCATTGTTGACTAATTTGGACGGCGGTTGTCCTCAATGTTACGTGATTTCTCACCTCTCCCCATTCTCCGGCCTCCCATGATGGGCAGCTCGGTACCTCGCAGTCTTCCACTGAGGCTGGCCTAGTCGTCTGGTTGCAGTTGGAGAGGGGTACTGTGGTGATGACAGATTGCGTCCTCTGTTCCTTGCAGAGCACCTGTCGCAACCTCCTGGAGGCGCCGCAGGTGGCGCTGCACGCTGTCCATTCACCGACCGTCCACCTGTGGATGGAAGGGACAGTAAGTGTTACATGCCACATGACGATACAAAGATAGACCAATTACAATCGCATGCACGCACTCACAAAACATTGCACGATGAATTGACATTATTAAGACAATCAGCCAACCGTTTCTCCCTGTCAGTGAAACATTTTTGCCTATGGTCAGGCTGCACACCTCTGGCATCTACTTTAACCGTGTTGTCCTTTGCAACCTGAGGAGGACAGAATCACTGTGAAAATGAGGAACTCGGTTTTGGTATTAACAAGATATACAGTACAGTTAGAACATTAGGTAAGGTTTGAAGAATAGGAATTTTTTAGCAGCTTCAAATGGTTAACAGATACAACCGTTTTCGTTAATAGAGACGTACATGTTCAGTCTCAATATTGGGTGCATTTCCACTCAGTGGCATGAAAAATGGCAGGGGATGGACACATTGCCATTCATTTACAGCATCCAAAAGCTGCCTATAGGATCAAGACACTCAGTCAAGAGGGCGAGAGAGTTAAAGGGGGGTTTTCTGGAAACAATGTCTACAAGAGAGCTTAGGAAAATGAACTTTATATTTTCAAGCACAGCATGGCTTTTCAAAAATGAGCAACTGACTAAAAATATATGCATATATCTTCAATGTGAATTACTAAGGTTGGCAGCAGATCTTAGGCTTGCTGCCAACCTCTGAATTTCAATTCAATTGAGCTGTGTTCATCAATTGCACATAGCAAATGGTTGGGTGAGGTCTACAATAAACAGCTTCAGTTTAACCTGAAGTAGGCTATAGACGTGAGTTCACAAATTTCTTTAATTAATTTACCTCCGAGCTATTCCATGAAGGTGGATATCTAGGTACAGAAGTTGTGGGAAATGCTTAACATCAAATGAGCCACAGAAAGTCCTAACATGGCATCATGCCCCCCCACCCTCCATCGACTTGTGGCCCTCTTTCCATAACTGGTTTTGGTTCAAGACTTTCATGTCAGCAAATTTGAGTCTGAAACATAAATCATCATCTTAAGTGATGGGACCCTGGATACATTAAAAATGGTTTGCAGAAAAAAATGCCAATATTGCAAAGTGACAGGGATGGGATTATACACATGAAAATAAACAATCAACTTATAATGACACAACTTAATTGCATTGTTACCCTGACTAGTTTACATGCAGTTGGCAATGTCTTCACAGAATAATGGGGACATTACCTTACATTTTCCCCACAGGAAGGGTGATTAGTTCTGACTGACTGAGCAAACAAGGAATACTATTTTCAAACAGTTTTGGTACCCTCAACATATATGACAGCCTTGGATTCAGTGCATATAGACGCTTTAATGGCGATGCATACCATCATGTGTAATGTCACAACATTTTGAAAGGACCATAATTTAATGGGACATCGGAGTTATTGCTAATCCTCGAGACCCCTGGAGTCTAAAATCACCTCTGTCAGTTTCTGCTGTTTCTGAGCCATCAATCATCTATCCCTGTAACGTGCATGGGTAATTTCAACCCTTGTCTCACATCACCATCAGATCAATTTGTCTTCGGGTACCTGATCCGTGCCTCCATACCCCGCTGCTGTGCCTAGATATCCATGACACACTTTCAAAAGGTGAAGAAACAGTACCATGTGGTGCAGTTTTGCTACAGACTAACGAGATGAGGACTTTGCCCTCTTACCTTCCTTCTCAGTTTCTGTCCCCCCCCACACTCTCAACTTAACTGACATAGACATTTCACAGGAATTTAGTTGGCTGATGCATCAGAAGTAAACCACTTGCTTTGAAGACCGGCTAAATTCTGTGACGACATTAAGTGAGAAACAGACGATAGGCAGAAACAGAGGAAAGGAAGGGGAGGGGGGTGAGCAAGATAATGGTGGGAAGTGAGGGAGATATCAAGGGCACAGGGACAACAGAGGGGACAAAGGACAGATACCAACATAATCAGATCAATCTTGTGGATCTTTCTCCAATAACCTTTACATTGCAGGGTTCCAACCTCAATAAGTGTACATACAAGTGCACTCTCCACTGCCTCATGGCCAGTTTGAACAATACTTCACAATCACAAACATACAAGCTACTTTCAAAAATCTCACTGGCACGTATACTGTGCGGAGATTTCTCCACGCCTTTCAATGCTGAAAAGGAAGGTAAAATGACGGGTGGTAATTAGATCGAACAGATGCCACAATTTGTCGTGCGCCAACACACAAGGGAAGCATGTAATAAGAAATATGTGGCTTGGCATCTGCAATGACACAACATGAGACACAAGCCTAGGAGAACAGGCTACGTACTTCCTACTTAATGTGATGGACGTATCGAAAGAGACAGTGGGGGGAACGTGCCAGGACCGTTTACTTTTTTTTATTTACCTAATTCATTCGACAAAATAAACCTGACTCCGCACAGGAAAATTGATTCATGGTTAATACTAACCACAATAGGAAAAGTTATGGAAGGAAAGGACATGAGCCAAAAACATTAATGTGACAGGAAATAGGTGATCTATCAATTGTAAAGCATCCAGAAACAATTGAGGCAAATCTCTGTTGCTATGGTAACAAAATGGAATATTAAGAAACTGAAGTGGAGACCAAAATAAAAAAAAAAATGCAAGAAGTGCAGATGAAGACAGAATTAAAGAGAAATCACTAAAGACATTTTAAAATAACGGTGATCTGGTATCAATTCAATCTTGTTTAGTCTGGAAAAAAAGGAGTCCAAGATATTTTCAAACGATAGGGGGTGGGACAGCTGATCAAAGGCAAGATTTGATATCTCTTTGGCTTATTCTGTAACTTATTGGCTTATTCAACACAATATACCCTTATAACCCTCAGGGGAAATGAATTGCCAAATATTGGAGATTCCTCAAGTTTCAATGTCTCATCTAATGACTTGAAAGTGGGACACTTTACAATCCTCAGTGCTTAGATCCAAAGAAACTACCCACCCCAGCTCCTGTTTCGAGTCAATGCTACTTGCCTCGTCCAGGGATCCACCTGACAGACAGCAAGCTCTAGCAGTATAGTGTATCCTGGTCTCTTAACAAGCAAAGATACCGCATTTTGAACCCCAAAACACATTGTCACACGAAGCAATAAAACTACTTAGCATGACCCCCAACAGTGGTGTAAATTTCAACAATTTTTAATAAACAAGACAACATTCCAGAGCAAGAGTCACTTTCCTATGAAATATCTTTGTTATCATTGCAGTGTGATATCCAAGGTACATAAGCCAGCATCTCTCTTGTCTGATTTCTTCACGTATGTCGCCGAGAATCTAAAAAGGTTGAACATATTTCTGACTGATCTCAACTTTCCCCTCGGTCACTTTCAACGATGCAGAGTATACCACGTTCAGAAATCAGAAAGGACGTATGCATCATGGCGAAATTCACTTACCAAGATACGAATGCATTTATTGTCTAAATTGTAAAGTATTTCCCAAATTTGTTTGTACCATCGACCAACAAGCTGCACGCTATAGGCAATTCTGATTTGAAAATAATTGTGGGTCTGATCATACAGTGTAGGAAAGGTCTCTCTATTCACGGGGGAAAAATGTTAGACAGAATTTATCAGGGCTAATTTAGTCCTTAAATTTGCTACCACTTTGACAACATTTTTAACAATAGACATTATGTACATTCAGGTAGTAAATTGAAAATGATTGAAGAAAAATAAAAATGTGTGAAGCATTGGTGAGGAGTGAGGCAAATAATTGGTAAAATCTCTTTGAAAAAGTTTTCATTCCTACATTAAAATTCCATTGATTGTCAATGATTCCACATTTCATGGAATGATTAGGAAGCAAACTTCAAAAGGAGTGTAACTTTTTGGAGTTTTGGATGTTTTAAGTACAGTATTTTGTGTGAAGATACTCTCAAAGAGGACTAGGGGAAAAAAAGTCCTTCACTGCAGTAGGTAGTAAAACATTGGATATCACTTCGGTATCTTCTCCTATTCAAAAAGAGTAGGCGGAGAGAGTGGACAAACTTCACCAAAATGTTCATCCACGATCAACATGGTACAGGGTCCTTGATGAGTATCCAGACTTTCTGATCCTCAAATTCTAAAAATAAATATTGTAACACATCCGTGCACCCATAGAAATTTTGCAACAAAGATGATGAACAAGTTTGATACCATATGCAAGCATGCTCACTTCATGGAAAGAAACATACATCACGAGCTATGGCCTGCTCTCCGAAACTCAGGGGCATTTTATTGGGGGCATTATACGGAGATCTTCTCAAATGCTGAAATTCGATGAAGAGTGCACGGGTACTTACGTTGGAGGACACGGCTCCGTGTTGCAGGCCATGATCTTAGCGTCTGGTTTGAAGGCTTGGATGCACATGTCGTCGGACACCGGGGACAGAGAAATCTGATCCACGCAATGTGACATGGATTGCTGGATACCTAAAATCATAAATACAAACACAGAGCGATGTTCAGCCTTTGAACGATTCTACGAGTTCACTTAAACGTTGAAGCATCCAGCACATTGCTTCACATATCTCATGGAATCTTCTTGAGACCGAGCAAAGGGCTTTGACTTCTGAAATTTGGAGGTGATTTTTTTTTTTGTGCAGATGTCAATATGGACTCCCCATTCCATTGGCCACTTCTTCTGTTAAAGGAAAACGTTGCATTTTAACTCCAATCACATGTCATTACAAGAAAAAAAAAAAAATACCTTTGATCATTGTTGAACCATACAGTCTCACAAATAAATATCAGCAAACCCTTCATCTCCTGAAAACATTATGCATGAGATGAACTTACACTGGAGATGCATTCTTTGCATATATAGTGGGTGAACAAAATATTCTTGGGCAATACAAGCAACTGAATTTCCACCAGTGAGAAACTTCTTTCTTGAAAACAAAGCTACCATCTTGCATGATTTTGAAAAATCTACAATCCTGTGTCCATAAATGTTGGTTTCAAAAATATTTTTTCTGTAAAACAACCACAATATTTCAGATGCAAGTTTTATCTAAATGAAAGGATGTCACTTAGTTCATTTCATTGCAAGAACATTAATGACTTCAGAGCACAATTGAGTTAGAGATATCTTAAGGTTCACATAATATGCCAATTGATGCTGACTTTTTCCTCGTGTAACTTGTCTCATAAAGAGTCGGCTTTAAAAGGGGAGACACTTAAATTTAAACAATTCACATAAAATTTACGTTACATTATATCAATTTTTTTAACCCAAACATTTGTCCCATTTTATGACAACCAGCATGGGCAAGTGTTTCGGTGCAGCATATTCATTTCAATGCATTTGTGTGAAGTGTTCGGTACTGACACCAACCAGAACACATATGGTTAAAATGTGCAAATGTAAATGTCAGGGTGAGGCCCTAAATTCACTGCAGTTCTGTACTATGGACCTGCCTGTGACACATGCATGGACCCACAGCTCAAACATTCTTCTTATGAAATATTTACCAACTGGTGACAAACGGGGCAATAATGCTGGGAAAACAACCTACGTCTAATCAGGAGACACTTTAGTATCCCCGACAAACATCAACCAAAATTTTATTGATCACGATAAACATTATGACTGCATAAAATCTAGAGGAATTTACAATGTCATCATAGAAAAAGTTTCAAACAAAGTGTGGTTGTCTCAATATGGTTTAATACAGATGCAATCCAAATTTTTCACAAAATGTGCTCTTTCAAGCTCCATTTACAATGCAGCTGATAGACTGTTGTAAACTGTAAAAGTGCTCATCATTAAAAGCACCATCTCATATCAACATGTTGAATAATGGTGATGTGAGACTGTCTCAGTGAATGAGAACAATGCCAAGCTTTCTGCATTCAATGCTGATGCTCGCCTCAACTGTGGCCAATTGACCTTTCATTGTACAATCTAGTCACATTTAAGAGTTCCATTCCTTTCACCAAAATGGTAATTATCACCGACATATTAACCGTCTGTTTTACGTCAAACACGCTGGTCACGACACTAAAATGGAAGTGTGCTTGCGTCTTACCTCCCGCACATGACCGAGAGCACTCCGTCATCTCAGAGTCCATCCAGTAATACATCACACGATTGGATTCGCTGTCTACATCGCTGCTGGTTGGTGGGTTGCTCGAATCTGGTAGATTGTAGATGCCGCTGGATATCTGCCCCAGGGCTTGGTTTCTGCTGAGTGGTTGGTACTGGTTAGGCTCTTCTTGACTTGAGGACTCCCTCACCGTCGGAGGGTACGGGGGGCTACCTCTGCCTCCAGAGGGATCCCGAGGTGGGCCGTGGAGTCGGGGATTGTGAGGGGTATCTGCTATTGGCAAAGAATATATCGGCTTGTTTGAGGATGGGTCATAACGTGGTTTGCCAAATGGGTACTGTCCAGGTGTACCGGTTGAACTAGATGGGTCAACTGCTCCGTAAATGGGAACATTTGAGCCACTTCTGCTTCCTCCCTGCGGAGGTTGCGGACGCCCCTGACCCCCAAAGGTGGGGTACTTTCCTGCGTAACCTCCAGATGGTACTGGGTTTTGGCCAGGTGTACCAGAGGGTACTCTGGAATTTGGAGATCCAGGGAAGTTAGCTGGGTGAGTACCAGTGTATCCACCAGGTATGTCTGGGAGTTCAACTTCTCCAGCCTAAGATTAAATCAAATATAAGAGAAGATAGTCAAATAACAAACAGGACAAGGTTATATAACACACATTAGTCCAGCAAATAGTCCAGCCAATCCAGGTTGTGCTGACTCACTTTCAGACCACAGAAACAATGAATTTAAGCGACAAGTATAGATGAGATATATCAGCTGTCACTCACATCGAGAGCATACACAGCATGGCAATTACAAAACAAAGTGTTGCTAAGCACTGTGTCTCAAAGTGAACTCTCTATAAGGCATAACTCTTTTATCACGACTGCATCGGCTTAGATGAACTGCAATACAATATGCAAGGGATAAATGCATGAAGTCTGCAAAATTTCTACGATCGACTTCATCTGCGTTGAGTGACGTTATCCAACAATCAATACGAAAGATGTATCAACGGCAGCTTAAATTTCAAAAGGGCATTTCCGAGTACGATTGCCAATGTTTAATTGATAAGGAAAAGCGTGACGGCTAAAAGGAAGAAACTGATCTCTATCTCCCCTAAATATGTTCCTTCACTGCTGCATCTGTTTCTGTAAAGAAACCTCCTTAACGTAATTACCTCGTAATAACTGTAGGAAGAGTAGTCGTAATAGTCATCGTCCCCTGTGACGACGTCGCCTCCTACCCCACGTGTGTCTGAGGGCTTGTGGAGGGGTATCGTATACTCGTAGTAAATGCCCGGATTGGCTTGCTGATAGATCATCTGCAGGAAAAACAGGGAACGATTTACGAATGACTACATTCAGACAATTTTTATCAGAGCTGGTCACTGTGAAGTCTGGTATAGCTGCAGTACAGTAGTCAGCATCAAATCAAAACTAATCTGCATTAACGGTGAAGTCTTTCACTAATGTCAACTATGCGACTGCTGCTGAACTGGTCACAATAACACCATGGTACACTTACAGGAATAATTTAACTTTCACAATTTGTATCCACACTTTGAAACTTTTTTAGCTTTCTGCAGTTAACTGTGTTGCAAAATGTTATCCTAATACACCTGATAAATGATTCCCAGCGGTTCAAATCTTAACTACGGTATAAACGCAGATGGCTGGGGATCTGACATAGCAATGTTGGAGTAATCTAGAAGGCATATGCAGGGAGAACCAGGTCCACTGAAATATATATTGCTTTTCCCCATTTCTTCCCCTAGCTTGTCTCCTTCCTGATAGCTTGTAGATATCTCCTTTAAACTAACAACCTCTCCTTAGTCCATCTGCCCTGCTCCACCCTTTCCTCCTCCACTAAGACAAATAAAATAGGCAGCCCGCCTCCTCTTACTTTAATTTCATTTCACTGCCTCTGTTGTTGATTTATTTCTTGTAGCAGAAATGGTACACTAATGGGGAATTAAATTACAGTGCTATTTAGTGGAGGGGCAACCACAGCTAGGTTCCAAACTCAGATACGTGGATGTTGTTTTTATGTCGAGGGGCCTTTACAAGCGAAGTGGACAGAATAAGTTGGAATATCTATTTCTTAGTTTTCACAATCAGCAGTATGTATATGGTACAACATGAAATAACTTTCAAAAGTGAAGCAATGTATAACAATTTACCATAATATCAATTGATTCTGTGGTTGGTCCCATCGCGATGATCATTTCACCCTCCTCCGTTCTTGATGGCCTTTTGTACTGAAAGACGGTTCCTGCAACAGTGAAGTTACCAGGGTAGTCTATATGCCACGCACCATTGATGTAAGGTTTGCTGTTAGAGCCCTGGATCGCTGCAAAACAAAGGGCGAATGTAAACCAACATTAAAAGAATTAGATCATAGCGGCCAAAGTCCACTTTGTCCAACTTCACGTGATCCTAGTGCTCCAAAACAGGGGTCATGGAGAAATCCTCCTCAGGAAACAAGCTAGATCGTGTATCAGGAAAGTGATAAAATTCTGTATCATGAGAACGCAAGGGAATGCATTCTGGGAACGCATGCTACAATCACAGGGAATGCACGCTACAATCATGGGAATGCATGCTACAATCATGGGAATGCATGCCACAATCACAGGGATGCATGCTTCAATCATGGGAATGCATGATACAATCAAGGGAAATGCCTGCTACAATCACAGAAAATGCATTCTACAGGGTATGCATGCTACAATCACGGGAATGCATTTGCAAGAATGGAAATATATTCCAAAATTTTCATGTAATAAAAGGACCACATTCCTGATTGCTACAGTCTACATTTTTTAACCATTATTATTAATGTGCAGCCCTCACTTCGGTTAATTCCAAGAGGGAAGCAATTGCCATGTTCACTTGATGACTCTGTGCATCACCCATGTGTGAACACGTACACACCACTCATATAATGCGATCCATCTGAAATCTCAGAAGAAGGGATACTATGATTCCATCTCCATGCGCTGCCCATGATTTCAATTCTGACAAGCAACTGGTGTGGGAATTCATGAAAGACCCCTTGCACACATGTAACTTGCTTAACTTGGATTTGTGTGCACCTGAACAAAAGTTCTGTTGTAGCATCACACCCGCTAGGCTCAGGATTAGCCCTTGAGATGCCACAATGTGTTCCTATTGTCTCCGGCAGACTCCACACAGTCAAATGGTCAACAGTAATAGCCACTTGGGACTGTAAATTTCTCAAAACCTGTCGCATATTTTGTCAATATACAGCTTAAATAGAGCACACTGTATTCACTGAATTTATAAAGTAAAGCAGATGTGAATGCATGCAAAATCCTGTATTCACAAAATGTCCTCCACGCAGACCACTCACCCACTCACCATACGCTTCTTCCGGTTTTAATTTACAAAGTGCAGTTTTTCAGAGATAATGTTGGCAAACACTTAAAGCCAGTTCGTGTCCTACACAAGTGAACATAGTTACATCTGACCTAGCTGTCTGCCACATAGCTGTTTGTTCTTCAGATCAGGTTAGCTATCACAGTGGCATCATTGTTGACATTAACAAAGTGCATTGTTTATAAACAATTTGAAAAAGTATGAAGGAAAATACCCTCTAAAAGATTTCTCTCCTATGACAGTAGGAGGCAGGTCAGGTGACACACCTGGAACTCAAAAGAGAACACACAAAGACAAGTAGCGATATGTGTGAGATCTATTCCCATGACCTTAAATCCACAAGAAAAAAAAAAAGTAAACGGAACAAGGTCTTTTTTTTTTTTTTCCTCTTTTCCTTTTCTGTATGAATTAAAATGTCATTTTGGAACAGAAAAGGTAAATCACCCACGCTAGATATGATGCGATGCTCAGACTACAGACAAGATCCATCGCAGTATCTCGTCGTCTGAACATCCTTTCCAGGCAAATAAAACAATGGTATAGGAAGTCTAAATCACCAAGACTCACACAGAGATACCATATGTCCTTAAAAAAATAACACAGGCTGGCAAAACATCAAGCCTCCTTTTTCTTAATTTATGAATGGACTGTTAAATGTATATTCGAGCTAATTTCCACTTTCCGAAGGGCTTCCTCCACTTTATCGACAGTCTGATCCTATGGTTGGTTTGTTTAGAACGTTAGGGCAACAGGATGCAATCCAAACTGGATTTGGACCAATACAAACCTATTAAGTTGTCTGTACGAATAATAAAATGTACCATTGAATAAATTAAAAGCCTCCGACGTATTGACTTATGACAGTTTCGATGAAGTCAGGTGTGAGAACCAATCATTCATTTCATTTAGCTTTCAAATTCTGTAAAATGGATTACTCTTTGAGTTAAGTTGAGAAATGCTTTATTTTTTATGATAGGAAGCTGTGCTTCCTTTCCATAAGGGGGTGGGGTAAATATAAAAAAAGAAGGAAAAACTATTGGTTTGTAATGTCACCTTAGTTCATTTTGTCAAAACTTGACCTATAAGTACGTTTGGCTGAAGGAACTCCGACAATTTCTAAAGGTTCACGAAATTTCAAATATTCTAAAGCCTACAAGGTACACTAATCAGGAAGCTAGCTTAAAGCTAGCTCTGGAGTTTGATTTTTTTCAGAATTAACATACAGCCTGCTCCAAGGTACAACTAAATGCATCCGAACAGTGGTCGCTTCCCATCATGCACTAGCTTTGTTAATTAGAAGTTTAATTGTGGTTAGCAATTCTGGAAGAATACTGGAATGCACCAAGACAGCTTTTAGGACTGCCGGCATCCCTGCGGTTGGTATTCTCTCCTGCATCCTCTCCTGAGCAAACGTTCCTAAACCAGAATGCGAGCGATTCACATTGACTGTAGACATCAGCGCCAGCTCAATGTATGATATTGTATTCAGGTGCACCTCCATGCATTCCAGGAAGATGGAAGGAAGTGAGACGGGCTTGAATAATAATATACCAGTCGGCCAACTGATACTTTATCGCCGCTGGATCAGCCGTGATGAAGAGGGAAGTGTCAAGACCACTTTGGAAGCACGAGAGGAGAGCTTGCCTTCTTTCTCAAATAAATAAAATAAATGATCTCTTTGCTCTCATGCTATGCCTGCAGAGATCACCGTGGTTTGGCCAAGGCCTGGATTACCCTCCAGTTCCGACAGGAAGGCCGCCGGGCGGGATGACGGGGAGGTTAGCAGGGGCAAAGCTAATCGTCTATCATGGAAAAGGATTTTTAAATATCCTCTTAATATAAAGTTACACACCAGCTGCTTATATGTGTCTTTGAGAACCTGGTAGGGTGGAAACCAATCGGCAGCTTGATGATGCCTGGCTTCATTATCAGGTAATATGACTTCAAGACCGAATGTCAGTCAAAGATATGTAGCATATTCACAGTGGACCAACTACTGGCAATGTACATGCAAGAAAAAAAGGTTACCACACAGCAAATACTAAGAAGATTCCACTGTGATATTTAAGGGACAGGACAAATATTGTGGAGGAAAATGACCACAATATCAACCGATCTATGGCATCAGCAGCTGGCATATCGTAAAAGTATATCACAACGTACTGTATACTTAATGTAGTGTTTGCAAATCGGACCTGGGTATAACTGGGATAGTTGGTCTGGTATCTGAAAATATCACTTCTGTTGTGCTAAAAGGTCTTTGTGAATCTAAAATACATTTGCTTTGTAAGGTAATACTGTACAACCCTATCAATCTTACGTTGGGGCATATGACAATGAACTATTCATCTATAGGGAAAAGTAACATATTAACTATAGTTAACCAACAAAGTCTACAGTGAAAATTTGGATGCAGGTCACAATTCCAGAACTGGGTCCCGGTATCGTCGGGTGGGTTACCAGGTAACCCCAGAAAAGAGGACTACAGCTTTAAGGTGTGTGTGCCCCACCATGCATTTGGCACATGCAACATCTCTGCAATGGTTTAACTCATCTTTTCAATGGTTCAACCCATCTCTGTGAGTGGTTTAACTGATCTCTGCTTAGAAGTATTTATAAACATGAAGACTTCTCGCATATGATCCACTCAAGGGACAGTACGTGGCAGGTACAGTATAGTCGATCCATCCAATCAACTGTAAGTTTAATCAAGGTCTAATACACTCCACAGTGCACACTAAAGGGTAATGACAATTGTTGGGAGATATCGTCATCCCGTTCATTCATTCATCCATATATTCATCCAACCATGCATCCATCAGTCCATCCACAAAGGTGCATTACAACAACTTCCCCGTGCTATTGTAGTTCGAAGTTATAGTTTCAAATCTCTTCCCGACATTCTTCTCAATTTCCCCTCCACCCAATCTTCTACTTCCATAGTTCAAACTTGTTCTTCACTAGTCAATCTCTTGACCATGTTTTTCTGTACTTTACACAATTAAATACAAAGTATGAAATATTCCAAAATTGCTTGGTCTGTATACTTTCAAACGATAGCTCTGGCAACTAATGACTGGACTCAGAAACTACAGAGGTGCCAATAAATTAAGCACCAAAATGTACAGTGCAGTGCATCTTATGTGCACTGCACCCCAAATTGTGACACTGCCCTCGTCCATTCAGCTTCTAAACCTCAATTAATGTAACGCGAACATTTTAAACAATTTTAGCTCTAAAGTTTCTCTTCAGATCTTGGAAATTTGTTCCCCTTTGCTTTTTAATAAAGACCAGAGAGGAGAATGTGCATGATGCTGTATAGTACAACAACAAAGAGGAGGGGTGCCACCAAAATCAAACTTGTGTTATAAACAACGATAAACAAAGAATGGTTGTGATTGCTACTTCAGTTGTGGATATTTGCCATTAACACTTCATTTTATGCTTAGTGACGTTATTGATAACTGAGCAAGAAACATGTATGCAGTGTTACATTTGATGATGAGTAGTGGTCAACTGCTGTTACATGTACTAGCCTAAACTCAAGAGAGACACACATCAGACAATTACAGCCTGGGATTGACTGATAATAACAACCACACACACTCACAGCCACACCAGGGAATGGGTGTATGGTAATTAGCCCACTTATTCCATTGTTGATTTTTTTTAATCAAATAAAGAGTCCACCAAACAGATCCCTCTGCTTTGATTAGCAGCAAAACTTCCACCTTTTCACTGCGAATGATTAAAGTTTCCGAAAAACAAGTCTGAATGGAGCTTACCGGTAAATTAATTAAGACAATATAAGAATAACAGGGAGAATTACAATCAAATAACAAATAAAAATAAAATGAATAAATGGATCAACACACACATACCTGTCTAAGTTGGTGGCTGACACAAATTTAGACAAAAATATGGCACGATCAAAGCTTCTTTTTCTCTTTAAGAGTTCTAAATTTAAAAAGCGAAAAGTGGGGCTCCTAGTTTATAAGCATGTAATTGTTTGAGGTTGCCATTGTTTTTGAAGGACAATTGCTATCAGATTTATTCAAATTTCCTCTTTAAAATAATAACAAAATGAAAATTCAAAACATACTGCACAGTGATTTGCAAAGCGCAAAAACTATGCCACATTGCAATATTAACGAAGAGAAAAATATTTGTGAAGGAGGTTGAACACAGCAATTACCTAGAGACAGGATATATACAAGGTGTACATGTAGCTGAAAAGTCCTTCATTTCTCAAAGTACCCATAGTAACCTACAAGAGAGTGCTATGTATCTCGTCTGTGAGCCAGCAAATCTTTGGTCCATCTAACTTTTGTGTTGATATATAATGTCATTTAAATGTGTAATGGATGAGTACCGTAATCTAATTAAATGCAGACCATACATTTTCATTATCAGATCCTTAGATCAACCTTATTCATTCAATTTAATTAGATCCAACTTCGTTTTGATAGACAAGCTCCTCTGTCTCTAAGGGTCTACGTCTATCTGTGTCCTAGGCATCTTTGAGATACGGTACATACTGTACTGCATGTACGCGGCAGAACCCATCCACATTGTACCTATACCGCAAAGTATTGTACATTACTGGTGGCTGGGTGGACTGATGCTCCAAATAAGCATGCATGTTCAAGGTCCATACCTCGATAACTTGAACACGCAAAATTGACTCCTTATCATTAGTGAATCAAGTCTGTGAGGCATTACATTATTCAACAATATTATCACTGATTCAATGTTCAAATTATTTTGCCGTATTTCATAAAGCTGTTTGTCCTTTTGGGTGGGCCAAATGCTAAAATGACAGTTTTGTCAAAATGTTTTCATGAATGATTGATTCACATGCATGCATCATTCACTTCTATTGTCTTAAAACTAATCTGTGTTTGTTCTCTGGAACAAAGAGTTACAACATTCAGAGTATTGCTTTTCAACCACATTATGGCTGGACAACTTGTAGTAGTGCCGAACTCCAAGCAAGGGAACCAGCCACTTCTGGTGGTGTACTGAGACTCACACCATGGTGCCTGGTGAGGTTCAGGTGCCACAACCTGCTGGGTCCAGGGAGCAGCACCTCTGGAGTCCGCCATGTCTCATAACCACTGTTATGGGAAAGCGCTAGCAAAATCTTCGAATAATAACTCAAAAGTCCGCTTCTCTCATCACAGTTGGTACACTTTGTGAAGTTAGCGCCCTGCGATACAAGGCACAAACTGAGTTCTAATACATGGTGGTAATTACTATTCCTGGGCAGGGCCGCCTGGTGCCGCCCACAGAAACTACAGCCCTGCTTCTCAACCTCTACATATGCAAGCTCGGTTATGAGGTACCCCTGGCAACAAAGACCAAATACCACAAAGGCTGATCGACATGCTACTAGACCTGAAAACTTTTATACCCAGGATTCCATCCACAGATGCACCGTCATCGCCCTTCCTTTGAGGGACTGACCCTGCAAGGGCACCTACGCTATCAAAAGGGAATTCAGCTGATCTGGCTATACATTTCAATTTCCAAGATTACATCTGAACCACGATGTAACTATTTGCAGGAAACTGTTGAGAGAGTTTATGAGTACAGGTCTACAGACCTGGAAAGGGTACATGTACAGATGCACCACTTGAAGTCACTGAAAGATAATCCCACTTTTTTTTTTATTTTTATCTCTTAGATCGTGAAAAGGTGATTGCCTGTGTGTATCATAAGTAGCATCAGGGAGTTCCCTAACATAACTCCCTGGTAGCATTATTAGCTTCCAATTAACCAATTTTAAGACAATTGCATTCAAGAAAGACTCACACGAACTGATTAGGTAATACTAATGTAATACAAACATGACACTTGTAATTTCATCTATCATAGTGGACAAAATCATTTCAACTGATCCTTGAGGCAATGCTCAGAGGGTAAGTCCTAAATAATCTAAGACTGGCTTTGCCATTTGTTCTCCACTTGATGTTTTTTTTTTTTGGGGGGGGCTATGGTACTTTAAATGAATGGCTCTTCAGTAGTGCAATAATGAAAACTATACGCAATGCAAATCACCTCACACTGATCTTCTGGCATAAAATGAGAATTTCTGCTCACACAATACAGCATCTTTTGGATATCTCGATCGCACACCCGTCGTCGAGTCTGAACGCACCCTGAATGATCAGAGTAAAAGTTACCCCGGGCAGGCAATTCAACTAGGCTCATGCAGATAATCCTTGAGCATAGGGCATTCACAATGCAAAAACAAGGCATAGAGAAAAATAAAAAAAAAAAAAGCTTTTACTATTGCTAAACCATTCAGGTTCATCATCTGCAAGGTATTCATCTCCTCCAAACATTGTGCATGAGCTGCAGAAGATACATCATTTGAATATTTGAAAGTTTGGGTGAACAAATTATTTTTGGGTGACAAGTAACTAAATTTCTATCTGTGAGAGACTTATTTCTTGTAAAACAGGCCACCATCATTCTATTGACTAATCTAGCTTTCATCTATGTTCACAAATACTGACTTTAAAAATATGATTTTTTACTTTAAAAACAAACACCTCATTTCCCCTTTTCCAAACACAGATCAGGCCTGCATGGTTCATGCACTGCGGGTCAAAAGCACGTAGTACTGTCTACACAAAGAATCTCACAGATGGAGTTTGTGTCAGGCAGCTGATGGACGCTTATTTGCAGTTCACGGTAAAATAGCATATCTCAGTCCAGTTTGTCATAATTTAGGCTGAGGAAGAAGCCTCAGACCATGGAAAGCCTCACGAACAGCACAAGCGCCTCATGAGCTCTAGAGTAGCACTGCATGCACCACCCAGTTCCACATAGTACAAGAACATTGCTTGTGTGATCAGTGTTCTCCTTTTGTTTGATCAGTACCACAGACTAAAATGCCGAAGTGACGTAACAAATTCTGAGGCACTCAATTCACTTGAGACAATCCATTGCCTTTAACTAATCGACAATGCCGATTAACACTGACCTTCATCAATTATACAGTGCTCTGCAACTGATTTGTCAGCGCTGACACTGACTGAGATTTGTTGAAAAATGATTTGTGATACTTACCGAGGTAGTTTCTCGATCTCCTCATTTCTGTCACGTTGATGTACATGGCTCCCTCCGGTACTGTCGCAATCACGTGATATCCAACGGTGAGGTCATCTTTGTCGAAGATCTCCCTGGTGATCTCGCAGTCCGTATTACTTCCCCCGCATACACCGCATTTATCCAACTCCAGTCCCGATCCAAGGACGCCATCGCAACCGACCCTCTGTATGAATGGAAAGGGGGAAAAATCAGATCCAGTGACTTCAAATTGACACATAGGCAAAAGTTTTCACATAGGTAGAATGCTGCATTTTTTTGAAAAAATTAATTTCACGCAAATTTCACAAACCATTTTTTTAAAAACTATTTTCGTTCTCTTTTAAAAAAAAAAAAAAGGGTGCAAAAAGTTGTAGCCATAGGACGTCCACTCTGCAATTTGCAGATACATACTGCAAGAAGAATACAGGACAGGGCATATTAATTCACGAAGAAAAAACAACAACACAACACATGCACCGCTGAAGACTGAAGAGTACCTGTAGGGGCGATAGCTGGCCATGGTGTGCCATGCACACCAGTTTAATATTGAGAAGAGATCTATATGAACTAAGACAACATTCTACATCTACTGTGTACTTACAAATCAACAATTAATCACTCATTTAGTTACAAATAAAGTGGTAGATATTATTTCATTTATGGCACATTACAGTACCATCTGAAAACATGTATTCCACAGTAACAGATATTCCACCATGGAAAACTTATTTTCTATTGTTCTCCTTTCAGGTAGCTGTGAGATATATCAGCCCAATCATTATGTACAGGGTGCAACCGATTTTTCCTCTTTCGAAGTCCAGAAGGGTACAGAATACAGAAGCTGGTGTGTGTCAACCGTCCTCATCTAGTATTTTACAATGGAACTTTTTTAACTGATACTCTACAGAATCCCCTGCACATGCACATGTTCAAGTATCAGCATATATATTAAATTTGTCAAAATGATTGCCAGCCTTGTGAAACTACGAAAATTTGAAGAGCACTCTGTGTTCCAATGTGGCTACATTAGATGCAGAGACAAAGCAGGACAATTGGCACATATTTTGGTTGAGCACAGCACTTGGAACTCATGACAAAACGTAAGTGGTCGAAAAACTGCACGATGATCCCTTCTCCCCCCCCCCCCATCCCTCCTTTGCAACCTCATTCACAAGCTCATCTACATGCTCAACCACTCAAGTCACTAACAAATTCACTCTCCATACCCTCTCAGTGATCACCCACCCATGAGTCCATCCACCTGATTCTTCTATTCCATATATCTATTCCCTCTCCATATATTCATGTGGTAGACTTTGTAAAGTTACTACTAAGTGTGGACTTCAGAGGACCCTTTTTTCTTTTTTTTTAAACTGTGAATTCATGTAGGTCTACATGTTTTTATCTTTCTTTTTGCTTCGTGTTTCATTCTCATACTGTGTAAGCCTGGTGTAATTCTAGCTTCTCTGGTGTAAGTCTTCATGAGTTGACCTTTAACTGACTGACTCTTTGGTTTTCTTCAAGCAAGTTCAGATTTGTTTGTAAAAGGTATGCTTGATATGTCAATATTCACAGCTTACTGTGAACATTCCACTTGCTTACTAGAGCAGCTTATAGGGGCCATACATCATGCAAAAACAATTTTCTCAACACTTCTGCTTTATTCAGTGTGTGCAACAATAACGAGTGGTACAGTACCGTACTACAATGCGTAACCTCAATGATAGAGAAATTACAGTTCCACTATAAGGTACACACCTGGCTTTTGAAGTTTCAAATTATGTCAGCTAATTTTGTTTTAGCTAGAAGTTATATGAGCACTCTTCAAGTCTTCATCCAGTACTGTATGCTCAAAGGAAGTTATTGCATGTACTTAATAGAAATAGTGAACAATTAACTATCCCTATCATTACGCTCTTAGATACGAAGCATTCGGATGAACTACAATGTGCATTGTCCGGCAGGACAACATAAGTTGACGAGGTCATGTTTCACAAATCTGTGCAAATTTACTCGAGCAAACATTTAGCAATGTTCACTGTTCAGTGGACAATAGAACTTGATCAGCTCTCCCAGGCCTCCCACCTACATGTGCAAACTACTACTGCAGACACAACTTTTGGGCTTTCATCTAGCTAATGTAACAAACAAAATGTTTCACACCATTTTTTAAAAAGCAATTACTAAAAGTTGATGGGACAAACCAAAGTTAAACATTTCATCAAACCAACCGATGTGAAATCAGCATGCTGATGAGAAAGGTTCTTGTTGATTGTTATAAAAAACAAAGAAATTGACAAACAACAAGGAAAATGAATGCTTCCATCATTTAACTTCATTTTATGTGATAGGCCCTCGTTTCTGAGACATCTTTAAGAGATGGCACCACTTTTCATCATGTACCTGATAAGAATCGTAACTTTAAGAACAATATTTGTGTGAACACAGAATAATAGATTATTCCAAACGGAGAGATAGTGGTTTTATCTTCAAGAAATGTTTTCAATAGCCTGATAGAAATTCAGTTATTTGATGCTCGTCAGCCCTGTGGGCAGACTAATGTACTACGGGGGACAAATAGCCTGCCTGGCCGGAGAAGGTGAAAGGTAAAGTACTTCCTCCCAAAATAGCAAGACTTTTTCCATCTTTCCTTCCTGTATACAATCATTAAAACTATTGTCTTTTACTGTACTCCATTTTCAGGTGCACTTAAATCGCAAATGACCAATATCCTTTTGCCTATTCTGGTTCTGCCACAAAAGGTATCCTGTGATCAAATCACAAACTTGAATGTTCCAAGTAACAGATCCCTGCTGTAACTATCATGAATATCCTGTGAATGTAATCGCTGAGGCTGACCAACATTGTTTGAATTGCCTGAGCGATGACACCTGAAGTACGACATATCATAAACAAACTGGTCACGTACTATACATGGAAGCGTTATTCATGCTGGAAACAGAAAGTTGTGATAAGAAATCCGTCCTCGATCCCTGAAGTCGATTGGACGTACATTTTTCTCTTCGAGGTGATCACTTTCTTTTGAGTGAGAGAGATGGCAAATAGAGAGATGAGCACCTCCTGCATCCCTGTGGGAATTAACTGCATGCTGGCAGTGCAATGTATGAAGGTCAGAACAATGCACTGTTATGTAGATCCTAAAGGTAGAGATGGAAAGATACTGGTGGGGGGTACACAAGGGCACTGGACATTTTAATGGCCCAGGATATAGTCAGTAAAATTTAAGGAAGTGCAGAAATATGTAAAGAGCATTGAGTTTCTTGGTTATTGCTCATGTATGTAAAAATAACACTAGGCCAGTTGTTTCCAGTACTTCTACCGATACATATTTAGTATCTTTTCTTCTTCAAGCAGTACTTTTCATGTTTGTCATAGGTTACTCTTCACTGAAGGTTCAGTGCTTGTAGCCCATGTTTGCCATTAGGTTAGTACCTTGGTTTGGGGGAGGGATGTGGTTGAGAATGGAAAGGAAGGGAGAACTGTACATTACAAGGGATATGTGACAGGATTAAGATATATTAGAAGATAGGGTTCCTTCAAAGGATGAGAAGCAGTAATGAAGTAGGAATTGGAATATACCTTTTACGAGGACTAATGATCTAAATTTAAACTACTATAACTTTCCATAAATTTGACATGATGTTGAATATAGTCCAAGGGTCTCCTGCCCATAGAGTATGCATATGGCTCAGGCACTTGTAATTCTAGCAGCATGCAGCCAATAAGGAGGAAGAATGACAAAATGGTAATTATAGCTGCTGACACAATATCCTACCAACAGGAAGATACCTTACAGCTGTCTTTATTCCAGTATACGAATATGAAAAAGTGGTTCACTGTCATCATCATTGTAGTTTACTTGAACCCTGAGCACTTAAATTTGTGCCCATGCAAAGAAATTGTGACTTGAAGAGAGGTATTAAGGATAAGCATCTGAGTGAGTAATTAATCACTAAATAAAATCTCTTAAATGGTTGATTCTTCGTAAATCGTTCACAACTACTTATCAATCTCCCAAGCAGGTTCTCAATAAATGTGTGTCACAAATGGCTATAATCTTATTCAGCCTGATAAGTGCTATTGTGTGGTGTTGTTGTGGCTATCTTGTCATCTACTGTAATTGCAATAAAAACATTGACTTGGAATTTAAGTCTGACTGTAATTCCAAAATGCTTTTAGAAAGGAAAAAAAAAACAAAAATGCAGAGATCTGCACTGGCAAAACCTGTCCACAACAAAAGAAACTTGTGGCATCTTTCAAAGTTGGGATTATTGTTTTTTCTGTGTGAGACTGTACTGGTCAATACAGACAGCATCACATGAGAGAGCCAGCGGATAAAAATCCTCAGATCGTGTGAGTCGTTCAAACAATTAATGTTTGAAAGAACTTAGTCCACAAGAATATAGACATGTAAAAATCACTTCTAGTTAACACCAATTTATCCTAAACTGAATGGAAATGTGAGGCACCATATTGTAATTTTTATCAAGACATGGAATCTGTGGGCAGAGCAACAATTAGAAACATATCTATAAATACATCAGACCATGAGAATCATATGCAAGGAACATTTCTAAGTGTTTGTTGTTTTTGTTTTGTTTTTTTTTTTGCAATCTTGGAGTAGCCCCACAAACTGGTTTAATGACCAATGTCTTATGTCTTGCCTGAGGCCAACAGCTGAATTCTGACATACATCAGTGAAACACCAATTAAGTAACAACTGGACCATATCAGGGTCCAACAATGGTTTCCCAGGTCAGGCCACACACCACACCATCACCAGCTCCTATGGGAGCCAACAGTAGATAAAAGAATGAGAAACAAGAGCCAAAACATGCCACCACTGTGCAATGAAGTCAGGAGTTAGTGTACAAGCAGGTCTTTCGTCTGGTTTACGTGTTCTTTTCACCTTCTTTATAGTTTGTCAGTGGAACAAACCGATTGAAGAAACTTCCTAGAACTATTGATTATCAATAACGGCACTGGAGTATGTATGCAGTCTGAGCTCTTTACAAATGGAGAGAAGCCGACAGAGCTACCAGACTTGTCTGAAAGCTTTAATTGAGCACAACACAGTTCACACTTGTAAGCACAATTTTGCATTGAAATTTTTAAATGGAAGCTTCACGAATCCAGCACAATGCCCTTAATATATTATTCAGATGAAACATTCCAAAGAACGATACGCCAAATTAAGCGCCAACACTACATTTAACTGTACATGTGTGCATTGCAGTGTGACCTGCAACAGGTTAGAATTCCCCAGTTGTAGCTAAGGACGTTCTGAGTGGCCTGTATGAATGTTTGACGTGTGATGTTAAACATGAAAAGAGGTTCTTTTAAGATTTCTTCCATATGACAGAATTTTATGAGACAAATGTCTATGAGTTGCCATAGCAGCATAAATTATTTGTTGTGTTGTGGTAAAATGAATGTAAAATTTGTATTTTTTCAATAAATTTTCTATCAAAATTTAAACTGAGAAGTAATTTACAAAGGTTAAATTTTAAACACTGCATAAACTACAGTACCTTTACCTTTTTTTTAATTTTTGAACCAACCAAGGTGAGGAACTGTAAAACGATATGACGTGTACTGCCAGTTGGCAGGATGGGATGGAATGTTTGCAAACTTGGATGTTTGAATAGAATATTTTGTATATATTTTTATATAATGCAAACTTTAATATTTTTCATTTCTTTTCTTACAAGTTAATCATCTGCTTGTTGGTCTGATGCACAACACTTCAATTTGAGGTGGTTATCAGGCATAAACAATGCATTGGATTTGGTGCATCTCTGAACATCTTGTACATGTGACACCATTTTGTGAAAAACATGGCTGAACACAGTAATATATTAGAAATAAACATTAAAACATTCAAGTACTGTAGTACAGGTACTCTATCTCACTGTCAGTGTGCAACTGAATGTTTGCTGTTACTGTTCTTTTCCTTAAGTCTGTAGACCATGTTTCTACACAACCATTTCTCTTTCCTCCCCCCCCCCCCCCTCCCTCCCATACCACCAGAGACAATACTACAGTATGTAACAGTACACTGCACATTAAAATCATTCCCAATCACACAGACTAACAACCCAAAAGTTAGATCTATGGGAGAAATAAGATCTTTGAATACAAGGAGATCTCAAAAAGATACATCAAAACTATTTGACAGATGTAAGGTCTACCTATCTATTAAATTATCACATTACAATGTGTAGAGGGAATCAGTTTGTCAGTTTGTTGGCCATGTGGCTAATCTACAGTATTAAAGGGGTTCTTCAATGAAAGAGACTAATTTCGGTACAAGCATTTCAAACCAACTTGTCTCGTTCCATAACTCAGTATATTGAAGAAAGGCATTACTGGTTAATCAAAAAACATTTCCGATTGCCTCAAGGATACCAAAATATCTGGATTTATATCGGGTATATTGTAGATTTATCTTAAAATATTGTGGAAATTAAGGCCACATCTCTTAAACTAAATTGTAAAGGTTTTTTTAAGAGAGTCAAGATTATAAAAAAATTAAGATAAAAAGAAATTAAGATTTTCAAGAAGCTTGTGCCTGGGTGACAGCAAAGATTTCCAAAAGTGTGATGAACCATCTTACAATTGATCATAGTTTAAAAATTCATAACTTCCAAACAGAAAATGTTGTTGAGATATGGTTTTAACCGATGACAATGCGAGAAAAATGTTCGTAATTTTTACGGAATATCAATTGTCTTCAGTGGCCAACCCCTTTAATAGCCGTTTGTAGGAAGTAACAACTTGATCCCCTCTGTGTGGTTCACTGGGAGAAATTAACACATGTACATCATAAATTCTCTCCCAATTCACTGTTCCTGAAGATATAATAGCAAGTCTCAAACATTCAAATCACACCACATGGAGCGACCATTATCATCCAGTGGGCCTGGTGATAATTACTGTACCACCATTATTATTTACTTCAATACCTAAGTGTAAAACGTTTGCAGAAAACCTGGAGAGAGACCAAAGGACACCATTATGATAAAACTTGCAAGCCTCCAAGGAAAAGGCGAAGACTGCATGGGGAGGAATGAAGGGTCAACAAAAAGCTGTCAGAACAGTGTGAGACGTGAAGGATGATGCTCTGGTGGTCAGACAGGCAAGAATCATTTGGGTAGCAAAGTTGGTAACAATGCCACCTTATTAATTATACAGAACAGGTGTTCAAGCACGAGGTTATCAGCAGTAGTTCAACAAATAACAAGGGTGGATGAACAGTACAGTACGAAAATGTTTATTTTCATCATAATCACTGGGGTGCATAAGTTGTCAAAGACTGGCAACAACCACGTTGAACACCTACATGACAGTTTATAGTCACTGTAGATGAGATAAGATGAGATGAAAAAAAAAGGGGGAGGGTGGGAGCTAGTTGATGAGGAGAGCATTACATGAGTCCACATAACCAAAACAGGGGCCATTTCCCAAGAGTTAGGCTTTTATTGTAACATTTATTCTCTAATACTCCATTTCCATTCTAACATGAATTTCAAGAAAAGAAAAATTATAGAATAAATTTAAGTCGGAATGTGTGGTATAAAATGTCAACGACTTGTCAGTAAAACTGATGTTATACAAGAGAGCTGTGGCTGATTTATGACAGACCCAATGCAAGAAATGAAGTTCTTGGGGGAAGCAGGCAGGTATGGAGAGACAGTTAAAGGGAGTAATAAATTACTGTAAGTACAGAGTAGACTTGTATTAAATATTTAATGGTGTATAAATTTGGGAGGGGTGAACACAAGGAAAGATACTGTGTACCTAACACCTTCATCTGTTAAATTTTTCCACGCAATCTCATCAAGGCCATTCTAAGAGAAGTGTGACACAGGAATTGAACAGCCGCCATGTCATAGGGGAATAGAACGATACTGCTTGTTCAATCGAAAACACTGAAAACTTTGACCACAATGTGTATTCCCAGTGACATATTTACAACAATCCTGGAATCCCAGGAGGTTGAAAGTTAGGACATGTATAAATAATTCAATTTCGAGTTTACAAACAGTTAAATTTATTTTATAAAGGGGCCCTGAGAAGGTCAGTAGGATGTCGTATCATACCTACAGCAAAACTTTGGTTTGAGAGAGACAATAACTAGATCAGCTACAGGTAACTATGGTGAAGATAACATTCCTTGGATTGGATATGAGTTTAAACATACATGGGAGAGGGGGAAGTGGGAGGGGCAGTCACACAAAATAATGCCTTCTAACAGAATATCGCTGGATGTAATTGTGTTGGTTTTTCAAAATAAAATCTGTGAAAATGGAATATTTCTACCATATTCTCTACAAGGGCAAAAACATTGCAGCAGTTAATTTGCATAGCTCTCTTTGTCAAAGTTCCTTCAAACGAAGATGTCATTTAACCCATTATGCTTGTGCCAGGTTCACAACCGACCAATAGAGTTCCAACCAGGTCAATTTATGAAAGATAAAATTCAACCCAGAGAGACCAAAAAACTTAAGTTTCTTCAGACAACATTTGTGGAGTCTGATCAAAGGAATCTAGATTTGGGTGATACCACAGAATGCTTCATGCATCGTCTGGTTTTTGTTAAATCTAGTGCACCACAAAGCAAAAGCAGAGATACCTATACAAATGTGGAAGTGTACAGTGCATACCCTTTAAGCGTACCACGGGAGCGTACCACGAGAGCGTTCCACAGAGAGAGAGCATTACAGGCCCCCCAAATAGACAATGAGGCTACTAACCGGATAGAGTTGAAAGGGACACAAATTAAAAGGCCCCATCATGTGGCACTCTTCAAGCGTGCTTCCATTTTTTAACCATTCTTGTCAGATTGAAAAGGTACACTGTTGAGTTAACTTTCCATGCATCACTGGCAGAGCATTTTACACCTCTGAATGGAGACCATTTAGCCTAAGTCACAAAAGCAATCCTTTCAAAGGGTGTTAGTATCTGCTATGAGACTCAAATTTACACCATTGTGAATTGCCTTCAGGTGGGTCCACCAGCTGTCTGTCCAGCCAGCCGCAGGACAGGGAGAGATGCCGCATATTGGCCTTGAATCATTCCTCCTGGTACAGCAGGTGCATTTGACTAGATAAGTGGTGATCCTTTTTTCTCTGATATGGCAGCTGCTTATCACCTATGAGCTGATTCTGATCAAAGGAAGAGCTGGTTCTCCCAAAAGGAAATTCCTGGACCCTTACGAATACATTTGGTAGAGAAGGACTCTTTGGAATTCCTTTTTTTCTCGCTGTCTCTTTTTTCTTTCGCTCGAGACTTGTTGCCTGTCAACTTTTTCAAAGTGGAAGAACAATATAACGGCAAAAGCTGCTAATGATCAAGTCAAGGTATAAACAAGCACCCGGACAAATAAATACGGGAGCAACGAAAAGGCAAAGGTGCTATAATTGGTAAGAATTCAATGTAGGAGACCTGCATTCAATTTATACACTTTCTGAGGGAGCTGTTAGTCTGAGACCTACAGTGTAGATCACAGCAAAGTTGTTTACAGATCGGTTAAGTGTGCAGACATTCTGATGTGAATTAAGGTGGGACTGCAATTTTGACAATCCAGTTAAAGCTAAAGACTACACACCCTTTATGAGTTTGCTTTCTAACTCTATTAATTAAGTATAAGGTTGCAGAACATTGGCAAAATGTCTCAGCTGTTTGTCAGCTTGTCTTCTAGGGTACAGTCCTTCCCGTCTTTCCTTTCACCTTTGCTGCTCTCTTTTTGCAAGGTATGTGTCCTGTGTACATGGCAAACCCCAGTTACACTCCAGGTGTCAAACAGAATTAAGGGTCAGTCTTGGCAAACGGTCACCTGCGGGTGCCTTGATGGTACAGTACCTTCAGTCTGCCCTCATATTTGCAAAAGCCTATTAAACGTCGTGGCAGCAAGGCGACTACTGTGCGTACTCGTTTCAAAGATTTGTATCGCAGATTTTCAGTCTCCAAAAAATTTGAAATACCCCATATGGCTTCCTAATAACTTAAGTGACTGCTACATGTTTGTAACCGCGGAAATGCAGCGGCGGCTCTAGAATTGCTATTGGACAAGGACATTATAGACAACATGGCTGATGTAGCAAATGTGACTTCGGCATGCATTTTGCTGATGTTTCAAACCAATAGAGCTCTGGCATACTTGAGGATCAAACTGGTTATATGCTAATCATGCTCAGTTTTACATAAAATTTTCCAGAATCAAAGCTGACTAGTTACAGTCGTACAGCATCAAGTATTCTGTGTTCTTGCCCGAGATACAGTATATGAACTATGTATGCCCTGATCTAACCCACTGATCCAAATTGCAAAGTAAATTAAAAAACATTCGATCCAGCAAGACGTAGCTAGATAGTAATGTTATATATTGCACCAATCTAACCTAATTCTTACCTTATCGTACACTTTGATTAAACTTCAAAGATTTTCACAGTATGACAAATTGTGCGACCAATAAGGCAAAATCATGAAACCATGACATTACAGTAAGGCAAAGGTACCCCTTGATAGCAAAGATGTGCCAACATATCTTACCCCTTCTTTACTCCAATAGCAATCAACATTTTCATCATTAAGTTTCTAAAAAATAAACCAAAGTACAATTCTTTAAGTCTAGCTGCTCATGCCAAACTAATACGAGAAGAAATCTTCAACAAAAAAATTTAATTAGGCAGTGGAGCAAAACAGTGCATACGACCCCTTCTACTAGGCCACACGGCTCTTGAATGCATATTTAAACTGGAAAAATTAATACTTTGAAATGCATCCAGCTGCTTTGTATATCGGTCAATAATTGATTTTTCATAGCAATTAGAGATCCAAGTATAGCCCTTTCTTGTCACTAGCTATCAAATCTACTGTTTAAGTATACTATATACAAGTCCAGTACATAGGGCAAACTGAAATTTTCAATGGACCACCCACTGTGCAAACAAATATAAAGGTAATTAGGACAGGTTAATTAGTCAGCAGACGATGAACAATGCTGAATGGGTGATCAGGCAGACGCTCGTGGGTACAGGATCGGTGCTTTTCAACAGCGAAGAGATCTACAGTACATTGCTACTTAATTGTGTCCAAAAGTATTTACTGTAACAATTGAGATAGTTGAGGGGCAGAATACAGATCAATACACATTTGACAAACTTTTTCGACACTTTTTGACTCCGACCAACAGTCAATCATTACTGATCAGTAGTGGTGGCAGATCTAAACCAAAAGTATGCTTGATTACGTCAAAGCGGTCACTTTTAGATTAGGTTAGATTGGTGAAATTTGTTTGTCAAACTGCCATGGCAAGATCTTTCTTTCCTCTACAAACTTTTCAAGGGTTAAAAAGAACAAAAAAAACAAAACAAGAGGAATGGATTACAATTAACAAGTGAAAGGAATTGCAGTTTCAAATGTATGGGATGGTTAAAAGGTCAGGAGGCTGATTCACTGGGAAATTTGCAGATTTTGGAGAGAAATTTAATATTTGAGGAGGGAAATTTGTATATTTAAGGGGTAAAGTTGTGTATTTCATGAGAAACCTTTGGCAATTGTAGGGAAAGTTACCTTTTGAATACAGAAATATAAGAAATTGTGGAAAATTTGTCTCCTTTCCCATGATATACCCTATATTTAGCATTAGCTGGCAACGAACTTTCAAAAGCATGCAGCAGTATAAAATTTCCAGGAATTTTAGCACACACTGACTAAATTAACAGCCGACAAAGGGTTTGATGACCGTCCACTGGTCGTAAAGGGCCACTGATCTTAAAGGGGTACCCTATGGGTCCAACAGTCGGCATCCCAACAGAACCAAAAAAATAATTTTGTGATCAAGGACATCATTCTCATAATATCCACCAATCTACGTGTCATTTCAGTGCCGATCCTTAAGCACATACCGGTAGTGAGTTACTGTATAGGTACAGGTACAAATGCTTCGCACAGATAGCATTTACCAAACATTGTCTTTGATCTTTATAGAGGAGTCAGACCATAGCAACTGGTGTCCCTATAGCCTTAAAGATCCTTACACAACGACATGGTGCACAAAGAGCCAGATCAATCAGAGTGAGCTAGCTAAATTAAGTTTGTTATTTAATATTTGCATTATGGCAACAAAGGTAGATTGACAATGATGCATTCTTTGATCAACTTTTCATAAAGTTTATCCTACCAAATGGTTCACAATGGATGCTAACAGAGAAAGTAAGAAAATGTAAAGAAAAATCCAACAGCGCATAGTCCCTGCAAGCTGATCTACAAACTTGGTCACAGACTCACAGCTAGCACACATTTTACACAAAACTGTTAACAGAGATTGTTTCATATTTTATGATGATTTTCGTGAGACATTCCTCAGCAAAAGGTTGATGTTTTAAAGTTTCTGCCACTTGAGAGAATTCTGAGGCTGCTGTATGCCAATGACAAAAGGGGAGAAGAAAAAAATTACCGAGTTATAATTGTTGCCGTGGCAAGTAACTCACTCCACCTGCCAAGATTTTGAATCAAAGATTCATGAAATAGGATCATGGGCGAATGACTTGACATTTACTGGAAATATAACTCCTTTATCTTGCTGATGATGTATTTCAAAGGTCGCAACCAAAGGTTCACGCTTGTCACAACAAAATTTGCTTTCTCACTTAACCTAAATATTTGCCGTCAATATGCTGTTTCCTACAGGATGCATCTTGCATTTCAGGATTCATAGTCTGCTCCTGACAATTTAAGACTTAATGTGTGTCCTTTGCTTCGATCAGATGGAGACGGAAATTCCACAGCAGTCCTTTTTTTTTTCTTTTACTTTCTCTCCTGGAGGAAGATTTCTTTTTGCGGAGTATCTAACGAATCCATCTTCACCAGGTTGAAGGCTGCAGTGCATCATGGGTGAGCAAACCATCGTCTCGTCACGCAAGGTTCATTGATCCTGGAAGAAGTCCACTGTGAGGATCTGCCATATCCAAGAGATGCATCTCGTCTGGCACGTGCGACAAAAATCATCCAAATACTTCCTTTGATTTGCCACCTGATGACAAATCTCGAGCATCCAAGCTCCTCGATATGGTTAGTTGAAACTTGAAATAGAGGATGTGCCACGGCTTTTCTTACGCCCCGTTGACAATGTTCCCAAACACGTTGATCCGACAAAAACGAATGTCAACGATCCATGAGGGACGCAGTTGGAGACGTCGACCAGCCGTGCGGTGACGGAGATGGAAAGATAACTTCATTTCCAAGATATAACAGGATAACAGAATGACAAAGTGAATGATTCCTCTGAAAACTGTGTCAGTACGGTTTCAAAATAAAACTTTTAGGGCCTATGACATTCTTAGGTTCTTAGGATCTTAAATTTACATACTGTTTTTGGGGGTTTTTTTTTTTTTTGTATTTCAAGTGGCTTTTATATTATGTGATTAATTCTTCATGTGTAACAAGACACTGTAGTCAATTTCTAATTTAAGACAACACAAATTCTTGGTAATCTGATTTAAACTGCAAATATGGTTATTACCATCATTCCTATTTAAGTAACTTAAATTGTAAAGTACAGCCGCAGAAGTGAATCATATGAAAAGTTACTGTGCATAGGCCTACTGTATGCTTCTGCACATTGTTGACAAACTGACTATCACATCATAAACTAAAATTGACATCAAGACTTTAAATGTTTGTCCTTCTGAAGTAATTACCTCTTAATAGGAAGAGGCAACAAAGTGTGTTTTCCCTATCTTGTTGATCAGCCTGGATCTACTATAAGCATATGAGATGTGAATTTGTTAGGGAATTCAGAAAGTTAATCTCAGTGGACCACACAGTCCAATGTTCATTTGTACTCATCTCAAAAGTATCATCACAATTAAAACAAGAACCAGTGTCCAACTGATACAGACATGGGCATGTGGCACAGTGCAACAAAAGCACTGTGTTCAATGTATATAAAAAGAAACAGAAATATTTCCTGAAACTTCAAGTTGACAATTCATAAATGCAGAAACAAGTAAAGAGTGTTTTTTTTTTCTTCTTCTTCCTCTCTTGTAAAAACAGAATGAAATTAAATTTAGCAGACCAGAAGGGAAAGGACTTAGTTCCTTCATTAATTCTACTCCATCTAGTCAGAGATCAAACCTGTGACTAGAGATCACATCCAGTGATCCTGACCCCGCAGATATGGGAGTCAAGGTCAGTCTCAAAGACTCCAGGCAGCTGACCTGGAATGACCTTGACTCTCCCAGGGTTGCACTCTGGACATCATTAAAGTGATATCTTTGGGCTAAGTGTACATACATGCTGTTACACTGAAAAATAGACAATGATGGAGACAAACAGTTCCAATATCTGTTTGCATAAAACCTTTGTCGTGGAAGCAACGCTGACGACACAAAGTATCAAGGTTTATTATGCATTCTTTGGGATTCAGAGTTTTTGGCAAGGACTGATTAGTGGATTAATGATTGTCATCATTAGTTTAATACTGTATCACAATTTCTTTGAAGGGATGAAGTTGTGATTTGGTACATAACAGGTTGACCAGGTATTTGTGCATCCACTACATTTGTATCTTGAGCATCACTGTTTTACACAGATATGAGGAGAATGATGGGTAATGGGGTATCATGCAGCTGCCATAAAGACGTAAATACATTCTTAACATGTTCCTGCGCCATATCATGGCAGATTTTACTCCTCTGCAAGGGTTCACTTTATACTGGTTACATGGATAAACTTGTTTGTTACTCTGTAAAAGTAAGTAGTCTGGGAACACAATGCAGGACTGTCTAGCAGTATAGACCCGGTGATCCGGTCTTATCTATGAAAAGTGAGACAGATAAAAATGTAATGGCTCTGTGATGGGAGTTGAAAATATCTGGGTACCCCCCATACCGTATGCACATGCTATTAACGTACATAACAGAGCATTAAGTTTGGGAAAGCCTCTAAACTCCATTCATTTTCATTTGCTCATTTTTATAGTGCAGTCAAAAATGTCACCGTCTGATACAGTACATTGACTAACATAATAGTTTTAACCAACTGTATATATGCAAAGATATGCACACAAATTAAATTATTATACCAAATTTGGCTAGATTTTAGAATATGCTTACTTCAAGGTTTCTATGTTTACAAATTACAGACATTAATTAATATTCAACTAACTAATATACACACTGATGCAGATTGCAGACCTTTTAGGTTGAAAGCGGGTACTTTTCATTTACTGTAAGAGGTCAAGCGAATGCATTCAACCCGTGAGTCTTGATACCACATATCTAGGTGAAAAGTGGAAGCAAAAAGAGAGCTGCTGCAGTCATCAGACTTGATGACTTTGAGATTTGCATCCCATCTTTCATCGAAGGTGACAGTCGCCTCTCCCTAATGGGGACAACCTCAGTCCAAATCGGGATATGGCTCATCACTATCCGATTAGTTTTCTTCAACCAGTTCTCGATTTCCTCTAATTATCCAATGATGGGGGCAAACCCCTGCAGGTATTCGAACCAATTAAGAAGCTAATGCGTCGCCCGCATCGGCGAATCAATTTGTTGAAAGACTCCTACGAACAGCTGCGCAAGTGGACATAAAGACACCGGTCCAACTTATACAGTAATAAGTCACCTGCCAATGATGCCTCTTTGGCAATGTTCATAGCTTTCAAAGGCTTTAACTGTCCGTGACCATCCAGCATTCGAAAAGACGAACTTGAAAAATATACCATTTGCACATTACCATACACGTGTCTCTTTTGTGTCGTTGCTTTACATGTGCTTATCTTCCAATATAATTTACCAACTTCCAACATTCGTATCAAGTTCCCAACATTGCCTGGCAAATCTAAATACTGTGTATGTGTGTTAATACCCTCCCCAATATGCAAGAGAAATTATCACTTCCAAAATAATAAAAAAAGAAAAAACAGAATACAATTAAGCATGTCTAACGCCATTCTGAAGAATAATTCAATAATGGGAAACTGAAGTGCACATAAGAGGTTCATAACTAAAGATGCCACCAATATTTATTGATGTCATCCAAATATTGACAATTAAGGTAAGAAGATGGGGAGTTTCTTGAAAGCTTAGTTAAACCTGTAGACTGAGAGAAGGGGTCAAATGGGACTCACAGTGATTGAGTTAATTATGTAACATGTAGTGTGAGGAAACAATCAGAGTGTATGAAACACACAAACAAATGTATTGCTATGTGGTCTTACTTTTTTAAGTTGGATGTCGATTTCAATTTTGAGCTTGGAGGGAAGGGGTATAGTCTACAGGTCAGGGGTAGGTGTTGCAAAGATTGCAAATTCAAATTCACTGAGAGCATCTCCGGTGATAACATTTAAGCATTACTTGAAAGTATCGGCTTCACACAAATACTGAAATTAACAGCATGCCGCGGCACGCATCGGCCCTACAGCAACATATGAAGCAAAAAGGAAAACTGGGGTCACCTCCAAGGAATTATTGTCCTACATTAGAAACAGTGGAATGTGATGATGAGTGTAGCAAAGCACTAATCTGGCCATGGGTGCAATGTACAGCACTTCAGAGAACAGCACTGACCCAGCAGCACTTAACTTTAACAGAAAGGTACATGCCGGGTCTATCAATCACCAGGATTGCTCTCAGTGGGAGCCAAGCAAGCCCACCATGGGTAAATCCTTAATGAATACCACCGGGTTAGCAGAGATCAATACAGCATGAAGTCAGGGCTAATAGCAGCCTATAGCACCAAATACATTGTTAGGTTAGAGAGAGTATATGGTACATATCAACCCACCAACAGCTAATAATCAATTTCAAAGCCCCTGTACAAGCAATTACATACTACAGGCTATCAGATTTGTCCTCTAAACAAACTCTAAACTTAACAATTAAGAGCATTTCTTAGAATGTACAGATTGATTCATCTACATTGTCAAAGCTGGGGACAGGGCAATTCATCCAGGCCGTGCTGACTACTGAATAATCGTGAGAGGTAAATTAAAAGAGCTTTGCCATAGTGAAGTACGCTACATGATACGCACAGATACAGGCCTGTAGCCAATTCTTGACACGTTTGGCTGAGACTCTATCGAGGGCGTAGGTAGCCGGGGGGCTGGCAAAAGTTCCCCATTCCGTAACATGCAGGGCACAGACATAATTAGTTCTCCTCCCCATTTCCAAAAACCAGAACCCCTTTTTACAATGCCAGAGAGAGTGGGAAGTGCCATTTCCTACAATCTGTGCAGCATTTTTATCAAAATTTTTCACTGAACGTTTCACACCAACCAATGATGGCACTATGCTTCTGGTGGAGTCATCACTGCTTGCCCCACACTTCAGCACTTCTCTGACTTAAAAGTCTGTTACAACACAGATCTCCCACCATCCACCATCTCCTACCCCCTCTCCACACTGTCTGTGCCACCTGTGTGCTGTGAAATCACCAACAGCAGCACTCAATCTTGAAGGATTAATGGTCTTGGTAGTTTTTCCAGAAGAAGTGGCAAATAATAAAATAAGAAAAATTTATCATAAAGGCAGACATTTTGGGTGACAATAAACAGATGTGACGGGTTGTGACTCTTCCAAAATTTCTCTAAAGGGAGGGGGTAACCTCTCCTCCCGGGGCAGTGATTATAATCCATCAGATCCCTCCCCCTGACAAAATTTCCCTCTTGTGCCTATGAGTTCCAAGGTGACTCTTGCTATATTGAAACACCTGTATAGATCAATGATCTGACTGAACAGTGCATTATGCAGATGATCTGACCAGTGCTGCAAATAAGGCTCAGTGAAAGTTAAGGTACAGTATGCCAATCTGTTTTGCAATTTTGTACCCATGGTGACCCGCAGCTGGGGCCACTGAGTTAGGGTACGTGTAGCGGAATGAGTTCACCCACCAAATTTCCAGCTATACAGTACTACTCTTTTTGATAAAAAGTATCCTTATTGATTAATAAACTTTTCTGAGGGCCATTTTAGAAATTTCTATAAGTCCCCAACCCCCCTCCCCTCTCCATCATATGTAAGAGGATTGCAGCATGGCCGTGTGACCAGTGTATTTTTGCGCAGGTCATTTAATACACAACACGACTTTTCAACTTCTTGAGTTTTCTTAGCACAGGAAGCAATCACAGGATGAACATGGAACAATGCTGGTCAAATTTTTTTCAGATCATTGCACCAATGGAATGCAGAGAAAGAGAGAAATGTCATCAAATTTGTCAGAGAAGCTTCAGAAAAAAATCCAAGGGCCTAGCAGGAGTGTGTAATTTAGTTGTCAGTTTGAAGATACTGTAGAGGTGTCAGCTGACTGGGAATTCTTTTCACACATGTATACAGCAGCAGCAATCTTTGACATTATCATTTTACTCTCTGATCCCTGTCAACTACAGAAGGTGGGTCCTCCCTAAAAGTCGACCTTTCAAGAAACTTCTAATATCCCATTTTCTTGGGGGAGAAATAACCCTTCTCAATTTATACCACTAACTAAAACCAATCATCTTGTCTCCAAGGAGGGTTAAAATCTCTCGCTGATGATCTTGACAACTATTCTGAGTTCCATTGTCAGGGAACTCGTAGCATTGTCTTTCTTACAGAACTGCAAATACCATCACAGATAACCATCAAAGGTGAAACTTAGGCCTATGTACTCCACTGTGATGAGATGGTGTATGTCAACCGTAAAGAAATCATGTAAACATTTGGTTTTTAGCCAAACTTGACAAGTGCATGGAGCTATTTCTGTAGTAATGATAGCTTCATGATCCGTGTAACCCCCAGCTGCTGTCTCTATCGTCCGTCGTGTATCCCTGTGTCTACACTGTAAATAAAAAAATACAACCCAATACCGAAGGCACTTGATGAGCACAGATGTTCCGAATTGCACTCCAAGCAACACTGTGAAAATAGTCCTTCTGAAATCTGGGAATGACATATATTCATCAAATGACGATGTATAGCGGTTCTAATTGCAGACAGATCAATAGAAGCGTTCTTTTAAATCACTCCTGTGTTGGTATAAATGCCGTACATATTTTAGATATATTTTCATTATAATCCAGTTGCATTACACTGTATATCACAAGTCCTTATACTGTGGGCCACACCAGAAAAGCTTGTTCAAAGAAATGTGTGTGTAGTACATGTTCATACAGACACGCGGCCAATGCAAGTGTGCACACCTCATGTAGCCTATACAAAGAAAACCAGCAATTTCAAATTCAATTCCATTTTTAATTGCCTTCATCAATCCATCAGCAACTTTTCCCCAATGAGCAACAAACTATAGCAGTCATTAACTTAATTCTTCAATCTTACATTCATTAAATTGAACTGCAAACTTGAACCATACTGCTGCACCTTCCAGGCATGCTTACCCAACACTGTAATTTATCGCATGTGCATACAACTCCCTGCTGTCATGTGTATCCCTGTAACAAGTTATATAGTCAATACAAAATTTATGCAAGTATGTCTGTCTGTAAATGTCAATCAAAGTGAGCAGATTTCGCACCAACAAGGATCCACATAGGTGTCCAAGATGTAATTTATGGGGGACCACCATGGTGGAATTTTACCATAGTGATTATAACAGCACCTACAGTGTACATTCAGGTAAATTTAGGCAGAGATGTTTATGATTTTAACTAGTTTTGTTTAGCTTACTTTTTTCCTCCTACTGTAAGGTCATTGCCTTTGCAAAGAATCAGGTCCCACTATGACTCATGCAAAGAAAGGTATATGTATCAACAGTATTGATGCAAGGAATTAGACAGTCTTCCCAAACTGTTTGATCATGCACTGACAGTCATGAAGTTTACTGGAAGTCCTGGCATCCCAGCAAAGAGGTAAATTAATCGAGATGCCCAAAATATATGAAGGCTTTGTTGTCCTTTAAGGTGACTAACCATTTTAAAATCTCATGTCAATCCTTCCTTGGCATAACTCTCTGAAAATGCTACTAGTAAAATTACACTTTGCACATGATATCGGTACAAGCGCTACAATGTGGTGGTGACTGAAATCGCTAACAGCTCAATTAAAATGCAAGTTGTGTTCATGGCAAAGCAACCTGGAAGGAATTCATGATGTAAGTAACAGCAGAACAGCAGGACCAATTCAATTTTTTAAGGACAACCGCAATTTAAATGTTAGTTGTCCCTTGAACATCAAAATGAATAATAATGAGGCACCACAGATGCCTCAATTTCTCAACAAGACAAAAGGGAAACAAAAATGTGGAGGACATCTAAAACAAAACATTTAAGCACTGTGCCAAAGTTTATGTGGAGCAGTCACATGCACAGAAACTATTTGAAAATTATGTGCAGTCAGCGAAGGAAATCCACCCAGGAAGGATGAGAATATCTGATATCATTAACCTCAATTTCAAATAGTAACAGCTTTACACATCTTGCCTTTTAGAGTACTGAGTCTACAGCAAGGATATGCCAATGCCAGATGGCACCAGGTAGGTCTTGACCTGGCATTTGCTTTTTTTTTTGACCTGCCATCATCCACAACACCCCTGCCCGGCTCTCTGCCAGGCTGACCAAATTGAAGGCCTTGGTGAGATGGGGAGATGCCATGACCTGTTCTGAGAAAGTGAGTACATTCTCTATTGTCAGTACGGTATGGTAATTGATAGGGAATTGGGTGGGGTATGTTTATGCCAGTCTCTCTGCTTTTGATCAAGTCAAGAAAATTAAAGAAAAGCAAGCGTTGGAGCTGATTGAAAATTTTTGGTGGAAAGTAAAGCCACATAGCGCCGACTTAAAGAGATATCTCTTAATAGTTACAATCCAGAAACGACTAATCTACAGAACCAACTATTTGGAAAATCAGTAAAGGACAGCCACACTCAATGGTGTTTTTCAAACGAAATTGGTTGAAGGGATCTGCAGTGTCACAGGAATGTTTTTTCAAGAAGCTCATTGAGTTGTTTAATGAAATTCACTAAAGTTTTGTATACCTGTCAAGTTTTCTTAACAAGCTAATGACAAATGGTCAAACTAAGAGCATCCTATTGTTTTACAGCAAAGGAACATCAATGAGTGAGTAATTAACCATTTAGTCTGGTTTTTAAAAATTTTGTGACCATACACTTTTCATACTTTGGCCTATTCACATGCACACAGCCAGTACAACTAAGTGTCAAAAATTTGAAAAGTTTACACCTTTGAAAATCATGACAAACCTATTGATATCAACTCAATGAGCCCCTTTAGAGATGGAATATGAGTTGCATACTGGCAATCGCCTGGTCATCTATTTTCCCTCCTCATGAGTGTTTCAGGGAACGGAAAGTACGGAAAAGATCACCAGCTGTCACAAAATTTGGAAGAGAACTATGCCTTTATCCTCCAGACATTAGAACATGAAAATTTCTCGAAAGTTTTGTTGGCCCTACAAAATTCAGAATCTACAAGAATGACTAGCCCTCAGTCACTGTTACTTGAAATCAAACAGATCGATGGGAATGGATATGAATATTCACGCTATGCAAAAACGGGACTTACAGCGGTTATAACATATTTCAGACTTTCAGTGGCCAAAAGAAAGACAAATTTTCACCTCATATTCCAGTTTTCAAACCACTAAAACTAGACATTGCGGGTCGTAGTACACGGTTGCATATAAATCATCATGCTCTGAAGCATTTAAATGATTTCCTGCTGACCGAAACATAAAAGAAAATATATAAAAGGAGGTGAAAGTAAAAGGAAGGATGTTCTAGAGATCAAAGATACATGAACTTTGTCCCATTTATGGAGGGTATTATACGTCAAAAGTTCTGGAAATGATTAAAACCGAAATCATTCACCAAAATAAAAAAATGGAATCTATGATAAAGAGGTATCCCAGTGGATTGCTGGCATCCATGTTAATCTTTTTGTCACAATATTTTTGAAGCATTCCTTCAACATCATTGTCTGGATTGTAATTACTATAATTCACCTTGGTTACAAGGTCACAGATGGTTGTCTAGGTGTATAGGTACCCCCAGCACAGCACAGAATTGTATCCAAGAAAACATATTTGAAAAGCAAAAACTCTCAGTTTAATGTTCTACACTTCCAGTGAAGGTGAGGGGGGGCACAAAATGGAGTGTTGACAGCAAAAAACATTTAGAGAAGAATTAAAACAGCTAGAGGCCAGATAGATGAAGGACACCCGGGCCATTAATACCTCACCGTCAAATTATAGAAAAGTTTAAACAGCAAAACTTTTCTGAAATGTAAGTGAACAATTCAAATCCCCAGAATTTTGGCCAACGGAGTGCAACGCAAATTTTCAAACTTCTTAAAGGCCCCATCTGTCTTTTTCCCTCTTCTGAGTCCAGCATATATAAAGACCCAATATATGCAGAAACTTTGAAATAAAAGCAATTCAAGTTTGAAGAAATTTTCAAGCACAAATCAAAAAGAGAAAGTGTACATACTGTACTGCATGTGCTTACGGTAGGCCTATTACTGTATAACCATGCATCAACTACTGAAAATTTTAAAGGATACAGTCATAACCGTTCCGTACACTTGCAGCATCTCAAAGTTGTAACTTTAACTGGTACAGAAGTGAAGGATTACCTTAAGGCCAGATCCACGCAACAAAGTTCAGTTAATGGCTACGGCACATTACATTTGCACATTCAGGATGTTAGATACGAGGCTCACCATCTGAGATGCCAAGACTTCAGTCATTATTTTTGTTTTATTGGCAGGGGATACACAAACGGATGTCCAAATTCATAATCCGTCAGACTATTCCTTGAGAGAAAACAACAAATAGGGTTTCCCGAACAAGTTCTCAATCTATACCAGTAACTTTATCATTTCAGAGACATCTCCTTTTAAATATAGGAACTCTGCCAGCAATCTCTCAGGACATTAAGGTCTGATTTCCCTTCAGATAGGCAGACAGACAGATAGACAGACAGAAGAACTGCATCCACAGTATCTCCTTCCCCCAAAAAAATCCGGAGGTTAACATAAAACCTGTGAGGATAACCAGTTAGGAACCCACACACCACTGGGCAAACCTATTGAAAATCATTAAGCTGCAAAAGAAGCATTTCAATTGTTTGTCCAGTGGTATAAGATTCCTCTAATTCACTCTAGCAGTAAAATGGCTGACATCTGAAATTCTGCAGAAGTAACTTGCACTGATTCCATGAGAAATATTTCTCAATAAACTCTCACAGTGTGCCAAATTTTGCAGACCGTTCTTTTCTTTTCATCCTACTGTAGTTATGTATTTTTGTAGTAAAAAAAAAATCAGTCTCCAATGCGAAAGGAACAATGTTTATCTTGGCCTGCTTAGCACAAAGCACCATATGCTGATTTAGTCATGCGCACATTCTTTAAAATGTCAAAGACCTGTTTTTCCTTTTGTTTTTCTTGTTACTGACCAAATCTCAACAGTCAATGGGTCAATTTACATGTTTCCGTGATGTGTACAATTTTTCTGACGTTTACAGAGTTGCAAACCTGTTCCGGGAATTCAACGACATTTTATAGACTACTGTACCGCTTGACACCCTTCAATTAATGCCTTTTATTAGCCTTTGCCACCATTCCTTAAGATTATTTATAAGCACTCTGGGGCGATATTGGAGTGACTTACACGTGCACTACACACCAGGGAATTATTTACCTGGTAAATGCATCTACCAAACGAAAACAAAGAAGGGGGGGAAAAATATTTCAAAACGTTTGTCAAATCACTTATTCCTTCACTTTTCCAGCGATAGTTGTCGCAGGTCATACTCCTTGGATAACCCTATGGAGTCTCCTTGTGAAATATGCAAAGTACAGCGTGTTGTTGAACCTCCAAAGGTCATAGTACATTTCAAGAGAACCAGAAATGAAAGCAGATCAAAGCATAAATTGCTGAAACTCTGGTACAAAAGCTGTTTACATTTTACCCTCCCCCCACCAGCACGATTATACCACATAAAAACGATGGTATGCTTACGTTTGAAGAATGTGTACTGTAACTCAAAGACTTTCAGCAGAGGCAATTTTTAGTGTTTTCATCTATACCAAAAAATCAGAACTGGGTAAAAATTGTTTCTCATACCAGTCAGGTACGAGAGTACCCTACCAAAACAAAGTACCACCTCAATTGTTAATATCTAATTTCCAAAGTACCGTGCATCACATTTGTATGGACTGATCTAAACTAGTGCACTTCATGCACCTGCCAACACCAACTCATTAATACGACCACCAATTTTCCTGATGGGAAAATGAAAATTTTGTTTGCTCTGTGTAGTCGATGAAATTCGGCAATCAGACACAGTGTGTTCACTCAGAGCTAGGTTATGTCGTGTTTCACTCTATGAAGGAACCAGGTAAGTAATTTTGGATCCAGACATGTAGTAAAATACTTTGCAGGTACCTGGGATCCAGTTTACCTGTAAAAAATTTACATGGTTGTGCATCAAGGAAAGATAGAGGACAATACCCTCAGCTAAGTCCCAAACTGTACTTTCTACAGAAGGACAGTGCCATGGCTATTTCTGAAAATTGATTACAATTTGCTCTCAAAATACTGGAGAATGAGTTTCATTTCTCTTGTTTTCACCGTTCACACAAATTTCGAGGCATCAGTCCTTACCAGCAGCATTGTTGAAGCAACAAACAAAACATGGTCTACAGTAAAAAAAGGGGAAATGGTTAGAGTCACAATGGTCTAATGTCGCTAGAGTTTAAAACAGACAGTAGCGCCCAATTGCTGGCAATGCAGGCAGACAATCGGTGTGCTGGTCTTCTTGACAAAAAGTGCAAGTGAACTCAGATCTGGCTGAATTTGGTGGAGACAGGGAATTGTGATTGAGACATCAAAACAAACAAGGCAAGGTTGAAGCCCAGCAGAGTTGGCTCTAAATATCAAAACCACAAAAACACTTTGAGTTGGTCTGATGAGGAATATGGTAAGAACTGCATGATGTATATTTTTAATGGCAAACCAAGGTTTCTGAATTAAGTGTATCTTACTCTTGAGGTGGAGAGTTGTAAATTTAAACGTCAGTGCCAGCAACAAAGGATACATCGCACTGTTCATAGAAAGGAGTCCTTGCATAGTGCACACAGCTGGTAGCAACAAAACTTTAACATTGTGACAAAAAAAAAAGAACAACCTTGCTGGAATGTTACAGTTATAATAAGTTCATATCAAATTTGGAATTTTAAAGAAAACATCCACTGGACAATTAACCAACCAGAATTGCTTTATTTTTTCTACTTTCTCATTTCATTTAATTTTGAACAATGTTTAAAGTGGGTTAAGTGATGATAATCAAAAGGGCTCAGTATTGCTTACATCAATCATGTTAGCATAAAAAGTAAAATGAAGATGAAGAAAAAAACAACATTCGACTGATGGAAAAAAAAAAAGTCAGAAGAGCGGTGAACAAAGTTCAACATCACTTGAAAAATTACTTTCATGAAGCTATAAAGTTGCCCGTATTCAGTTCTCAGAATGGCAATAACAAAGGCAGACTTCCATATGGTTGCAAACTGTATCACTGTATTAAGTTGTCATGTTCGAAATGATCTGGAAGTCTGAGATACATCACCCATACAAGGGCAACATCAGTCATGATGGTCTGAAAGTAACTGACATACAGTATTGAATCTGGTTTCAAATTTTGCTCTACATGTACATATGTACATCTAGAAATAAAAAGATGGAACTGACAGAGGGACAATTTTCGGGACAACTGACAATTTAGTTGGGAGACACCACCCCCTCCTCTCTCCCATTGGTTACGGAATGACGGGAAGGGATGGTGTGGACTAAGATATAGTGTAAACAGGCAGGGCTCTTTTGGAGAAAAAGACCATGGCAACTTACTTTCATCTACAGATATAGTTATTGGTTTGCAAGGAGATGGGATGCGTCAATCGCAGGGTGGCAAGGAGACAAGAAAAAGTGGAATCCTGCAGCATATCACACTGGAGATCAAGACCCCAACCAGTTCATATGCAAACGTGCAGCTGACATGATCCAGTGCAGCTGACGTGATCCGTCAGATGGAAAGTCATTTCTGTTACTTTTCCAAGAATGATTCAGGTCTGCTAAGGAATGCAAGTTATAATGGAAAAGAAAATTGAGGGAGGCATTATACCCACTCACATAGTGCAATTATAGGCAGGAATGTATACATATATCTGGGTATTGAGATATTATTTTAAATTCTGAATTAATAATAGAGCAATTATAGGCAGAAATGTATATATCTGGGTACTGAGATATTTTTTTTTATCTCTGAAATAATCACATTCCCCTGAGGTACTGTTAGCTCAGTGTAGACAATCCCTACAGTACAGACGGTACATCAGCTGTCATTTCTCAGTACACTGTCTGCAATAACACAAAAATTTCAGTATGTTCACTACTATAGGCCCATATCCTATGCATTGTTACTGAAAACTGTCACACAATGGTCTGCTTACTGTTTTACTAAATTAATAGCCCCTAGACAATAAAATTCACTGGCAGGCAAATATTTGAAATGAGGTCATAACATATGTTTTGTTTCTGTACATGGTTCAGACTTCAGTTGCATGTGAAAGTAACACAGCAATACACATAAGGAGTGAATGTTTGCAATAAAGTAGGACTAATTAAGGAAAAGCAGTTAAGGCAATATTGTAACATGTGACACTACTCCTTAGTGTTTTCTTTAAATTTTTCCCTACATCATCAACACCATCATCATCAACACCATCATCATCAACACCTTCAACATCAACACCATCATCAACACCATCATCAACATCATCATCACCATCAACATAACAAAATGATCTGTAACATTATATTTCAACAGAACCTAACTTGGTGAACATGACTTGTCAATCTAGCCTGTCTTTGCTCGGCAGGTAGGAGAAGGCCCATACATTGGAGATTTACAATCTACCAACAACAGGAAAACTTTCTGCAGCATGTATATATACAGCATGGGCTGTGTGCATAAAAAATGTGAACAGCAATCCTCACACCAGTATTCAGATCTTTGGAAAAATGTATAAAACACCTGTAGGTTGAAGACTAGATGTCAAAGTACCGGTAAACTTGTATTAAGAACATTGACTTCCTGAGATACACGTATCATCTGATAAAGATGTTCAGTTTTACGGCCACGCTTCCTGAGATTCTCGCAGACTGTCATTTACAGTTTTCGAGCACACAGCGGGCTCTGCAGCTGTGGCTCCCGGGGTTGCATCAACTTCAAAGACATACAGTAAAGTATCTGCTGTTTGCATCTGAGACAAATTGGAATTTAAAGACATAATCTGGAACATAACCAGAAGATCGCAGCTGCAACAAATCCAGCGATTTGTTATACGGTATTATTCTCGTGACCGCCCTTCAGAAAAAAAAAAAAAAAAAAAGTCCACAATCTATTGTAAACATCACTTGAACTTTGCTATGTTCACAGTTGGGCAAACCTTCTCTTGTTTAAACAGTTACTATTATTTTTCCTTTCAAAACTACGAGCCTTAATTCGCTCCAATTCATATCCAGGTCCTTTCTTCAGGCATGTGCATACAGAGTTACACAGAATCAGTTGAAGTACAAAGCTCAGTAGGACCTCGGGTGGTGGTGAGAAGTTGTAATGCTAAAAGTAACATCCACATACATGTTTAAAAAGCATGCTGTTAATATCGAGAAATTTGAAAGCATGCCCATGTGAAGGGGAATTTAAACTAATACACTGTGCACCAGTGATCATGAACGACGTCGGTCTGTGATACTACTGATGGCAAACTGGTTCAAAAACAAAGGCAAGGATGAAAGTACCATAATCATAAACTAGGCTAAAGAACAAAGGGTTGCAATTGTGCTGCTTGAAGCTTAAATTATTCAGATGTGCATACAGTATGTAGCCATTGAAATATTTAGCCAACAGAAATCTTTCCAAAGTTATGAAGATTACCTAAAGTACCTGTGACTAATGTTTCCCTTTTTTTTCTGCAAAACTGCTTGAGAACTAAAAGCAACTTACTAACGACATGGCACTGAGCAAACCGCTTCAGATTTCTCAAACTGCTTGTATTAGTGCATATATAGAAAGGTATGTTTGCAGTTTGTCAATAGCCCAGTGAATAACGCTTTTCTACTGAGGTACTGTACAACACAAACAAAGAATCTTCCAGACTTAATTATCAATGATGGTACTGTGCAGTTTACAAAAACACCCACACTTTATTTACTATTCTGGCAACACTGGAATATTATTGTCAACACAACTCGAGTACGCACCATTTTAACATAAGTACTTCTTCATTATGACATTTAAGTAACAAATCCCTGCAAGCAAGTCAGCAACAGTGTGGTACAGTAGTTGCTTAAGTAATCAAGAATTTCCTAGTCAGGGAGGTTGCCAAAAAAACGAGCAGATATCTTGTCGTCTCCTAATGATGGACCACGACTGAGCATTCACGAGTTTTCTATCCCATCTGCCATTGCTGTCGGTTCCAAGGGCTCACCACCCTGTGGTTGCCTACCCCCTAAACATGAAATACATCTGAACAATACATATACACATCATCACTTGCTGTGAGGGGGTCGTTACTAACCCGACATCATTATGCATGACGACCTACAAAACATGGTGAACAAAACATGGTTCTTCATGAACAAAAGAGACCGTGTTCAATACCCTTATCTCCTGACCTCCAAACTCCCAGCTACAATGACCTTTGCTTTAGTCATCCTGCATTGAATACATGACATCTTCATTGCATGCATATAATTACTATTCCACATTGATTAATTTAATGGTGAAAGCTAACACACGAACGCTAAAGAGTAGGAGACGGAGACAGGGTGTTTGTTTGTCCCTCTGGTTTTATGAAAACGAGAGAAGACACAAAATCTTAAACACTTGTTTAACACATGCAATGGTTCTTACCTGTCCTGAAGACATCACCAGAAGGCAGGTTAACAGCAAGCTGGAAAATATGTACTTCAAAGGTTCCATGTTAAAATTAGATAAAGTTCATCATATGCAGCTCACAAATGAAGTGAATGCAGACCTTCTCCCTTGAAAAATTTTGAATGTTATATGCAAATTACATTGCATGGAGTAAGAAGAATCCAAACTCTTCCCCAAACCACAGCCAAACAGACAAAAAGAAAACAACAACCTGGACAAGAATAAAACTTTCAATGTGTATTATTGCACTTGACTGAATTGCTTCTGAAAACCAAGATCAAGGCCTGCCTCTTGAAGCAGGCAGGTGTGCCAAACAGGGGATCCAAAGACAGTTAACTACTTGTAGTACCCTTACACACACCTAACAAGAAGCCCTTCAAACCCAAACCACTGAAGCCTAGTCAAATACACACTACAACAAGTTCACCTGAGCACCACACACTCATCTTACACACTGTAAGCTGCTAACGCTGTACATCAAATCACCCCCCTCATGATTGGACCATACAGATGAAGAAGGCGGAGCCTAAGTACCTTGGCTAAGCCAATCAAATTAGTTCCTGTTAAAAACTGGCACCTTTCACTCCCACTTGACAGATCTCGATGCCCTGTATTTCCATGACTATATGGTACATGAGAGATTTACATGATTTGGACAACTTATTTGAGATGGTTGTAAAATCTGCAATCCTCACCATGCAAGTGTTTGCAAAGCACTTGACTATTAATATAAAGCTTGTTACCAATTATGTCTTACATGTGTATTACAAAAGCTGGTAAATGAAGACATGCATCAACCATAAATATCTTCTTTTTTTTTTTCTTTTCACTTAGGGTTAAACGTAGAGAGTTCATCATTTCCACAATCAGGCAATGTGATAACAAGATAAACAGGCATAAAATATGAAAAATTATTGACCTCACAGCACCTTTTCTCTTACATGCAGGTTTGTTAAAAGTTTTCAAAAATGAAAACACAGTTTGTAGGTAAAGGAAGTAGTCAGACAGGTAAGTGGAAGTGAAGTATACAGGTTTTTATAGGATTTGCAGGTTTATCAAGTTTCAATGAGAGACCTGAAATTTTGATGCAAAAGACCCTTAAAAGGGGGTTGGGGGATTTGGGAACTCAGTCCCTCCAATAAAAAGTGAGGTGGCTAAAGGTTTAATAAGATCCCCTCTCCCAACCCAAAATATTTGCCAAGTCCAAGGAAAGATGAAAAAGGATGCATTACTTCAATGGCAAACATATGAAGTCTATTGGGTAAATACAGTTTAGAACAGTGGGGGAAATGCCTTTTCCAACTGTTTCAACGATAATCGGCCTAACTTCCTATCTAATCCAAAGAAGGAAATAAAAAAATATCACATCCAATGACAGGGAATAAAAATAATAATAATAGTGAAAGGAATCCATGGAATTCGCAAAGCCATAGATCATCGTTTCTAATTTGTTCTGAACTTCCTAATTTTCTTCATATCCTGGTGGATATCTTAAAGTAACTTCTTCATTTCCGAAAGAGGCAGACTTTGAAAAATTAGATTTATGGTATATTTTGTAAATTTATTGCACCCGTACAGGAAAAGATTATTAAACTTGGTTTGCAGGGGGTCTGTTTTAAATGTCCAATCTGCAAGGCCTTGTTCAAAATATGGCAAATTATCCATGTTTAACAAAGATACAGCAATTTCATACTTGCTTCAAACATGCATTGAATGTTACTGTTTAATACTCTGTAATATGTTAATATGATCAAGAGATTCTGTTGTCTGACAAATTAGTATCGACAACATGCTCACCAAAAATCTGCAGGAACCGAAACTTTTGTGGATTCTTTTTTGGTTCAAATTATTAGGGGCCACTATTGAATGAACATATTAGTTATGTATTGCTATGGCTTGAAAGGAATGAATAGCATAAAATGAAATACAAAAAAAAGAAAGGCTTTATTTAACCTGCTATCATTTGACAAAAAATTATATTTCAAGGTAAACTATGTGTTTATTTGACATACACAAAAGAGACATGTACAATATACCTCGTGCCTTGTGAATACACCTTTGGTCACTTTTGGCTGAAACTTTAACAAAAGTTTTAATATATTCAGACAAAAATTTGTTGTGGTTTCATTTCAAGCAAACAGAAGCAATTTTACTGCAAACAACTACATAGTGAAATAATTGTTATGGCCAGTGACCTTTGTCCTTGTAGTGACAAACAAAACTGTAACCTCAAAATTTCCTTCCAAATAAAAACTGAAAGTAATACTCTACTTGCAAAAAGAGAAGGAATGGCATTAGCCCCTTTAGACTCAAAAGAAAAAAAGAAAATAAAAAACACAAGGAAAAGACACATGAACCATAATTTGCAGTAAGGGGGTCATCTGAAATTAATAAAAAAACATGTACTGCAAATTTGCAAGTTTGAGAGTATTTGAAATTGATTGGAAGAAAGGACTGCAACTTCTAATTACAGGTTATTTGAAATCAATCGCAATAAATGCACTGTTTGAATGTAATCCTAAAGAAACACTTTTTTTTACTTTTTTTTTAACAAATAACCTTCACTTTCTTTGGTGCACCGCTAGGTGTTGGAGATGAACAAGCAGGGCTATGTTTTGATTAGAGATATCCCTAAAATATCAGTTGATATTTTAGGGTTCATCATTATTTTCTGCAACCTAATCTTTAGACTCAGACTATTGAAATTTGACACCTTCGCAAATGTCCTGGTGCTTGACATACAAAGCTCACCTGTAATAAATGTGTGAAAAGTTCTATAGGCCCTATTTGGTAAAACAAATGCATGTGTGAAACAGGTACATATGTTATATGGTATACTTTTCAAGAGTGACCAATTGTACTTTTTCAAGGTTTCAGTGCGGTGGTGTGTGTACTTGGGTGTGAGATGAGTTAATCTGAACAAAAGGATCCGTAAACGGACTTGTCTTAGATGTACCTATTGAGCAGAGTAAAGTTACCCTTAAAATTGCCTCATATATTGCGACCCATTATCCCTTCAACGAAAATAGAACATGCTGGAATGGATATAGCACTAGACGAGGGAGGGAGGAAGGGTATGGGGGTGAATTTGAAAAATGTGTGATTCTTGTCTACAATCAAGCAGATGAAACTAGTGCTACTAGACACCAGATTTTAAGTAATTAACGACAACATAATGATGGGTGGTTATCTCAAAAATGCACTTTATGATATTAGTTAAACTTAAAAAAAATAACACCCTGGAGATGAATGATTCCATATGACCACTGTACCTATGTAAGAAATGGATTGGAGACTGCAAAGGGATTGTTGATGTCCACCAGTTTGTTTGCACTCAAAATTAAGAATCTTGAAAATCACTGCGAAGTAACTACAGGGGAAACAGGCAGAGGACATGGGCGGGTGGGGGTTCGGGTTGAGTGAAAAAAATGAAGCAAAAATGTTGGAGAAATTAATCGAAACTTCCACAGTGCCACACTGGCAGTGGTAAAACCTAATGGTAAGGCGTAAGAAGTCAAAACATTTAAAAACCTACACCCTAAACAGATTGATGCCTTATGGAAGATGACTTTTGGGATTTAAAATTCATGTCAAAATGATGTCATCTGGTTATTATTATTTTTATTATTCTTTCTTTTTCAAAGTACCACAGACCACTGCTTCAGATTTCACTAGACACTGATATACTTAACATCCAGAAAAAGTGCCCACTTCATATCTGGAAATGTTTCTCTCATTACCAAATTTCTATTGGGGAGAATGAGATCGCATAAACTGGACAACCGCAAGACAAATGTGTGAAAGGTCCGCTCCATCCGACTATGGTAGATGTCTATTCGGTCGGAAGAGAGCACCTTGATTAATATGTCACACGCCAATCAAGGTCATTACAACTGACCTGAATGGCACGGAATGGAAGCCAAACAGACGAACATATTAGAATCTTGAATCCAAGTGCAATCTAGCAGAGCAGGTGTGTGCCGTAAGCAAACCAGATTCGAAACAGACAGACATGAATGCAGACGAGGAGAGGACAAGACAGAAAAGAAATGAAGGCACACACCTGTAGATTTCAGTCTATAGGTAGACATTTAATGAGGTTAATTGGTACACAGCTTGCAGAAAGATGTACATGTGGTGTTCTGTTTGAATAGATGAAAGCATGCATCAACCTATTTTTACCAGAATGAACCATATCAGAACTGAATATCTGTACATACAGATGAATTCAAAATCTTCAGGCTAGCTAGCTGACACAGTGTTGAGGTGACCTGCATGTATGTGCAGTGCCGAATTGTACTTGAGTTTATATTGTTACTTCATTGTTCATGAATGGGTGTCTACAGTTTGAGGCTATTTTGGCATTTTTCTAAGCTTGGGTGCTTCTTAATGGCCACAGCCATGCTAACAAGGGCAAGTGAGCCAATAATATCTAAATTTTACCTTGATGTATTCACCTGTGTTGTGCTGAAATCTAAACATTTAGGGCTAGTGTCTGCCTACGATTTACTTTCAGTTTTTGACCTGATACATGTCAATTGATTTCTAGACAGTTTACTTCAGCTGCAAATTTCAACTGAACAACTTCCAGAAGTTTACAACTTTTTTAATAAGGCACTTCTAGTCAATAAGTTCCAAAAACAACCAAAAAAGCCAATTCAGTCAATATGCCGCGACTGAATTAACATCGTCACAACTTCCTCACACTGAGGGATATGGTGACAAAAGAATTTAAAACATTTGAAAGATCGGGTAGAAGTAGGACTGGTGCAAACTCACTGTATCTAGAATAATGGTGGGAGTTCATAGTGTGGACCTGCATGTGATCCTGCAGACCTTTTTTTTCGTCAACTTAATCTCATTTTGAGAACCTCTCAATTTTTAACTACCTTGACGACTCTAATATATATCACTTCACATCCTTGTATTCTAGAGTAATTTCTTTCACCATCAATGAGCTTCGAAGACTACGGCCAGGCCAATTTCGGTGAAATGTTTTTGACTGGCACGTTTCAGTTCGATGTCTCACATTCGATCACATTGCAAACTTTGACATACTGAAACTAAACTTACGTTCACGATCTTTGATGAGGTGTGTGAAAAATTATGGCACATGGTGACTTTAAAAGCTCCTACTGACAGACAAGTGTGGAATCTCACACTGTTATTTTTCCAAACATATTTTACAGCTGAAGGCACTTTTCCTTTGCCAAACCACTTAAAGTTGTCAAAACATGACAGCCAGAGTGCAAAAGGTTAACCCTTCTTTTTAAAGGAGGGTGCAAAGCATAGTGGAGGCCAAAGACAAATTTTCCAAAAAATATTGGGGACCATGCACGGAAAAACGAACCATTTTGCATTTCTTTAACTCACGTCTAGTTTTTCACGCAACTTGCATGCGTATGGCAAATGGTAACGCAGGGTTCAAAATAAGCTTTCAAAGGGCACAGTGAAAATAACCCTCCAGAGGACACAAAGACAATGATTGTTTTCTACAAAATATGGTAAGAATGATAGATTTTACTGTATGTGCACACCCCCAGGAACATAGCTACAGAATTTCAAGGTAAATCCAAAACAGAAAGACCTGGAATCCCCCTTTTCTTTCTTTTTTTGAAGTGGGAAAACAGTGAAACTATGTGACCTATCATGAGTCTTCAAGACATACTGAAGGTCAGCAACATTGCTAAACCTAAATGGGTCAGTAATTACGATGGACGACATTCATTTTTCTCTGGAGCACCATCGCAACACAGTGCACATGACAGTTTTCGCCCATCGAATGCTGTCGATTTAATAGTCCTCAGGAGCCATCACTGTCAACAGGAAATATCAGTACATAAAACGAACCTCCTGCATGGAATAAACATGATCAGTAAACTGGGACATCGCCTGAACCATGATTTAACTGAACCATAATTTTTTACGGTAAAGTGCCGCCGTATTTGCCCTAGAAATGTAACTACATACTTCACTAGCAACCCCCTGACATTAACAATTAAACTACAGTTAAACAACTGAAGATGATACACCTCATCTCAGACCCCTTCCCCAGGCTGGCAAAACTCCGACACTGTCGTACCACCAGCCCCCCCCCCCCCCCCACAAACTGGTTAGTCTGGCAATGAAATCATAAGTGGAGTCAAAGCTGAACCCTTAGCAACATGTACAATAAAGTTCTAGAAACAATCAACATCTGTTCCACGACACAAAATTCAATTGTAGGAGAGACTTAAATTTCTGCGATGCTTTGGAGTATCCTGGACTGGAAGAAAGAACTATACAAAACAGATAAATTAGTAGGAATGCTTGTTGTGCAGCTGCAGACACCTCCTTTAATTATGATTGATCCTGAGGTACATATTTGGCGGCTTAAAAATGTCTGTCAAAGAGTCTGCTTTGTGGGTGGGACATTTGCAATCACAGCAATATAAACACATCCACTGTATGTACACTGAAATATCTGACCCTCTTGAAATGGTTGGCTATCTGTATAGCACTCACTTGACATGCTTGACTTCTAGCATGATACCAAATTAACGACTTTAACAGTTTTCAGTCAATTTCCTGGTTTAAGTGTTTTTCCTGACTGTCATGTCATATGCCGCCGTGACGGTGGCGACCACTACGGTGTAGTTTTGCTTATCATGTTCCACTTCACTTCACAATTTGGCATTGTACCGTAAATCATTGACCGTCAATAAATTTGTTCCTCTCCAAATTAGGGTGAAATGATAGATGTGGCACAAGAACATTCGGGATGTTGTTTACATAATTTTCATTAACCAACGGTTGGATGAGCACGTGACAGACAAAAATATAACCCACTAACTTGGTACATTCTGTTCCGTGTATTGTTTTCATTTCAGACTGATAACCTTACTGTACCTCACATAGTTTAGGCCAATCACGTAATCTTTTCAATGTACTGTATGGTGTTATATTTTTACTAGCCTATTGTGTTCTACTGAACATATCAGATGAAACTTTGTACTGATGTAGTTTTTTCAAGTTCATTTTCATACAAACCTCAACTTTTGGCAAGAGATTTGAATTCTATACTGCTATTGGCTTCCCTTGAAGTTTGACATACGTAGGCCTATATACAGGCCTATACCTCCTAACCATACATGCGAGCATGTCAAATTTGTGACATTTAAATATCAATTTTTAACTGATGTCGCTGCATCCTCCTGTAGCTGAAGTTCAGCTGCAGCCGAATAATGGCCCTGGAGTGCCATATACCAATCTGTATCCTGGGAAGTGCTGGACTGCAAATTGAGTGCTGGACTTCAAATGAAAGAACATGGCTCACTGTTGTGGTCAGGTGCAGCATTCCACAGAACAACCATTCACCAATAAAGTACAAGGCTAGTTAAGAACACTTTATTTAAACTCAGCGGCTGCAATTAATCCTAACATTGCTAAAAGCCTGGTCAGTGGTAGTTTGAGCTGGGATTTAAAGGCTGTATTGCATCACCCTAAGCTATATTTTTACCTCCCTGAAAGCAAAATTCTCAACTGGTTCTAAGTTACAATACCCTAAGATTGACAGCAAATTCGAAAGATGCAGAGCAGCTCGTATTACACAGCATACACAGGGGTCCATTGTTACACATGTGGAGGAATTTAAGACAGGCTGAGGGAGAGACTATAGGTAGGTGGTTGGGAGAATTGAAACTGTCTGGGGGTGATGAGTTTTTGTCTTTAAGTAAGTATACTGTAGCACACAAGTAACATTCATTCAGACACTTTGTATGGATTTGACTGGTAAATCTACATAAAACCATGAAAATAAGTCTGTGAAAATGCTCTAGTACCAAATGTTAACCAATGTTATCATGAAACCCCTGGAAACGATCTCAAGTTAGCAACAATACTACAATGGGAAAAACTGAATGCTCAAGGAGCGGAGAAAACTTCCCCACTGACCGCAATTAAGAACCCCAATATCTCCAACAACCCAAGCACGTAATTAACGTGCTGAAGGATGTAATTAACACACTGAAGGTCAGGTGTTCAGACATTCCTGTTAATTATGATAACTCAACACAGTGAACCATTATACTCATTTGTTTCAGCTGTGTCATGTAACATACCCTTCACACACATACAAACACACAGAGGCACATACAAACACACAGCTGCCTTTGATAATAAGGGCGACAAAGATGTCACAGATAACCATATTTCTCTCAAAATCTTTGCTGATTCATTGCTGAAGGTTGATAGGTCAATACAGGTCTGTCAGTACTTCAAAAATCTTTCAAGGAAATGACTTTATAGCCTTTCACATTCAGTAATTTTAGTCATGGGAACATAATAATGTTGTAGGGTGAGGGTGTCACATAACTCCTTTCAGGTAAAATCAGGACCATCGCAAATTTTGCTACTTTGATGTTCATTTTTCCTTTTCATGAAGAAAAATGTTAGTTACTTTTGCAGAGGCAAGACAGAGAACAACCCTTTCTGCACTGAGGAAAAAAAAAATGGAAACATTAAAGGTAGACAAAGCATACCTCTGACCAATTACTTCGGTAAAAGGAGTTTGCCATATTAACTTCAAATTTCCATTTGGTGGTGCCAACAAGTCCCATTAGGACTGTAATATAGTTTAAAAGACCGTTGTGCAAACAAATGAATTGGACCACTTAGGGGCATTTGGCCGGTAAATATTCACGTTTTATCAACTTGAGTAAACAGTAACTCTTGTTAGACCTTCAATAGCAGCTTTACAAGGACCTCCAGGTTCCTTTCAGATGAATGCTGGTATAATCTATCTAATTTATTTCAAAGCGGCAAAAAGCATGAGTGTGAACTGGGGACTTTTTTTATTGTCCATTAGCCTGAAAAAAAAAAAAATTTCACGAGTTGTCAAAAAAAGTGAGTACACCAACACCGTTTCTCACCTTATTAACAACCTACTGTGATACAGACTGAACGAACAATGTCTGGACTGCACTCCCACAAATGCAACCATCCCATACCACCCCCCTCCTACCCTTCCAAAACACTGCAACAACTCAACTTGGTCACTAGTTCTGAGTCAAAAGTGAACAACAGTAGTTTGATGAAATTTCCATTGCCACCACAGTTCAGAATGCATTGAGGAAGTATGGATTTACATTTTCTGTTGTACATGTAGCAGGTCGGCAGCACCAATGAGTGGTCAGAAAGAATAGAATCAGATGAGCGGTCTTGTCTGAGGTGAGATTCAACACTTTGAGAAAGATTTCACAAACCTGAATATTCAAGTTCTAACTTATTAACCCTGCCAAGCGTTTCTTTCATTACGTCTCTAAATTACAGCTCTGGCTGACACAGCCAAGGAAGACAGACCAGCCCAGAGAGCCGAAAATTGGCGGAAATCGAGGTCACAGCTCTTTAAACCACTGTACCATAATGTTTCTTTTAAGACAGTCGAGATTATAGAGGAGGACACCTAGGTGACTTTGCATCTTTGTGACATCACAAATTTCTCATTTAATACAATGTATCAAGTGCTGTGAAATAGTTCATAACTATATTCATAACCTCCAAACAGAATGATTCAATTAGGAGATGGTTTCCACCGATGCGGTGGGATAAAACTTTCCCTCATTCTTATGCAGTTTCAGTTTCCTCTTTAGTGACCAATCCTTTCCAGGCAAACATGTGCCAAACTGCAGGATCACACGGAAGAAACGTTTGCCAACGTTCAGGAAATTCCCTTTTCATCACATTTAAATCTCACTGAAGTGTCAGTCCCCTTTAACGTTCTATTCCAGGACCACAAATATACGATGGCGGTAAAAGATTTTGATCATCCATGTGAAACAGCCAGAGTCGTCTCATGTAAATCAAGCAGAGTAAAATAATGACATTTAAATTGATTTACTTGATTAAATCACTGTCTTTAATTTAAATCATGATTAAAAAAATATATAACAAAAATCAACAGCCCTGCATGGATACAACCGATCATGTTGTTCAAACCACATGTGTCACCTGTTTGCGCGATTAGCAGATGATTGATCATGTATAGTAGGAAGCATGATTACAGAGTGGCCTAAGGTCACTATTTAAAACCATAGAAGGTGATCACACAATCATTCATGAAGACTTGTGTTTCAGAGAACTTCACGAACTTCACGTGACATCATAGGTTTGATGGCCAATGCAGTATGTGGCATGTTAAGAAAGATCATAAAAAGTTTGGTCATTTTAAGTTCAGTAACTCAGTCATTGAACTGCAGGTAAGCAGCACCAGCACAGCTTTATTGACGTACGTGTGCACTCTTACGTCTGTCGAGAAAGCGACACATCAACAAGGGGAGGAAATCATTAACATGCCCAGGAATGAGACTTTTGTGTGATGATACCTGGTAACCTCATGTGGCAACCCTGCGGGTTAGTACATACAGCGTGCAGATGGGAGAAAGTTGAAGGGAGCTTCTGTGCCACAATGGCCTCCATCTGGTATTTACTGTCAATCAACTTTGCACCGAATGTATCAAAGTTCAAAAGAGTGCAAAATTATCCGTTTTCAGTCTCCAGACACGCATCAGACCAATAATTCCCATCAAATTACCTAATACAGAGTGTTCTGTTAGGCTCGATCTTTAAACTGTGACATTTGTTTACTAAACGCTTTTCAATTGACAGTTTGTGATGTTAGGGGTTGCATGCTACAAGGAAATGATAACGCACAAACCTGGCATACGATGGCTCGAGAGGAAACTTCAATAAAAGTGAAATGGGCTGGAAACATTGACTAAGAACATAGTGCAGGATCTAAGATCAGCAGAAGTTAGGAAGTGATAAAAACATCAATATACAGTCAACAAACAAAAAAAAAAGTGCACGTTTGCATGTTATAATACTTTAAAAATAGCTTAATTGGGAACGTATCTTCCTTGCCAAATTCTATTCTCCTGATGCATTTGTATGGGTGAAATCAAGCATATTTCTCACTGATATACTGTACTTGTGCATTTAAACCTATATAACTGTAATATTTTAACGTTTTCTTTGCATTTTCTTTATTTTATGGAAATGAATGCAAATTAGACTGTTCACTTTTTGGTTTTGTTGAAAAATAAATTTCCTACGTGTCAGCTGCAGTGACAAAATACATAACACTTGTAACCTTTCTTTCAAATAGATTAATATAAGACCCAACTAAATTGAGAGGGTCAGAATACTGAAGTTTTCAATGAAAAACCTTGTGGCCCCATACAGAAAGCACTGCAGGCTTTCGAACTGTTTCGTGGTGACCTGATGTGTAACTCACCTTGCTTGCCATGCTGAGTCGTACAATAGCTTATGGTGAACTCTTTCTGATGTGTGCACAGAGAGGTGAGTACTTCAACTTTGAAATCTGACACTCAGTGACACATTAATGTGCATTCTACCTTGAGTTAAAAATGATGGCAAAACAGGTCACAACTGGGGTATTGTAATCAATGTAATAAAAAAAATGCAAAGGACATTTAGTTTGTCTGATAGAACATGGTATATCACAAATTTCCTAAAACGCTGTGCAATTTCCTAAAATGCAGTGCACCAAATTGTTTAAAATATCCACAACATTTTTAGGATCTGAGCAACCTTCCTATTCAGGTATATGGCTTACACCAAGAAAGAAATACTTCCCAAATCTTATGAAATATCAGTCCTTTTCACTGGAAAATCAACCATTTCCAACTTACAGTAGGAAATACTCAAAACACTATCAAGCCTCACCTGGATGAACTTTTTTACACTGAATTGTACTCTGAGAAACTAATGATACCGAGAAAGAAAAGTTGCTTTCTTTTGAATAATGTAGAATTAACCAAAACTTCTCCAAAGATGACTGCTTGCATGTGTTTAAAGAGTAAATTGATAACCCATTATCTAACCCATTGCAAGTTGGTGGAAGAATATGCAGACTTAATAACTGAGTGGTAACCTGAATGTCAAAGTCTAGCACAACTTGTCTAGAACAATTTGGACTTGTTTTTATGGAGAAATGTTGTGGTTTTAGAGTTTTAGAGGAGAATGGGTTTATAGAGAGGGGTGGAGGGCTAGCTCTGTGGTTAGAGTGTCCTTCTTGCAATCACTAGGTCCCTGGATCAAATCCCTGTGGAACCACAGGAAATTTTCAAATCCCTGTGGAACCTCTGAAAATTTTCAAAATTACTTGTTCAGTAAAGCATACACAGTGGTGCTGAGGGGGTTATTTGATGATTTCAATTGGGGTTCCTGTTGTCGATTCAGATGTTGTCTGCTTCAGGTTGCTGGCACGGCTAATGGGCTGCTGAGCTGGGAAGGTGCTCCACCCCTACCAGGATTTGGGAAAGTGGCTAAACACTGGAGTGTGCACTCTCGTCTGTCAGATGGGGACACTAAATGGCAGTACCGGGAGCACAATTGGGTTTGTATGGGATTGATGGTTCATTACCCCCCTGAATCGTTACCCCCTGAACACTGTCCGAAAAGAGTCAGCAAAATTCGACGGTGCTCATTCCAGATCAACATGGAATAGGATCCCTTCATAAGTATTCATTCTTTCTGATCCTCAAATTCTAAACTAGAGACACTGTTCAAGTGACATTTCTGCATATTAAAAGGGAGTATACAGTTTGACACAGAAGGAAGTGTACTGAGCTTATCACAGAAATGGATTATTAATTTTCATGTCACTCTGCTTACAATAATACAGCAGGATTCCTACTGTATTAGGGGGGACTGTTTGGAGGGGTGCATCAATTTTAGAGGCCCTCACTATACCATCTACCACAAAATAGATGGAGATAGCAAAGCTAGCAGAATACACAGCAGCTGTTTTTAAAATCTAAAACATTTTAAAGAGGCTCATTGAGTTGTTTTGTGAAATTCACTTTGAAATTTTCCTCAGCTGTTTCATGCTCCCTTCATATGCTAACGACAAATAGTGAAACTGAGAGGATCCCAATGTTTCACATACAATGGAGCATTAATAAGTGAGTAATTAAAGACATAATTTGGTTTTTGAAGATTTGTGGTGCCAGATGCTTATCGTGTTAATACTATACATATATGCACATGCACACAACCAGTACAACTTACTGTAAAAAAAAATTCGAAAAAGTTCGCGAGTTTTCATAACTAGTGGATGTGAAACTTGACGAACTAAGCTAATTGGAAGTATTGTCTTGTGCTTATACTCCTCAAAATCCCACAATGCTTATTAATATCAACTTAATGAATGAGCCCCTTATATATTTTACTGTTGTGTCTTTTGTCATAGATATCGTGCTTGAAAAAATGTATAAAACTTCCACCAAAGTGATTTGGTTAAAGGTGATACAGATAAAAATGTGACTTCATTGCTGTTTAGGAAAAAAAGATTTATGTATTGTAGGGAAGTTGCAACCGTCAATTTTACTGTGACACAAGCTTGGCAACTGGCAAATTGAAGAAATCATCGACAGTGCACATTAAAGCTATAGGCCCTATGTAGCCCACCGTACTGTAGCAGACAAAACATAGGCCTTTTCAACTATACTTTGGACCAAACAGTCGAGCAAGCACAGTTGCCACAGAGGTAAGTTCACATCAGAAATTATGAATGTTTGCCAGTCATCTGACAAGGATTAAGTTAAGAAATGATAACCAGCAAACAGGAAGTCCTACAATGTGTGCATAGTTTGTGCTTCCACTTTAAATATGAACAGCATTGTGCAACGTGCTGTAACATGATTTAAGCTTTAACAACATACAAATCTCCATGAACCACTTTGACACTTGGATGCAGTAAATCCTGTAAGACATGCTTTCACCCTGACGTGACTGTCGGCAGTTTAAACTGTACTATTTATTTGCTTGATTTAACTGATTTACACAAAGGCTGAATACAAAACACAGAGTACAACTTGTATGAATGTGACAGATTGCCCTCTGAAATTGCATGTGAGTGGGGGGCGGGATGTGGCTATGTGAAGGAGTGGCTGCAAAGGTAAATATTGTAAGCTAAAATACTTTACTACCCCAGAGACACTGTGAAATACATTATCTATTCAAGCTTGAAGATAAAGAATGAGACTGCATGCACTCTACCAGATACTCACTTTGCAAGAGCTAGCTCTGCCTTGATGAAAAATTTACAATTTCTCCAAAGCAATTACAACTGTTGTTAAATTATCAAAATCAGAAGAGTGATCGACTGCAGGCTTACACTGCACGGTACTTTTAAATATCTACTGTAGATGGGGTACATGCTTTAATCCAAATATGGATTGCACATGTGTTCTGTACAAATAAGTGTGTGCTCTCAAAAGGCATGTAGCGCTTGCCATGAGAAAAAGAGAAAAGAAAAAGGTAGGTCACATGCATATGAAGACAGATGAAGGAAACCAAAAACATACAGTTTGCAGCATTGCGTACACCGTAGAGGCATATTGTGGTCATCATAGCATGCATATAGTCCATCGTAATATAGGTGTACCATCTTGTGCAGTTTTCATATCTAAAAACATTTTCACTTCAGCCAAGAATGTATACTTATCCAACAAGGAATTAGGTGTGGATTTAGATTTGGAATTAATTTTGGCATGTTTGATAAATCAAAACATCAGTGAAGAAATATATATCATAATACTTAGATCACAAACTCTTGCAGCAAATGTAACATATACTTTTCTACTTTACAAATTCACAATGTGGCAACATTGTACTCACCTTGCACATTCCATCAACACATACATCAATGTCAGAGTCATTTCTGCAAGGTGTACCATCAATGACTTTATCTGCCAGTTTTGCAAAAAATGTTTGTCCTTGGGCTCTGCAATGCAATTCACATGGTTTTGTTTCTAGGGAGAAAGAGATTGTCAATGTGGTAAGGTATTAAACTCAAACATTCAAATGTTTTAATTAAATTGTATATCAGTTGGCCCACAGCAGAGGTAATTTTATAATTTATTAATTTACATTGAATTTTAAGCTGATTGTAAATTACTACTTTACTTATGACTTTGGCCCAAATGTCCTAACTGGTCCCTCCCTGCCATGTCCCTCCCCTCAGACCATAAATTTGCAGCTCAGCATTGCAGGTTCTAAAGTGACGCACTGGAGAAATTGTCAATCAATATTTAACTGTGGCCATGTTCAAAACTATGCTCGTTCAGTTTGATGCATTGCCTATCGTGCAGGCCTTCAAAAGTGTAATATTAAAAGTTAAATGGCAATAGGTTCCTTAGCTAAAATGCAATGACAGTGAAGACTACAGTAGAGATAACGAAGGAAGTAACACTGAAGAATGGTGAGTTAGCATATGATTGCGAAATAGGCCTAGACCTACCGCTGCAGTTAATGTAGCAAAGGGGCTAGAGGAACAGCTCTTAAGGCTAGGCTTAGGCCTAGTGTGAACGCTATATCATGCACATCTCCAATCACAAGGCTACCCCGAGAATATTGACAAGGAAGTTGATGATAAGCCAACCAAGGATTTGCTGGAACTTGATGTAAATTTACTTCTGAAAATTGGACCAACAACACAAATCACGACATGTCGGTGTTTTGCAACTTCTTTTGGTAGGTCCTCTTTCCATGAATTCTTATCTCAAGAAATGAAGGGGTTGGCAACGTAAAGGATTTACACATTGGGGCCATGGGTAGGGTTCCTATTCAGTGATTGCTTTCTTGTTTTTAATATTTCTGGTGTCTACGACATTTGTTTACTTTGTTTGAGACAAAGAAAGGTTGTTTTCTGCACCCTTTGTCCTTGTTTACTGCGATTTTTTTTTTTTTTTTTTGCATCTTAATAAGCTGGTTAGAATTTACTAAATTACAACGCTGTAATCGGGGTACCGGTGGGTATGGAAGCTTAAAAGTGCCGTCAAGATACGAACATTTTACCCAATAAGTTGACAATTTTCAGCAAAATGTTTGTATAACGAGACAATACCTCATCAAAAAACACAAAAATCATCATTGCTAATTTGTGTTATCTTAACAATTCCAAATTATTCTGCAAAATGTTACCGGATAACTTGTTTTCTTGATTCTTGAGGAATTCTACATTTTTTGGAAAAATGTTCATGTAACAACTCATCACATCCTGCACTTCTCAACAATTTGAGGCAAAAGTGTTGATTTGTTCACTTTGTAATTGCGCAATTGAACAATTTACTGCAAAGTGTTCGAATAGCAACATATTATATTTTGTCATTTCATCAACTTTCTACAAAACGTTCACTAGTTCATTTCCTAGACCAGAAATACATAATACAGGATGAGATAAGTTGTCTTCTCAACATTTCGCAGAAAATTGATTAATTGTTTACTTAGAAAGACATAAACAAGTTAAAAGCATGGTCCAGCCACAAATTCAGCTTTAATATGTTTAAGAGAAAGTTAATCTAAACATTCTGGTGAAACTTCCATGCAGTTCCCATGCGTACGGTTCTCGAGATATTATCAGGTGAAGTTACCCCCTTTGCTACCAACTGTGAGCTTGATGTAAGCAGGAGTGACATCATGTCCTCACATTGATTAAGAGTCTTTGTTTTCTTCATTATTGAATTTACTAATGTGACCTTGAAATCAGAAGGTAGTCAGTTTAAGTACTGGTTATGTAAAGGTTGCAAAACTATCATGTCCCTCATACATTCACATGATGATAGCTCTAGATATTGAAGTATTAAATTTGGTGTAAAATTTAAAGAAAAACATAAAATGCTTTGTCAATGTGGGGAAATGACATCACTACTGCTTGCTTCAAGTCAACGTTTGGTGACAAATGTGGCAACTTCAACTGCTCATATCTTGTGAACCACACATGCATGGGAATTCGGAATGGAAAATTCACCATAATGGTCAGATTTACTTACTCTTTAACATATTAAAGCTATATTTGTGGCTGGACCATCTTTAACATTCTGCAGAAAATTGTTTATTTCTAACTTAAAAAGAAGTGATCAAGTCACCAATTTTCAGAGAACTGAGAATTTTGTGTCTTTTGATTGACATTCTGTGCCTATATTTGGGGTACCGATGGATTCTAATATTTAATCTATTTTCCATATACCGGTAATTGGAATGGAGCAGGCGTGGTTCTAGGGATTATCATTGATTTTTCTTTTGGAGTGGGAGGTGGGGAGAAAGATGATTCACTAAGCGGGGCGCCATTATCAGCGGTTGCAAATGATACTTTTCGGTTGATAAACCAGGTTTATCAACGCCGAATGCCCAATAATTTGATTCTTCTCAGTCGATAAACCAGGTTTATCAACTGATAAGCAGTGTTTTACGAATCATCCCGTTCACTAAACACCACCTGATAAACCTCATTTATCAAGCGAGAACCAAGTTTAGTGCTTCGTGTGTGATAAACCTGGTCGTTCAAATTGATAAACCTGGTTTATCGAATTAATAAACCAGGTTTATCAATAAACCTGGCTTAACATTTGACAAACCTGGTTTATCGACGCCAGGTTTATCCAACCTGGTTTTTCGACTGATCATTAAACCTGCTTTATCAACTGACAAACCTGGTTTATCAACCGACAATCCAGGTCTCTCGAATTATTGGGCATTTGGGTTACCATACCCCCCCCCCCCACCTCTCCAGTACTCGTCACATCACAAGAGTCACACTACAGGCAATGATAGTACATGTGATGTTATTTCTCTGTGTGGCGGATTGACGCATGCTTCTTTTAGGGATTTACAGACTGACGCCTTCAGTTAAGCTGAGACATCCTCGACCATTAAGTTGGACTACCTTTTATTAGGGCTTCCCAAGTGTACAATCTGTCCATAAGAGGCATGGTATCATACATATCACACTGTTCTTCTCTAAATGGCCGGCTTCCTTCTGGACAATTCTGGAAGAAAAAGAAAATGAATGTAGTATCACACTTTATTTTTCTTTAAATTATTTTTTATTTTTTATTAGACATTCAACATGTAATTGATAAGGAAGTAGGCCTACATTCTATTGTCACAATATGTTTTGAGTAGTTGCAGTCTGACTTATTCTTTTAATTACACTAAGTCCCAAGTGTATACATTGCATGCTAATCGATGTTAACATAACCATAGTAATAATATGTCGTTCTTCCTGATAGTTTCACAACAATGGTTACTAAGATGTTCATGGAATGTCTACGTGTGCCGTCATATTCCAGTCACGCATACTTGTAAAGACATAGTTTTGAAATGCATTTGCCATGATTTTCTGTGCGCTCCGTTCCATTTTGGGAATATAGCGTACATGTGATAACCTAAATTTATTCCGAAAAAAGTACGTCCACTATTGAACGCTCTGCCAAGGATTTGCCATAGCAGTGCTGGTAATGACAAGGATCATTCCACTATTCCGTAGGGGAAGGATGAAGCTTGAGACGAAGAGAAAGTGGACTAGACGTAAACAAAATTTCTACCTACCCTACCAAGAACTGACACATCAATTGCATTTGAGAACCATGGCGCAGGGCGGTGGCGTTTTCGAGAGTGGGGAGGGGGGGATATGATGCGAAATGTAAAATCATCATGTTAGCGGTCATTGATCGCTGTCATGGGGAAGGCCTCCTGATGGGGTTTCCCTCCCCTCGAGGCCTATCTGTTTATTTTTTCTGCTAATGTGTCTAAGATGTAAAAGACAAAAATGCTTTATCTCAGCGGCAACATTAGGCTATGCACATAATCGCAAGTAGCGCCACGTTGAATACTACGGCGAAAAACTGTTGATCCCTGCTTGATAGCAACTACTCAACGGTGTGTGTGAGTGTTTGGGTGTTGGGAAGGGGGGTTACAGCATTTCCTCTGAAAGGACAGCCTAACATTTGCACTGATTTCTTTGAAAGGTTTAAACTTAACGTTTCCGGCGATTATGACACAGGGCCTTCAGTTCCTCCTTCGACGGTAAGATGGTATCACAAGTCTCCTCCACTTGACACATTACGCCTTCTTGCTCCCCCTTCCAAGATTCCACGAGGTGCTGAGTTGTTGGGCCCATAATGAGCTAAAAGGCTGATAAGTTTGATATATTCAGACTTACCTTTCTATTGCACATCTTGTATCTTTTATAAAGTCCAACGCAATGATTGCTTGTATGCATGGTTCTGTGGACGAAAGGAGAAAAAAAAAACACTTGTTTACAATTCTAATAAACAGAAATGGTGGGTATCTCCAAATTGCATGTTTTTTGTTTTGTTTTGTTTTTTTTTTTCCTTTTGCCATCTGAAAGTTCGAACACAAAATCTTCTCACTTATAGGTCTTCTTGATTTTGTGGACCGGTATAAGGTAAGAGTGTAGGGAAGACAAGCGATAAAGTTAATTGCTCCTACATATCGAAAAAAAAAAGAGTCGCACGTAACAAAAAAACACAAATAAATAAAGATGAAATCTTATATGATATTGGAGGGCCAGGAAAGGGGTATCTCATTATTTTAAGCAAACTAATTGCAGAGGGTTTTGTTTACCTGATGAGTTCAGAGAAGGTCGGTGTACCACCCACCCCTTTACCTGCTCTATGCACACCTCACACTGCCGTACATTTGTCGATGGGCTGTGTTCTGCTCTCATAAAATCAGATCCTAATTAAGGTATCTTCTGGTTCCACACGCTGCTGGTCACCGTCAAATTATTTTGTCATATCGTCTGTCCTGACTGTGATTTGTACCTGTAATGAAAGAGTGGTGTGTGTGTGGACGGGGGGGGGGGGCGTTAAATGAATTCAAGAGCCGTTGTACTCTTTGTCCCTTCTTCCTCGTCGTGAACGAAGTGAGCAAACTGTAAGCAATTGATACCATGGCAACGCCACAACATTTGACATGATTGGACAAATACGGTACTAACGACATGATGATCCCTACCCATTTTTTCTTCTTTTTTTTTAATCATCTTGCACATGACGACGGGAGCGTATATTGAACATATTCTCTCTCTTTTTTTTTAATCTGTGACATATTTCTTACCACACTGAGGTGTTATAGCGGTCAGCAGGATTAAATCGTGAAGACCAATTACCGCACCCACGGTTAAGCTTGATTGGTGGTTGCAGTGTTACTCTGAGCATGGAAATAAGCGGTAAACGTCTTCGGCCATGGACTGATAAAATTAAGAACATATTTCGTGGACATAATACCAAAACAGCGCTGTTCCCTCGAGGATGTTATTTTTTTTTCCTCTTAAATCCAGTAAACGGCGATGTAAAATTTAGTTTCACTTGAAACACTTTGTCGTAATGATCTATACGTGATAGTTTGCGATTCGCCGATTGGCCAACGCGATTAATATTCAGCACATTGTTTACAAAGCAGTCTACGTTCTCTGCGTGATTTAGTGATTACAATGTTCACGATTGGCTACCGAACGAATAACAATGCATATGTAAATCATGTGGCAATGTATCACAGAATTGCAACAAACGTATCACAAATTTACCACAAACGATGAAAATCGCAAACAAAACAAAAACGACAACAACAAATAGAGAAGAAGACAAAGTGACGGTTCTCATGAATCAAAGCCTCTCGCTAGCTCTTTCTGCAAACTCAGTCTGGGATGCCTCCCCCCCCCCCCAAAAAAAAAAAAATGGGACGCCCGAAAAAATCTGGAGCTACGTATGTGCTTTCAAAGCTGAAATTATAGCCTGCATTGAAAATGATCGTTAGTTGTAGGGACGCGGCAGATTCAAATTGGCCAAGATCTCTTTATTGGGACACTGACTAAAAGTTGGCAGAAGCTAAACCGTAGCTTACACATCCCAGTTCAGAGACAAGGTTCCTCCACGAAATCCTATGGACTGATAGAAAAAAAAGAAGCAAGTACTGGTTCCCGTAAATACGACAATTGGAGCTGAAAGATTCATTGCAGATGAGCACGAGACGAATGGCAAGAACTCTAGTTGATAAAAATAGGATGATCACCATGTTTCAAAAATGTTTAGGCTATTCTTTATGAGCACGTGACCCACCATAACTTCAGTTACCCATGCACCCCCACTCCCCAGACCTCCCCTTCTCGTTGTGTTCTCGATGTTGAACAGGTATTATTGGTGACTCCTTTCAGTCTCTGGTTTTGTTTTCCAGATGTCTCCCCAGCTTTTAACAAAGTCGACTTTCATCCATGACACAAGTGAGAGGAAGAAGTGTGTATAATAGGCATTGTTCCCCAAATAAAAAAAGGAAAGAAAATGTAGTCGTTTTCGAAACTGAGATAGCTAGTAGCTTGTCACTAAAATGGGGTATATCTTTGCATTGGCAAGAACAGTAGGGACACTTCTGTGGTTAGATAAATGTGTCTCGTTTAACTGTCTTCAAGGACAGGGGATTGCCTAATTACCTTTCCAGTGCATGAAATTTTTGTTGCGTTGTTATTTTTTCATTTTTTAGTTTATTACTACAATGTGTCGTTGTGTTACCAGGATTATGTGTGCGTCTGTGTCTTCTATGATAGTATGAATATACTCAACAGCTTTTCTTGAATGGAGCTGTTATGGTGCTTTTCCGGCGTTTCACTTAATTTTTCAAATATCTTCAAACCAAAGAAGGGGATAAAACCAGGACGAAACATGTCAGTGGCAACCTCATAACCTATATCTCACGGTGCCACCATATCACTGGCCCATAGAAATCCGTTGGCCATTTAATTTGGGTATAATCGAAGGCCTTTATTGCATGTTCTAGATGCTGTAACTATGCATTTCACCGAGATAGTCTTGGTCGATAAGAAAGGAGAACGCGTTCTCCTTTTAATTTCTGCTTCCCTCACTGTCAGGTAAGATGAGTGGCATATCTCTTATTTTCTAAATCACCAAATAGCCCTCATAAAACCGTCAAATTATAGAGCTGATATTTTGTGATTTATAACGGAGATCTCCATCTCCCGTAGGGCCAGCGCAAACACGCCAGGAACGGACTGAAAAGAATGCACGGAGGGTGTGTGACCGGAATATCATAATGTCTTGTAATAGTTTTGATTGGAAAATTACAGCCATATGAGACAAAAAATAAAACAGAAAAAGAAATGAAATAAAAAAAAAAAATCATCACTGAACTAGTTCTTTTATAACCGCAGGAAACGCTTGTTTGTGAGATCGCTTTGATGTGTTTCATATGCAAGTTGCTAGCGTAGCCTATATGTAGGCCTATACGGGGCTTGTGTGGGATTAGTCCTGTGGCTAGAGATTGTTATCCTATAATGTTACGTACGAATGTTTCTGTAAGCAGCCATTGTTCGCAGTTGGCAACATTAGTACAAATAAAATTATTTTGCAAACGGTTTGTTATTCATACCTCGGTAGAAAACGTTAATCTCGATTAGCCTCTAGATACCACAAATAAAGTAGTAATTAAATTCACAGTAAAATAAATTGGAAACCTTTGATTTTCTGGAAGCTTGATCGAACTAAATGAAATTGCCCCCTTTGTTATGCGAGTATCGTTTACATGGTTTTGTTCAATAATTGGCCGGGTCTTTGCGGGGATGATGGAATAAAAAAAAATATGGGTTAACGTCCATCGTGCTAACCAAGCCATTGAGGAAGGTGCGCTCTCTCTCTCCCATAACTGTCCCATTAAAAAAATGAATCAGAATTAGGGCACAGTCCAACTAGGTGAAGTGCAGTAGAAACATGGCATCCTTTTGCCATGCAAACATGTCCCCCAAATGTGTTGCGGGATGCAGTTGGAGGAAATCCACCGAATGATACTTCAATTTATCATGGGTGATCACGCATACGAATTCTGTCAGAGACTGTGGAGGGGTAGGGATTTGTCCCCCTTCAAAGAGGAAGGTGGGGAAAATGTTGTCCCTTTTCATTTCCATAAAAATGTCAATATTCTTTTACCTCGGTTTAATTGTTACTCACGAAGGGGACACATTACAGCAATGTTAGAACTTACGTAAATAAATTGCATTCAAAACCCTTCAAATTGGGCCATACAGGGGCATTGAAGAAAACTTTCGCCCCCTGAACATATTTGTACCTTTCGCCAAGGACAGAATCAATTTGAAATCAGTGACGACGAAACATGGGGGGCATACCCTTCGGAAAAAAGCGAGAGGGACAGTCTAAAGGTATGTTTAGCCCCCCCCCCCCCTTCAATATTTGTCAATTACTTCGAGAATAAATGAAAGAGGATAAATATGCCTATTTCAAATTACATAGGCCTACATGAGATCCCTATTTCAAGGCCGGGTATTAAGTACAGCTTAGGACACTCCGCAAGTGCCGTTTCCCGCCGACTTGGTGGCTTGTAAAGCCAACATTTTCTTATACACGCCAGTCAATGGTGGCCCTCCGTTTCATCAGTCCTGTGGGCATTCTCCTCCCCCCCCCCCCCCCCGAGAAGTTCGTTAAAGGGTCTAGGCAACAACGATCCCCTCTTCATTGGTTTGTCACAAGCTCGTTCGCGATGACGTCACGCTCACCGATGACGTCACCTCATAAAGTTCTGTCCAATTCATCCTTCTATGAAGATTTCTATATACTATAAATGAAACATTGAAATGACGACAATTCAGCAAACATCACGTTATCCTGTCCTAGGTTCACCCTTCCCTGTCCCATCTGTTCAAATGGGTGTTTGATGTTGGAAACGATTTGGTCGTTCCACCTCTACGCCTGTTCCTGAGACATTGAGCCTTCTCGGTGGGGGTAAGGAGGAACAGTGATTTCTTTCGTTGATGGAGATCATCTGTTCAACAGTAGCGATCATCGTGAGGCGCGCTTTTATCACGATCTCTCAATATTCATCTCATGAAACCACGATCCCGTAACATGACACCGGCGGGAATCCGTCCTTGCATTTTGACCTAGATTGATATTTTGAGATTTTATTCGCCAATTTACTATTAAACTACATCTGGTGGGTGCAAAACAACCTGCGCCGTGGCATGTGACGTGGGTGTCTATGTGGGGGTCGAGGTGGGGTTTTCTGGGGTATAGGAATAAACGGTACTCAACATTCCTGCTTGCCTTTTACACCTTGCAACGTGAGACTGACGGACCCATGGGACCCAACATGATCCACAAAATCAAAACGGTTGCGAAATGAGTATTGTTCTTATCGAAATGTATCGGCAACTGACGGAATTCGTACACCAATATCACAAGTGACGTCTTTTCATATGTTAGCACGAGACGTTGGAAAGGACGAAAAACTCATAAACCCGTTGTGAAGAATATGCACATGTAGGTCGCGGTCGGAGTTGCGTCGTCGATTTATACGTGTTTCTCAATTCCACTCTAAATAGTATTATGATTTATCGTGGCCTCCCTACAGGTTAGATGATAGTAAATTATCCAACAACGAAGGTATCAGAACTTATACACGGAGGTTTGGAAAGCATTCTAAAACACGGCTGGATGAGACCCGTGCATGGCAAAACGGACTGTGGCGTGAAATGTCCATGCAGTACATCGCACCACAAACAACTTGAGACCTTCCTCAGTTTTCTGTAAATATTCTGTAAAACACACGTAGAAGAAAGGAATCGGGCAGCAATAACTATGTGCATCCCACGAGCGAGTCATGTGTGTGTGTGCGTGGGGGGGGGGGGGTTAGAGGCATGTTGGGGACGATTTGTGGAGTGCGAATGAAGAGGATAGAATTAACTCACTGCGAATGAAACAAACCCCTCGTCAGTGCTGCAACTGATAACCTCGTACAACATGGTGACATTAAGTTCTTCATGCGCTTCCGTTTCCTGACGTTATGAGCCCAAAGGGAACACCTTAACGGTTGCGATTTCATGATCTTTTTCCGTTGGGTTGTCAACCCTTCCCTATATTCTCATTTCCGTTCATGCGACTACGTTTGTACCCCTCGGGGGACATCAAAGCCCCGTTATGGACCCTTGTGCTATAAATATTTCATGGGAACAAGGCCACCCCTTCATCCGAGTTCCGATAACAACAGATACAAAAGAAAAAAAAAACAAGACTTCTGATAATGCGAGAAATGTAGGCTATAGATACATATCATTCCATGATTCTAAGCTGATAAGCGAAACCCGTATCAACGGTTTCGTTTTTATCTCGTTTCTTCAATTTGTTGGGCGGCATTTCTTTCTCTTTTATTGAGTTTTGAAAGTCGACAGTTGAAGATGTGTTCTATAATCCAGACAGAGGAAAAGACATATTTTAATCAAACTTGGATGATAAGTTTGTCTTTGCGCCTTTCAATATACAATGAAAACGAAACTTTTTTTTTCGGCTACGTGCGTAATGATTTTTCTTTTTATTTACCGTTTTGTAAGAGAGAGAGAGAAAAATTCTCTCCTGCACAGGTAAATTAAGTCGACTTTGATCTTCTTTCAAGTTTACCGCGTTTAATATGTCCAAACTGGAACCATAAAAGAGTACATTAGCCCGAAGTTGGTGCGTGGGCGCAAATAGGAGAAAAGAAGCAAAATTCCGTGCGCAGTTATCCTACACGTTAAGCATTATTGACGTGAACTATAGTGTCCTTGTAAGGAACTTGAAATGTCATACATAAAAGGTCACAGCTAACGGTAACACCTGTAGTCCGTGTGTAAATGATGACTGCCCCGATGAACCCCCGTAAAGAATTAATCCCCCTGCCCGTTAGGCTACTATGTCAACCCCGAACGTTCTTCCCCGACCAGTGTAAGCTTTGAGCGATGCTTACTAGTCAGAGGCTGTACCATATAGAGGACTCACCACCCGCAATACAGTGGAGAAAACTTTTGGAACAGTTGCCACTGTGCTGTAATAAAATCAACAGTTTATAAGTTGTTGCGAAAAAAAAAAAGTAAATAAAAAAAGAGATTTTGTGGCATGTACGTCCTTTAGTTTGCCTATTATTGTCTAGTTCACGAATGGCTTTTAGCTACCAAGTCTGTATAGTGTACAGACATGTGTACTCATTCTCACCAAAAAAAAAGGAAATCCCTCAGTGGCACTCAACGATAACAATCACATGAATAACTAAAACGTGTGGTTCCTTTAAGTAGGAATTAGGAACCGTAATTACGTATGGATTGACGTTTTCGTATAATACGATTGTCCCAGCTAAATAGTTTACTTAAGGTCACTCTCCGATAAGGAGAGACACACGACAACGGTACGAAAGCAACGATAACAGAGTCCAAATTAACACAATCCTTAAGCTTAAAGAAAGAGTTTAATTATCAATTAGGTCAAAGGAACTCTGTAATTAACGTAAGGATTTAAAAAAGGTAGTCTTTTTTTTCTTTCTTTCTCTCTTTCTTGCCCTTATACTTTTCAGTTTTCAACCCTAGGCTATAGCTTGTGTCAAAATGCCTGAAGAGAGTAGAAGAGTAAACGAGTAGTGGTATTGACTTACTAGGGAGTAGCTTGTAAGCTCCTTTAATCGACTCAGAGTGGCGTCGAAACGTCCATGAATTTTAGTCGAAGTCAAATATTTGAACCTCTGAATATCTTGAGTAAATAGCCCCATTGTATCGAGATGTTACCAGTACGGTGGAGTGGGTTTATACCACTGCACGAATTCAATACCTCTTGTCAATTCATACCGACGATGCCTAACTTCCAGGCACGTACCGTCATTGGAAGGATTTCGGGATCCACACCATCTGTCGTCCCATAACTAGATAAAGAATGGGTGAATTCTACAAGAACACACGAAACCAATTTTGTTAACATTTCGATACTACTTACTTCTAGATCCACAACGTTACATCCTTCTGAACAACCAAATCCCATTTTCTTCAACAAAGGGTATGGTCACCCAATCCCCCCTCTTCCCTAATTCATAAAACCATCACCGCATCATTTAAAAACGGGAGCGTCTTCCTTGAAGATTCTCCAATCAAACGAGTCGTTATGTCACAAAGACCAAACAAAAAATTAAAACGAATAGCACTTCCTGCTCTCTTTGTTGTTGTATTTAAAGTGGATGACAAATTGGTTTTGCGTAATACCATACCTGCTACATGAATTACATTTGAATGTCACTGAAACCTATCATTCGTTCAAATAATTTATGCCTCACCGCTCTTTTTCTAATATTTTCCACGTACCGAAGACTAAACACTTACTACGGCAAAACTCTTCCAACGTATAATGCTTCAAATCAGCCAGACATGCTTTACCGCAGTTACCTTAAGGCGAAATTAGGCGATATTTCACAGAAAAAAAAAATCATATTTTTGAAGCCAATATTTGTGGACATAGAATGATAGATTACTAAAAATAAGGCGAGACACGTGGCTTTCTTTTTATGAAATGAGCTTCTCACAGATAGAAATTCAGCTAGTTGTTACTCAACAATAATTTGTTCACCCAAACTTTCCAAAATTCAAATGATGCATCTTCCATCACTCATCATATGCATAATACTCTGACGAGATGAGGCTTTTGTACATGTTAGTGATGAGACTGAATGGTTTAACAATGACTGAAGCTATTTTCTTTGCATGCCATGTTGATGTATTCTAAACGCCCTATCTCCCTTTAACCAGCTGTCCTCAACTTGGCAATCACACCATGGCTGAAAATTTCTACCATAGCGCCATCGATACAGAAAACGCGCTATATCGATGGCGCCATTGCATTTAGTGATCACTGAAAGTGACCACATTTTCTATAAGATTTAGTTTTCTCTTTTCATCTTCGAAAATTGTGTAAAAGGTATGCTAACATCGAGCGAGGAGGGAGCCTCTGGATGTTCGCAGAATCATAATTGGAGAAGTTTTCAGTGGTACCAGGGGAGTTAAATTGTGATCAGGTCTTCGTGCTAAGATGTACATATGTCGCAGAGGCGGGGGTGGGGGGGACATGAATATATAAAAATACTTGACCCATTTAGGCAATGACTTAGTTACCTAGTCAATGTTTTAGCCAAAAATGTTACCGTTTGCTCGGTATTCTTGTAAATGGTCCCAGTTAGTGGAATTGAAACTTCCGAAACCGTAATAAGCAACTTAGTTCCTCTTCTGAGTAGCTTTTGTGATAGGAGACTGCATAATGCTCTGGACCTCTGATCTGCCCCAAAACGTATTCCCCCCCCCCCTTTTTTCAAACCTTGTGACCCTTTTGTGAACTCGAATGACGTTCTTGGGAGACTACAGATCCAGAATATCGACCTTGAGCAGCGTTTTGACGAACACTGAAGGTGTTTGCGCGCACAGCAGCCTTACTTGAGAAGGGCGTCGTAAATGCTTACTGTTGAGACAACCAATTTTAAGACGAACTGCTTTGGTCTGAAAAAGATGCAGTTCGATACGTGACAATTCCAAAACCCACAAATGTCTTGTGAGAAGACACTTCCTTGTCTAAGTAGAGAAAAAAGTCCTATCGATTGTGTCATACATTTACCATTGTTTCAAATGGAATTTCATCCCGCCTACACAGTGTGTAAATACCCCCAAAATACGGCACGTTGAGGTATAGATTACGATTAATTATAAACAAAGGATCTGATTACTCCTAAATTACACTATCTGTGGGCTTGAAGGTCATCTTAGAAAACCCCCCATCTTATTTTCTTTCTCATTCCGTTGTGTAAACGTTTTAGGTAACTCACTAAAGTTTGAAATGAGAGTGTTGGTAACATGAATATTAAAGTAATATGTAGACTGTAATATGAAAATGAGTGGAAATCGATCAGCGCGTAAAATTGAAATATATTAAAAAGTTAGAATAACTATCTTTTCAAAAAACTTCTTACAAGATCTTTAATTGAGGATATGAGATGCGGATCATTGGACGAATGGCCAATGCTTTTACATTTCTTTAAAAGCCAACCCTGTTTATGATGCAAAGTTGACTTGGAACTTGTCACTTATCTTGCTCTTTCCTTCCGAGTCAGCTAGCCAATTCTCATGTCTAGAATACATGTAGCTACATATGAGATAGGACATCGCATAATGCACATCGCAGCATATATGAGCATCATGCCTTTGAGTGATATTATGTAAGAATGTCAAGAAACAAGGTACAACAACAGACACCCCCCCCTTTCATTGACGTCATATAAAGCAGACGAGGGTAAACAAGGGAAAATTGCATATGGCTAGACGAGAAAAGATCGACTGGCAGAGAGGTAACGCAAACGTGTTAATTTTAGTAGCTTTGTTATATCACTGTGACGTCACATGGAAGGAATCTATAGCCTTTGTTGTCCGTTTTATACGCGATGAGACTAATATATAGGACAATAGTAAGACCTCTACCGTTTGCACAATATTGACTTCCTCAAAAGAGCGAACTCTACATATGTGTTAATTGGGACAGTTCGGGGGAGGGGGTAGGGGGAAGGGGAGGGGGTCAATCGACGCCTTCCATAGGCAATCGACGCTTTCTCTAATGGCACCCGAATAGGCTAGACTATCCGGGATTGTCGTACGCGGTTCCGTTAACAGGGGGTATTCTTGTTGTAGAGCACTATGAAACCACTCACGTCTGTAAGGAAGCAATTCAAATGAACTAATTGTTTTATCCTTACTATCAATTTCGTTAAAATTTTGTATCCCACTTCTGTGTCTTGTCCCGTTCCAGACTGTGTCACCACATCTGAGCGTTATCACTTTAAGAAGTACCCTTATCGGTTCCCAGTCACACGACATTCTGAAAGACCCGACCGCGGAGTCTGCATTCAGATTGGAATGTGATGCAAAGTCACGAACGAAAGAAGATATCTCTTGAGTAAATAGTCGAAACGAGACGTAGATTTAGACGATCAGTCAGGGAGATAAGATTCCATGATATTTGTTAGCAGTAATACACATTTGTCGAGAACACGAATGACAACCGCGAACGCCCACGGAAGCCATTTTACACCAAGGACTAAATGTTTCGTTAAACAATAAAGGGTGGATACAGTTGTCCTTTTTTTGCTATGTGATAGAGGTTCTGGTGCGGTGATGCCATGTGAATGTCATACGTCAGTAACTGCCATTGCTTTAGATGTTTTGCTAAACTGAAACACGCTCAATTATGTAGACCTTTTTACTAATTGTACGGCAAAAAAAAAGGGGGACAAAAAGTGATCCCCAATGAGTGACCACATAGACCATTATTTCATAAAATAAAGGCTGACAAATGGGTAAAAAACAGCACAAAGAAAACAGGTAGAAAGAAAGCCAGGACTTTCCAACGTTTTTTTTTTCTAATCGATGAATTGAAAAGTTATTTTGACGCTATTGTGGTCGAAATAGCGCCTTTGTGTGGAGCACATGGACTAATTTCATAGAGCGCCACCACATTGAACTTTCAATGCCATCGGCCTCGCCTAAGACTTTCGTTCTAGGTCTACGTGCTAACAATCCAACAACATTCAACAACAACAACAACAACAAAAAACATTTAGAAAACGTAGCGATTTTTGTGTACCATTTACAAGAAACATAGCTTAGAAACCAAAAGCTTATTAAGGAATACGGCTTGTTACCAGATGACAGTGCTGTAATTTCGTAGGTTTTTACTCGAGTTACGTTACTACGTTACAGGTATTAACTAATGGAAAAACCCAGCTAAACCACACAAAAATAACTAACCTTCGGGTGCTTGAGTTCAAGAGCATGAGCCGTCATTATAATTTGATCGATCAGTGTCGGTCGATACGTAACTGGCTTTCAAGAAGTTCAACGTACTTAATCAACAGCAATTTGAAGTTTGACCTCGTAACGATTCGTTTAATAATGGAATAATTAAAGCCATGAAGGGGTGGGGGGAGGATTGCATAACTTCAGTGAACTCCTCAGAAGATCAAAGACAAACAGTTTAGTACATCCAAAATATGTTCGGTGTGACCTGGAATGACCTCACGTTTACCCTCGTTCAACGTTTATCCATTCGTAACGAGAACTGACCTCAAAGAAGTCAAAGTCAGCGTCCCGGTTATACAGGCGGACTACAGGGGGCGCTGCCATTTAGAGGTACCGCGAACAAACATTCTCAACGCACAGAGAGAGAGAATGGGTCTTTATCTCATTTTCATTTCAGATCTAATTTGTGTCGGGTTTGTTAGCAGAGGGGGTGACGGAAAAGCGAAAGATTAACAGGTTGCATTTGCAACTCCATTCAACCACCTGTTGTCACCAAACCACAGCACACCGTGTCAATTAGCCAACTACGTCCCTTGCGCTGCGTATAAACAAGTCTAACGAATGACCCTGGAAACTGGTGAGTGAACTGCTTCTTCATGACATCGATTTCTCATTAACGCGTTGTCGAATGTATTTACATTGCTGTCGAATAGGCATCTCAAGTCCTCTGACGTCATAAAGACGTCTCTACAACCGTATCCTAAATCTACAGAAGGGATAGTCGAAACGATCCTTACTCATTCTTCACAGTATACCCCACAGGAGACTTTCATTTTCTTAAAACGTGTCCAAGTATGCTTGCATATGGTCGAATTGACTAATTTTCGAATTCCTGACGACGATACACCGGAGGGAAAAAGTCTTTCGGTGCTGTTGTGGGGAGGTCATGACACCAAATGCAAATGAGCTGAAAATCAGCACGAATTGCCGCAAGGGCTTATAATGAAGTGGAAGGTCCACACAGGAGTTTTGCCTCCGCCCATGCCCCCCCCCCCCCTTCCCGCTTGGGCGTAAGTTTGATGGAGAATAAACTGTAACAATCACAGTATTTACTGCCATTTGGATACACACCATTTTCAAGGTTTTCTCACCTAGAGAGCTGTTAATTGCTTTTCTGTCGCCAAAAGTGCAGCCCCAGTTGTTCCCGCCATTCTTTCCAGGCGCTTCGATTACGGTGACCCTCTTCGCAACAAATGTCAACCGATTTCGCGTTTTGCCTAAATCATTGGTCGTGCGTGCGTAAGTCATCGGATTGATGAAATTCGGTTCATACCCAAAAAGCTCTGCCCTAATTTTAATTGTCTTTTTTTTTGTCCCTGGATTCTCGTGATGTTTTGTTTCCTTTTATGTATATAAACGACCACATGTTGAAATGACATGAAAATGACAAGCATCGCTTTGACAAGCTCAGCAAGTTAATTTGAATATGGAATCTGCTGACCAGGAACTTATTTGGGGGAAAAAGGGGGAAATTTTTTTTGAAAAAGTCCCTAGGTGGTCTCCCTCTTTTCACATCACCTTCCATGATTCTTACAATTGATGAGGTTTTATGAGGTACAGGGAAGGAAACAATTACATACACATGAACACGTTTGAGGAAACATTTTCAATCCTTGGCCAAGCAAGTTTTATTTAGTTCAAACGTTTTGCCTCATCAGTCGGCTAAATATAGCTGTTTAGAATTCACATTTGACCCAGGTGAGTCATTGGCATGAGTCTCATGTTGCGACCCTACGTCATTCGAAGCTGTTCATGTCTTTTGTCTTGCAGCAAATGAATGACGAGTAGTATATTGCACATTCCAGAATTTGCGACAAACAAAATATAAGCAGGGAAGTGACTGTACCGTCTTATTCCGTAGTATAACGTTCGGGAAGAGCTTTCCCCAACGGTCACTGGAGGTCATGCTATTCCATGGAATACTACAGTTGAATATGTAAGCACATGTCAGTAGGAAGCACACATCGTTCAGATTAAGCCTAATGTACTTACAAATTTTCAAGTGTTTTGATGGGAGAGAGAGACAGAGAGAGAAAGAGCAGTCTTTGGCCCGAAAATATTCTAAAACATCTGGTGAGAGGTATCTGATTCAAATTAAAAACTCAGGTTGCCACCCTCAGACCTACCTTTTTTTTCAAATCTAAATATGAATTGAAAATTTGCCAGTGAAAGTCAAATTTCTCAAACTCAATATTCCAACTTTACTGTAGCAGGAGGCTGCTACAGATTGGCGAAATACGTCAAAGTGCAAACCTGCATGGTTACTGGCCACGGGGAAAGGTATTTAGAATCTTGAGTTTTACCTTCTTCATCGTCGCGGTATCTACGAAATGACCTTCTTTCATTTGAACTTCTTTCGCTTGTTTTGCCTATCGGGAAGTTTCAACAATTAAAATATCGAAACACGTTTTTTCAGGGAAAGGAAAAACTAGCCAAGATAAAGATAGCGCAACGAGAAACCAAAAATAGAAGAGATAAAACAAACAAAGCCGTCATTTATCGAATTAAGAGAAAAGAATTCCCTCGAAGGCCTCTCATGAAAGAGCCTGTATTTGAACTTGAATATGTTCAGCGAAAAACAAGTGTTCGGATCGACAGAGCTGTTAGCGCTCTGGGTGATTTATCACTCTTGTCGGTAATTCTTCGTGTAATAGCCTATATATCAGCGTCAAATCGATTGTTATAGTCATTGGCCCTTGTCCAATGTAGCGAAAGTAGCGTTGCACTTTTCCGAACTTTGCGATATGTATCAGAAGCTGTGTGTGGGTACTATACACGTTGAAACGTGTGTCAGTAGTTTGCGTCTTCTACATCTACGATGCTAGAAGAATGCCTTCAGTATTACAAAGCCATTTTTATCTACACCCGCCTGTACGTAAACCGCGACTCCGTAGCAGGGGGAACAATCCGTTTCAGATGACTAAATGATGGAGTCTCCATGCGGTGATCTCACCAGTAAAGGGAGATTTTCATTGTGTTCCTTCTTTGCTTGATTTTAATTTAGCAGCCACCGACAATACATTACCTTCCGTTCAGGAGAAGAAAAAAATTAAACCCCATTCCTCCCCCCCCCCAAAAAAAAAACAATATGCCATGACGAGTGAACGTAAGGGTACGGGCAAGTGGGGCTGGGAATAGTGTGGGGATTGTGGGTATTCCTTAACACATCATCAGTTTTAAGTTTGTTTTTTTAAAAACCCAACAGTGCCTACAAAAATCATAATACATATCTAGGTACGTGGTCGACAATAAGTAACCTTCGGTGCGAATGTATTCTAACGTATAAATGAACAGGGGTTTACTGCATGGGGGCATAATGAGCGATCCGCTGAAAACAGACACGTATTTGATAAAGTTTGCGTAAGTGATACGCTTATTTGTTAATAACATCTTCATATTGTCGTAAGTCATAATACTAAAACGAGCCCAATAATTGCGATTCTCGAAAATACTGTAGATCCAGTGGTGTCATCTTATTTTATTCTCACATATTTTTGTCCCTCTTTTTTCCACGAAGGTCGTGGATATTTCATGCAGAAAATTTTGTTGAAAAAAAAAACATGTTTGTCAGATCTATGGGTGTACGGTAATTTCGTTCTATCATTGTACTCACTTTGCTCGACCACGCCTTCTTCTGAGGCAAGACCTCGTCTGTTCGGACACGCCCCCTCCGCATGATCTAGAGCAGCTGGACCAACTAGACCACTGGCTCCAGTGAGCATGTAAGCTTCCTCTTCCCTGAGAGAGAGAAAAAAAAAACATCCCAATTATTTAAATAAAATGCGACATTCAAATTAAATTCCAGGGACTTTCAGATTTCGATAAAATGTTAACTTTTCCTTTTGGAGAATATCAGTTCAAATTAAATGTGAGACGCGAGGCATGTCGTTCAAAAATCCGAGACACGTTTTGTCGTCGTGATTGGTATGTTAGTAAAGTATGCTGGCGTGTTGTCTCACGAAATCCTGGAACCATGAAAACAATTCTCGGGCACCGTTTTAGTTTTTTTTTTCCTTTTTTAAAGGAAACTTTCAGTCGGTGTTTGTTATATTGTTGCCATCAATTTCACACAAAAAAATATCAGTATTTATATTTTTTCAAAAAGTTGGTGACATTAGGTGAGAACGAAAATTGAGAATGTTGCAACCAGTCATTAATGTCCAAAGGTCTGCTGTCAGACAGGAACATTTTTATTATTTTTTTTTCTCGATATTCGTGTTGGTATGTAATTTGACTCTCATCTCGGATACCTTAGACCCGTACTCCGGGAGGTCGATAATCCTTAGGAGGATGTGTGCGGTAGTGCCTGGTACTCAGTACTGTCTTTGAATTGTTGCGCTTTGTTATGGCCAGGGATTTGTGAATTTTTATGTGATCATTATTATCATTATTATTATTATCATTACTGTGTTTTGTGCCCAAAATTCAGGACTTTTAGACTCCGATCGTCGGGCACGGTTTTGTATGTAAACGATGCAAAGTACCGGTTACAGTCCGACACAAGGAGTAACGAGTCACTTAATTCATCCTTGCAAAGAAAAAAAACTGCATAAAGCGAGACAATATGGGAAACAAACACAAAATACAAACAATAAAGTACAAAAACAGACCCCCCAAAAAATCCATTATTTGTCGACCATTACATCCTTCCGGTCCAATTGTTCTAAAATTTAAGTGATTACAGGAAAGAAAAAGCATAATCACTGGTGAGAGACTTCAAAGTGCATAATGTCGTTGTAATATGTAACTCTGAAAGTAATGATGCTCCGGGACTGGGTAAGGATAAAAATGAGATGCACGCATCTGAATCAGTTTCGGCTTCAACAGGAACGTTTAATGTACTCTTTCCTCATCCGTGGATTGCAACAAAGATTAGTGTAAAGAGGATACACTCGTCTGCATCACAATTTGCGTGACCCTTCCCCACAGCCACCACGCTCCCAGCATCATATCGCCAATGTATGTGTATCGGTATCTTTAAAAAAAAAAGGGATGATTTTGTGCAGAAACTCGCATCTTCATGTGTGTGTGTGTGTATGCGTGCGTATGTGCACGCGCTTGTACGTGTACACAGTATAGATACGCCGCGTGTCCGAAAAAAAAGAAGACAAATGGAGAAGATGGTGGGAGGGGGGGGGGGGGTGAGAGAGGGGAGGCAGATAAAACTGACGTTGGGAGACAACGGTACAACGACCCAAAAGATAAAAAAAAAAATGCCCATATTTTTTATGTCACGTTTTCGGGAGATACACGAAATGTTTGAAAGGTAGGTTAGATTCTGACCCACGTCCGACGGTTAACCCTCAGAAAACCAAAAGCTATTGACATGTCGCCAATTAACGATTACTGATTTCATTTCTTCGCGGTTTTTAATACTTTTGTTGCCTCTACCAGGGATCTAATTTCAGGTTTGGACCTGTCTTTTTCCATTTTCTCTAAAACTTGATACAAATTCTTCAGATTCATCATGTATCCCTTCAGGCTATTTCACATTGAATATTTTATGACAAATTACCCTTCGTTACCGTAAAATGGCGGAGTTTTTGAGCGAGAAATACCTCCGCTCGTACGTGACGATGGTGAGGTCAGACGCAAACATAGTTTCCCTATGGCGACTTTTTTATTATTTTTTTTTACCATATATAATATTTGCCAAACTTAATAAACTACGGTAAAACTAAAACTCTTCAGAACAGTTTTTCAACTCTTCTTTGCTGATATTTTGGCACCCTGTGTTTCTTCTTTGGCTAATATGATTCGTAGTTGCCCTTGCAAGGTTCCCTATTTAACCCTCGAAGAGTAGATCGAGAGATTTCTTATTATACAAACTAAAAAATATTTTGTTCTTCCCACAGAATCAACAACCTGGGAGAGAGAAGTGCATCTTCGTCGTTACACAGTGACCGAACACTGGAAGTCTTCTGACCCACACCCCACCCCCATCCCCTCATCTTCTGACTCTGAGGAAGCTACCTGGGCGCGATGGTGGGGACACCACATTAAAATAAAATGACCCACAAAATAAATGAAAGAATTTCGAGCGTAGGTAAACGTGTAATAACGTAATGCATGGTGATAATGTGGACTCTATATTGCATCAAACCACGTTATTGTCAGATTCGCGATATTGGTAAAATAAGAAAATTTATTTCTGATGATGTGTTCAAATTTCAGTTCATGCTAGACTTAGTCAACTTCACGGCTATAGATTATGGGGATGCACTATTGTCCGTGTCAGTCAATAACTTGGCGATCGTCCTCAACGGGCGAAGAATTGTGCTGAACCGTCTTGTGACTCGCATAAATAGTCCACATTAACGCGTACCCCTCTCTCCCCCCCCCCCCCACCCCACATTCTGTGTAATTCGCATTGAGGCATTGTGCAATATAGGTCGCGATGCAAAGTTCTTTTTGTCTACCGTACCTGCTCCACTCAACGATGTCGCTCCACGTTACATCCGTGAACAACTCTGCTCCATTCGCAGCTACAAATCGGCCCAGGGCTCTCGGTGCAAAATCAAAACTACTACTATAGTGGGTCTGGTCCCAAGATCCCGGCGGTCGTCCACTCACGAGAACATTCGATTTGATGGCTTTTCTAGTGACTAGGTCTTTGTAACAATCTGCCTGCATATGTCAAATGTATCGACAATCTGGCTGCTTTCACGAACGTCTTCCTTTTCCAAGCTCCCACCTTTAATTCTTCCCTTAATCGTTGTTTTAAGTTTTTAAGTTTTAAGTTGTCTTACCTTTTACCTCATTTTTCCTTTTATCTCATTATTCTCACTCGTCGTTCTGCCATCATTCTTGTTCTTTGTATGTAACCTTTTACCTTTTGTATCGTGCTTTATTGTAAAAACTTCATATTTTCATCATTTTGCTGCACAAACCTTGGAGCATTTGTTTTGGATAGGGGATTTTTTTCGGAACAATAATAACAATAATGTATAGGCCTGTATTTAAAGTTTGACCGCCTGCACGTGAATACGGGCTTGAGAAGTGAAGAAGGGATGTGAAAGATTATTCGTTCAGTGACTTAGGTCCAACTTAAATGTAACACCTAATGGAGTCATCCTTTGCTTATTACAGTAAATGTCACATTATACCCTCTACAATCTCATCTCTACCTAATCCAACTGAATGTAAACATTGTGTCTACCGTACTTTGATTTTTGATGTGTCGTGTATATTTGTACATTATTTTATAGGATAGGCCTAACGATAGGGAATAGACAAAGGGATTTTATCCCAGTTCGAAGATAACGAACCCACTACTGGATTTACCGTTGTTGGAACCTTTCGAAACCAGTTCTGGGAGTCGTGAATATCTTAACTTTAACTTGACGTGATTAAAAGTTTTTCATGTCCATGTATTTTCTTTCTGCAGTACGCAATTGAACACGAGTCTATGTACTTATCGCATCTTATATCGTGTGAAAAATACTCAAGCATAGCAACCTGACTCTCTGCGCCACAGGCTGAATGAAACTCGAAAGTGCTTGTAAAATGGATTTCATTTTTGACGTTCTGGGTCTACTTTCTGAATGGATGATATTTTCGACCTACAACTGCCGACAAACGTTCAGACCCCGAATGTCGGGGCGAAACGACGCGACACAACTTTCAGCCGGTGGTCTACTCGGAAATAACCAACGATTTTACAGTACCATTAAATACGGCACCAACCCTACACTAATGAAGTGTATATAACCAAAGTGTATTATGTACACATTTCTGTTCAAATGTTCGTGACCCGGGTTTCCTCAATTGGGGCTCAGTATTGTGTGAGTCACTAGACGAATGGCGTTTCACAGAATTCATACATGGAACTGGCAGCCTGGGCTAATTAATACTTCATACTCCCAACCCCCCCCCCCCCCCACAAACTTATTCCATACATCAACCAGTATCTCGAAGATTTCCTATAGTATAAAACCCTTCATTCCCTTAATTCAGTATATACGCTGTAAGTTTTTTTTAAAGCAGAATGTGTGCCCAGAAGACGTTACAAACGACGTGACGTCTTTAATAACCATAGAAATAGTCAAACAACCTAGGGATGGCGCAATCACACACACACACACGCACACACACACACACAGAGCTTTGTTTTCCATTCATTCCGAGGACCTCATTGTGCTTTCTTTTGTTTTTTTTTCTTCCTTAACCCTAACTTTAACAATAGGCTGTCTATTGTTAATCTTGAGAGGACCGGAGAAATCTATTGGATTTTCTACAGAGGACATAAAATTTATTGTTTCGGTCCTCTATCCCACCCGAAAACAAAGGCACACACCCATAAGAAAAATACATGAAATTCGAACAACACAGAATTATGAGGAGTGGTAGCCTTATCTTATTAATTTTGTGTCACAGTTGTGTTTATATCGCTTTGTGTGCCGTTTTCTATGCCGGTTAATGAAAGACGACAATGACTGAATACCCCTCCCCCCCCCCCCCCCCCCGGTGCAAATCTAAACGGCGACTCATCAAAACGCATCACGGCCCATACATGACTTTCATCGTTTGTGATCCTCTCGAAGTTTGTTAATCAGAGTACCTCGGAACTTACGTGATCCGTATCATCTAATAGTGAGCCTTAATTGAGTTTTTTTTTTCCACCAACTGTGATGTCTGTTTAGGTGTTAGCTCTCAGCGGCAATGGGGATATGTAGGATAGTGACAGATATAGAGACTCTAACATTGGTGCTATAAATAAACCTAAAATGACAATTAAACATGTGAATAAGTTTCTATCACTATTAACTCTTTCTAGTATTCTGTGACTGTTGGAGCGTTTGTATCGTTTTTGGATAAGCTTGTAGAGTGAATGTAAAGTAACCTTACTATCGTTCACCCTTCGCTGGCTTCATAAATTTATCGTTCCTTTGTGCTACCTTACCTTGCATTCCGTTAATTCAATTAAAGGCTTACATTCGACCTTATAAAGTGTCAGGCTCTACGTATTTCAATTCCAAACGGATATCTCAGGCATACGTGACGAAGGTGTACGAGCTAAAAATTTAATCTCTGAAACGCCACATTTTTTTTTACTATCTACTAACGATACAATAAACAGCTGTGCAGTCAACGTACGCCCCATTCTAGGTTAAAAAAAATAAAACTCCAGGTGAGTGACTTAAACAAGTCTCATATTTTTGCTGTCACAGTTCACGTGTGTCATCCTGACTAATCCAATCACGACAATAGCGTAACATCGAAGGACGATACATAACGGCGGGAGGGTGACGATGGCACACAATGTTAGCATAGGTTAAAATTACCGTCTATTGAAAGCGTCGCTGTGATTGGCTAAAACTTAGGGCTTGGACAAACAGTGATTATCGATCGTCGCTGACACTCTCTGTGGAGCCGCAGTGAGGTTGTTGTGTCACGTGATTACAAGAACATTCTCAGCACTGTGATCGTGATGAGATGCAAACCTTTATGCAGGGTTAAACATCTTCAACGATAACAAATATGAAGCAACGTTAACTCTGCAGTGTTTTGAATTACTCTGCCGTCGTGGGATTATTCAAACTACGGCATGCCAGCAACCACATCAATGTTTTCACCCTTAAGCCAGAATTGTGGATGACGTTATCGATATACCATCCCAGGAAGAAAAACTTTGTCGAAAAAATGAAATGTGCAAAAAGTCAATATGGTTTCCTGATGATGATGATGATGATGATGATGATGATGATGATGATGATGATGATGATGATGATGATGATGATGATGATTTATGATGATGATGAGAATGATGGTGTTGATGATGGTGATGATGATGATGATGGTGATGATGATGATGGCTGTAAGGATGACAGTGATGATGATGATAATGATGATGATGATAATAACGATGGTGATCATGATGATGGTAATCATGACGCTGATGTCAGTATTGTTACTCATTTTTATAAAAAAGTATAGGGTCTACATTGGCCATATATTTAATGACAAGGCGAGATTCGATACACATATCCTTCACATAGAGTTCCTGGGGAAAATCGCTTTGAGGGAGTAAAGCGGTAAAATGATACATCGCTGCCCGTTGTTTCTCTTGCCACTTTCTTGATGACACTGAATTAATATTACGTTATGAGTCGGTAAATTGTACAGAAAATAAAACGGTGTTGTTTGATTTAAGTAACCTCTATAACAAAAAGTATTTGTCCAAGTGTTACGGGTCTTCGTTTCTAAATTACGTACCACTGAGTACAATTTCTGGGAGCTTTTCTTCTAGGAGCTAATTATAAATGTGGACAACTTGCGAAATGAGAGATGAGAGAACTTTTCTTTTTGTACATTTGCCTGGTAGAGGTTACTCCTACCTGTAAAAATTGTAATCTTGTAACTTAACATGGTTTTAGAGTCGCTATTATTTCCGTAACACCAACGGTCAGTACAGACCATGTAGTGCGTTGAAACTTTACCAAACGCATGCTTCATAAGTTCTTACGCATTGCGTTGTTTTGGTATAGAGCTACTCTGGCAATTTTAGCGTCACAAATCGGAAATAGCAAAATTAATAGAAAATAGGAATTGAATAGAATGATATCCCCGGCCACTTGCTGCAACAAATGAAACACACCTGATTCGCAGAAAGTGCTGTAAAATGTGATTAAAATAAGAGTTGCTGTATATAAAGTGTCACTTGATGTTTCATCCCTCTAATAAAAAGAACAAAAGAAGAAGGACAGAAAAAAAGAAAAAGAAAGAAGAAAGAAAGAAAAAAAAAGAAGGTGAATGAATTCAATGGACCATACCGAATTTCCATTTTTAAAGTGTGTTGAAGAAACTGTTATTTGAAATGACCCACTGGACGTGCACTACCTTGTCACGGTTTTACGACTAGTTGGATCCTGTTGGATTCGTAGAAAGTAAGATTTCCCACTTTTGGCATTAGATGAAGTTGCGTTGGCTAGTGGAGGACATAGCACGTCCTTTTGCTTTTTTTTTTTTTTGTTTGAAGTTAGCGTTTTACATCCAACAGTCATTTGCGCACGTAACTTTCGTTTTGTCTAAAAACCACGTTTCGAGAAGACTTATCCTTGCTTGATAAAATATGATACGGTTCACTTACGAGACATATTGTCGCGCTTAAAATGTGTTTTCTCGAGAAGGTATAAACATGCATTACGTCATGTGAGGATTGGCTGAAGATAACTGCAAGCCTACGTCACAGGCTTACACGATAGAGATGAGTTCGGCGAGACCGTATGTGGGAAGTGACAATTTAATTACAGACCGAAATTCTTTGCGGTTATGCAGGATAAAGGCTTTCTAGAAATCGAACATGCATTACCACGGTACTGAGACCTCAACACTAAAATAGTCCAAATATGAGTAGTTCAAGGACAGTTTTTAATACACTGTGGACGTTTTTCTTTTTATTTTGATCTAATCTGAGGGAACTTTTTTTTACGTCACTTTGTTTCCTAACCGGAAAAGGCAATATCGACTGTTTTCTTGTTTCGGTTAGATAAGAAAGCACGATATGTGGTCATTGTTTATGAAGACTGTGAATATATGACATGCTGTGTGACCATCACTACCCATTTACCGGACTTGAGAATGACACGTATAACAAAAAAAAAACAAACAAAAAAAAAACAAATTTGATTTTTTTGTTGTTGTTCCTAGCCAACATATGTAACTATCAGAGTTCAGGTAATACGTAGTCCAAATTATGGCCGCGAAGAAGCAAAATTGGACTAAAAAAAAGTGACTTTTTAAAAACAGTGATCACTCTTCGATATTCCGAGGTATTAGTTTAAGTCTAATCAAGGACCAACGTTTTCTCAAATCGAATCTATTGTTAGTGAGTTTCTTCCACTATCATAGGAAATAGTTCACTGTGAGAGAAAGCATTAAAGGCTGTATTGCATCACCCTAAGCTATATTTTTACCTCCCTGAAAGGAAAATTCTCAACTGGTTCTAAGTTACAGTACTCTTACATTGACAGCAAATTCGAAAGATGCAGAGCAGCTCGTATTACACAGCGTACACAGGGATCCATTGTTTTGATTACACACGTGGAGGAATGTAAGGCAGGCTGACGGAGGGACTATAGAGGTAGGTAGTTGGGAGAACTGAAACTGTCTGGGCTGATGCATTACAGCCTTTAAGTCCCAAATCGAAAGAGGGATCACTAAATGAAGACTCTAAATGAGTGATGTGTCCACGTAAAGAAAGTTCAAATAAACTGTGGCATGTGGTCCTCGGCTTTGGAATGAGCTCCCTCCCATTGTAAGGCTCAGCAGATCACTTAGCGTATTCAAGAAAAATCTTAAATCTTTATCTGTTCAACATTGCTTTCCACTACTACATGTAGGCCTAAGTTACAGCACTTTGTACAAAATTCCTGCACTTTTTTTTCAGGTGTTCGTTTACCTTTCGTTTTTTTTTTTTTTTTTTTTTGTAAAGCGCTTTTGAATAACGTTTTTAACAAAGGCGATGTGTAAATTTAAAAAGTAATAATAACGAATTCATCTATACCTCAGCACAGAAAGCTCATAGCTACGGTATATAAGGTGGAAGACGAGAATGAAATACGTCTATTATTAGGTCAATCGAAATCAGCTCTTGAAGTCGTCGTTAGCTAAGCGGTTTCTCACTCTCGAAATTCAGACACAACAAGAGACAATAAAATACAGAGCAACTTCCGAGAGGATAGACAGGGAACAGGTTAATATCATGGAAATGGCGACCGACATATTTTTTTTTTTTATTTGTAATTTTGTCACCTCTGTGTTTGCCCGGGCCTACTTTTTTTAAGACTCCACCACGTAACTGCTGCAGGTAAACTCTCCATGTCAGGGCAGTCGTAAATGTGGATTTCATTTGGTGTTTGTGCAAACCGGCACATTTATGAACAGATTCCCGTCAAGAGTGGATGCATGTGTCAATCGAGAGCGTTATTAAAGTTGATCGACTTGAGTCTCATTAAATATCATGTGACTTCAGTCTCTTCAGGACAACTTTTCGCAGACGTTACCAGTTTACGGTCACTCTTGTTACTTACTCGTGTACACTGCTACGGTATTAAGCGGTGTACACGCACACAATCGCTGCCAATGTCTCATTGCTACGTGCAAAGAGTAACCGAAACTGAGTGACATGCGCAGGAAGTTATCAAGAAGAGACTGACGTCAGAAAAGATATTAATAATACGACCTTAGCTGTACCCCTCCCCATCTGCTATGAGAGGGGTGGGATCGAAGTGGGATCATGTCATATAAGTCCACATGAAGTGAGCTCATCTAAAGATGACTTCCACATAAGAGTGTGAGTCACCCGTTATCGTCACACCGTCAGCGGAATGTGAAATGTGTCATCACTACGTCGTTTCGTGCTGTATGGGCAGACACATATGTCATGGGGTAAAGAAGTTTCCCGCCTCTGCAAAACTGACAGATAATCTTGCAAAATTTTGCGAAAAAAATGAACAATGTACTTCGTTGCTTGAAGAGCCGTAAGGATGTTTAAGTATACAGCACGTGTCAGTTCTTGGAAGCGTAACGCAGATTGACGGAGGGTGTTACATGTTCAGGATGACGCCTATGCGAAGGTGGCTCACTGAAATTGGTAACGAAAAGATAGGCAACGCCTCAGTACAGATTTTTTGTCCCCTTTTGAACCTCGCGACGGGAGACATTGACCTGCAAAACATCGTGACAATTGGCTTGATCCAGACGAGGACATGCATCGACAATTAATGTCACAGAACATGGGGTAATGTCTTCAAACATCCAATGGGATCTCAGCTTGCGACGTGACGTCAGCTTTTGACGTTCTTCTTTAGGATCAAACAGCATGTCAGCAGCTACACAAGTTTCAGAGAGTAAACATAAATGTGTGGCTTTAATGAACTTTTAGTCTATCTATCCACGGGACATTTGAATGCCCAACTGCGTATTAACCGCGTCCCGTGGTGCTCGTGCGCAATGTACTTTACGCTCGCGGAGACAATATTCAGAGTATTAAACCGTCTTATATGCGGATATTGCGGTAGGTACATTCTTTAAGGAATTTCTGAGAAATAGACGCACTAATTTCTCTCCACATTTTGATTTGAACTTTGTTATTTCATATTTTTTCCCCTGAAAACATTGATATAATCGAATTTGGCTCAGGTTACTGCGGTTTGTTCGCTATAGAGAACTTTCTTCTTCTCCTTGGATAATATTTAAAAGAGACAAGGGAGCAAACCTGTAAAAGTAATCTCTGCAGGTGTTGCGACTTTAAATTGCAACAATATTTGTCCGCTTTGTTTGCAACCACAATATTAATAAACCAAATACGATTTTTATTTTAGAAAAACAGAAATTACCGACTAACCTTGTTCTCGCCCTTATAGTAAGCCTTGAATGAGGTTAAACCGTAAAAAAATACACCATATTAGGATCAAGGGAACGTTGTAATAAGGATAGTATTAGCTTTTGCAGACACGTCAATTACGTTTTGCATAGGTACCGAAGACGCATACGTGACAATGCTACGAAATCGGAGAGATTGCCACAGGCGGGTGAAAGAAAAAAATATTGTAAGTTTAAACTTTGGTAAAATTTGATCTAGATTCTGACACCGTTTTGAAGAGGATGGTGTCGTTGCTGGAAAGTTCATTACATTATTTCTGTAGGTGACGTTCATAACGGTGTCCTTTCATCGAATTATCAAAAGAAAAACTTACGTGTGTAGACTAACTCAGGTGATGTTTTTTTTTTCTTTTCTTTTTTTTCCTATTGCCTAAGAAGTTTCTCTGGTAGGCGATCAGGGAGCATAGGCTCTATGAGTCCCCATAAATGGTAACTCGAAACTTTCTCTAATTTGCCTGCCTACCGCTTTTCATGTTCCATTTTTTATGTACCTTGACACACGTGATATATGATTGGAACGGACCCTGCTAATTTGAATAATTCTCAGTAAATTTTTAAGTTCACTGTGACCTCGAGCTGACGTTAAAATTTAAAATAAGTACGTTCGGGAGTGTAGAGAATCGCTGTCACAAAAGGCAAGGGAAAAAACAGTGTGAACAAATTAATTGATGAACAGTGTTTGCTAGTCAATGTTTAAATTGGTTAGCAGCGAACCAAGTTTTTTTATTAGCATTGCGGTGATGCTTACGCAAATGTTCATATCACAACCTTTTAACGTATTACTCAATACCTTGTGCCAAGGTTACACAGCTGCCTATGTGCCAGAACTGGCATGTGCGCCATGTGGAGCATGTACGTGCAAAGTTGCGTCTAACAGTTTGAAACAATTTGGGAGAGCATTCAACTTTTCAGGTAAACCAGAAAGAATTCGAAAATATTGCGAATCTCATCACGGCAACTGAATCGCTTCTGGACTTTAAGGGTCGCAGATTGTTAGCCGGTTATTTTGTCAGTTGATAGGGCACACTGATGACATTGGCATTCTTACTTCGGTATATTAGGGGACAAAACTAAAACATTCAACGCATTTAAATCCTGGAGGTTGAGCCAATTATTTTCTTATACTTTGGTACAAAACGTAGAGTCTAATGAGAGAGTGGTCTATATGTATAAACAAAGTAATGACTTGGAAAATGGTACGAGATGTGCTAAGATATATAGACTGCGCTTATCAGTCGTTTATACAATCTACCACAGTAAAGTAGGCTATAACACAATACTTTCCGATGTTTCAATATAATTTCAAGCTCAATTTTCCTTTAACTACAATTTATCACTGATGGTTACCCTATATGTAACTGTTGGCCTACGGTATTTTTCCTATTAGCTACGTCACTTGCCACAGACATTATCAGTGTACTAGATATGCATTTTATGATATTGTTTATTTTACAAAGCCAAAAGTCAGTCAAAAGTAGGTTTAATTTTTAACAAATACTTTCAGCTTGGCACGTCTTTTCACTCGAACTTAAACAGGTAAAATGAAATCGATATTTTGCCTGCTTTCATTCAAAACTTGATTACGTACCATTAAATAAACACTTATTGGTTTCAGTGTGACTACTGCTTTATTGTGGTGTACGTTGAACTCGATCTGAACGCGAAATTGCTTGAATTTATCACACGTCGACGGAAAAGTATGTCCAAGTGGCCTCGGATATCCCGAAATCTCACTTGAAGGTGCAGGACGGTCTATAACACTGTACTGCACCATTTCATCCCCGTTTTGCAATTAGCGGATCCGTCGACTTAACAGCTTATAATTGCTAATATGCTTGAACTTACGTTGTTGATGATTTTATTATTGTGTATATGATGTTAAATGTCATCAGGGCTCGATTTCTTAGTAGAATAAAGGACGCCCGAGATTAGTCCTTTGACCTCGAAAGAAGGCACAAAAGGAAATTATTAATCAGGAGAATGGATGGATGGAACCTACTTCGACCAGGGAATATATTCTCACGCTTATCGAGCCCGAGCAATGGTGTATCAGTCAAAATACTGACTGCACTTGATATTAACTACGTAACAATCACTTTCACACCATTTTTTTTTTTTAGTTTCTCGTTCCTGCCCTTTTTTCTCTCTACATTTTGTTTAGAGACACGGTTGATACCGGTTTGCTTCGGGACGACAGCAAAGTTCGATTCTGGGTTGAATTGTTAACTTTTAGTGAACGACGTTGAAACGAAACACAAATCACACCAATCGCTATCGTTCTTACTCTTACAAGCCTTTTTGATATTTGGGAGTGACAGGGGTGGCGTATCCATAATACCTGTCAAAGATCCCAGGGGCAGGGGCCGGGGGCCAGCATAAAAATAGGGGAAATACCAGCAAAATCATGAAAAAACACTTTAAAAACTACCAAAAAATGTGCTCGGGATGCCCTATCCAACCCCTTAGATATTAACGCCCTTTGAGTGCAGGTTCCGAAAGCATTACTCAGTAGGACAGCATCTATATACCAACCGACCGTGAAGTAATACGGTAATGATGCAGAATAATTGTTTTTTAATTATTTTAATGATACAGCCTGGAGGGAGCATGGCCGGTGATGCAGAGACTGATGGGTAGTTAACCCTCCAAATGTCGTGACCTTGACACAGTGCCCCTTTTTTGACAAAACGTGCCTTTACTACACGTTTAAGATTTTCAGACTGCCCTCATAACCCCCCCCCCCCCCCCACCACCACCGATTCAGGAGAAGTAGGCCCACATTAGACCTCTTCATCTAGACCTGCATGTCGACCGACTTCCATTATTCTATATTTGTATTTCGTTTCCTTTTTCGCCTTCTTTTGCTTTTCTCCCTGTTTGTCATTTCTTTCCTCACTTCATAGGTTACTAGCCCGTTATTTTTTTTTTTTTGTATGTTCTAGTAGCCTGTCTTCATGACTTTTGTTTTTACTTGTGGAGACAAAATAAATAAAATGAAAAAAAATATATATATAACGTATCTGTAGTGAAATTGCGTGATTTGCCTCAGTAACACAGGAATACATTTAATTCTTTTGAATTTGTTAATTGGTTGACTTAATTGACAAAATATGTTTGCACTATGCCAACCAACAATTACGTGCACATTCAACATGAGCCAATCCATGACGAATCATCACGTACCACATGAAGAAATCTTGGCAATGGGATCGTAACATTCCGGAATTAACATAATTAATGACGAAATAAACTAAGCCCCATTATGATGTGGAAGTTCAAGTCGAAAGCTAGAATTTCAAATTTGAACTTCTCGAAGAGCGTTAATGGATTGTGTGTGTGTATGTGTGTGTGTGTGTTTTCAAACTAAAGTGAGGCGTTTATACATTTCTTTAAATTTGAGTACACCTGTCATTGCAAAGTATGGTGATTTTTTTCCCAATAAGTTCACAATCACAATATCTTTGTTCTCTGACAAAATTGTGACGACCAGATATTGGTCTTTACCTTATTCTGTCGCCAACATATGTAATGCTATACTCTTTACTTAAAGGGATTAATCACTGATGGAAACTGATACTCCCTAATGAATAGGATTAATTTTCTGCCTGTATTGGTTGAAAACCATATCTCAATAGCATGTAAGCTTCGAAAGTTACGACTTTTTTTAGAAAATTATTTATTTCAGAATGATGCATTGCCCAATGGAGAACTTGTGATGTCACCTAGCCTTGGCACGGCTACATGAATATCCATAAGGCGAAGAAAAGTAACTAAGAGAAACTGAATTCCAAAAAGACATACGCAAAACATATTTTGTGAACAACAAGAAAATTCTATTTTAAAACGACTTTCTCCTCTCGTTGTCGGTAAAATATGTATGCCTTGAAAGTGATTGCATGTGTGCGGAAAACCAAAAGGATAAATTTATGTTTGATCTGAAGTTTTCTTCATTTTTACATGTACAAGGCATACGTCATTCGAGGAACGAAAATGACAATAACGACTTTGAAAAGCAAAGGAAACGGCATGAAAATAGTAAAAACAGAAATCACGTTTGAGAATTAATGGTTCTCATTGGTGTATCAAAGTTTACTACTCACTGGCGTCGCTCTTTGATCGGAAGTTTCAGCATTTTACTAGAACGAACCTCTTTATTCACAAATGACCTACAAACTGATCACGGCATGATTATGGCGTCACTGGACCAACCAAAATATTCGTTACAAGTGTGCTTCCCATAGTCTTGTTCAAAGAAGAGCACGGTTAAAGGGAAATAGGGCGTTTGTTTCACAGGAAACATCCAAATTTTTGAAACCAATGTTTGTGGACGTAGAATGATAGATTATTCAAAATAAGGTAGGACAGTAGCCTTCCTTTCAAGAAATAAGTTTCTCACCGATAGAAACTCACTTATTTCTTGCTCGACACTAATTTGTTCACCCAAACTTTCCAAAATTAAAATGATGCATCTTCCGTTACTCATCACATGCATAATGTTTTGAGGAGATGAAGCTTTGGCAGATGTTTATTGATGAGACTGAATGGTTTAACAATGACTAACGCTATTTCTTTTGTATGTTATGTTGGTGTATTCTAAACGCCCTATTTCCCTTTAAGTAGAATGAAAACTTTCAGCCACTGTACCCTTATCGTATTCTACACTTTTTTGTCGTTATATATGAATCTGACTTCATGTGGCAGAAGTTATCACACGAAATCCAATTTATCTTCCCGAACTGTCTTAACGGTGCGATTGAAAGACGCACTAAACTTTACGACACGAAATTTTGATGTTTCTCTTTGCCTACTCAAGGGAAAGAAGGTGTTTGTTTGACAGAAGTAAACCATATTTTTAAAACCAATGTTTGTCGACATAGAACGAAAGATTATTCAAAACAAGGAAGGACAGTAGCCCTTTTTTCAAAGAAAAAATAAGTTTCTTACAGATAGAAATGCAGTTATTTGTTGATCAACAATGATTTGTTAATCAACAATGATTTGTTCAACTTTTCATAATTCAAACGGTGCATTTTCGGTTACTCATCGCATGCATATTTTTTTTTTAGGGGGTAAAGCATTTGTGGATGTTTGTTAATGCGCCTGACTGGTTCAACACTGACTAAAGTTGTTTTCTTTGTATGCGGCGTTGGTATGGTCCAAACGTCCTATTTCCCGTTAAGAACAGTAAGAACAGTTACATTTAAACCCCGTCCTTTCCAGTGGACTCTCGAATCTAATGACTAATGAATTCATCTCTAAATAAAGGAGTGACACGTCAAGAGGAGGAGGGGGAGGGGAGGGGGAATAAAGGTGTATAATATTAGTGAGGGTGGTGGGGTCAAAGTGCACGAATCTCACGTGATTTCACTCACGGGTAAATGATAGGATCATTCGCTACCATTCTGCACGGTACCGTATTCTCCGCCGGGAGAGCAAATTTCCTCTGGCCTAAACATTTCCGAGAATTGACGTAACAAGGAACACAACTAAATGAGAGAGTTGTTGATCAAATAAGCAACGACCCGTTGGGGAAAACAAAAGTACTTATACTTCCCAGTGGTGTTAAGATAATCCCAGAAGGCTATTTATTTGCTACTTCAGATCAAATGTAATTCAATCCCCTGCGGCTCGTTAGAGTTGTTCCCTAACTTCCGGTTCCCGTTTTAAAGGGCACACTGCTGCTCGTAACATTTGCTCGACATCGTAATTCATGATAACTGAAATTTCGGTGCCGACAATAACAAAACAAACACCGAGGTTGTTAGAGGGTGTCCCATTTCAAGTTCACGGACGTTGCTACGAACGCATTTGAGGTCACCTTGGTGATGCGTTCCAAAAAAGAACGGAAGTTGCGCTATAGCATGAACAAGGTCACCGCGTATATATCATGCCAGTGCTAAGACCATTACGCTATTGGCCAATCTCAGGAAGTTATGTCAAAAACGGGTTCCGGTTTTGAATTCCATAGCCTTTCCAGTTAAACTGACTTTGAATTTATTAAATTTGCCCCCCCCCCCGTTCAAGACTTACCTTTTCTTTCTTAATGTACGTATTGTACGGCACTCCCCCCCCCCCCCCCCCTTGTCACCCTGTGTGACACATCCTTGGGCTCACCGAATAGAGTAATCACGTGTTAGTATGATAACAATACCGACTGCCAGTCCATTGGAAGCCAGCCAAATCCAGACTTAAAGGTAACGTGCCATTTGGAGTGTTAACGCACATTCACGTTTAAACTATATCGATGGACATAAGAGGACACGAGAGATGTACAGTTATCACGTTCGAATAACTGATTTGTTGAGATACCGACTTAGGCTACCTCAACAACTCCGAAATCGCCAGATGTGGAGATGTTTACAATAAGTCACGCTAATTTTGCTTTAAACCGAAATACCGACTCACTATAACTTAAAAAATTTCAAACAGAAACAGAGAGATTCTTCAGAGATGTCGAACTGACGAAAAGTCGGTTATCTCGACAAAAAAAAAATTAAATCTCGAGATAGCAAGTTATTTTCAACATGATACGCTACATCTCCCACGTCCATCTGCCATGTCCCCTACTGTCCACCGTATCTAACTGGTAACTATATACAACACGCACACACTAACACATATCTAGGATTTACAGATCTGTTGCACAGGTTTTTACGTGAGCCCCTGGTAGTTACGGTACTGTTTCTATCGCTGCATGGCACCTCCGGACAAAGATTCAGTGACAAATAGCACACACATACACACACACGCATACATGTATAAGTTTGAAATGAGAGAAAAAAAAAAAACGATGAAGGGATAATAAAACATTGCAACACAATTGCATCATCCATATCCAGTGAAGTGATTTCACGTCGAGGACCTGGTAATACTGTCGCTATTGCTGCATAGAAGCTGTACGTAAAAATAAAAAGTTCGAAAAATATCACACCCCGATATCAGTTTGAAATACAATAAATGGGAAGGAACAAACGACAAAAACAAAATGTAGGCCTAATACACAACATAGATGTATGTTCGAAACTTCCCACTGTAAAAAACTCATTTCCAGTGACACAACATTCACATACTACTAGAGGCTTACTGCGGATCCGGACTGACCCAACTTATGGTCAACTCTGGTCAACGTAAATTACGTGTAGCGAGTTGACCATATTTTGGGTCGGTGCATTGTTAACCAATCTATCGGTCAATTTAACGTCGTGAATTTTGAGTGTGCATGGAAAAGGTGGGTTCTTTTCTTCCAGGATAGATGTTTTCATTGTTACTAATATGGAAGCTGACGAATGAAGAATCATCCACAAATCTCAAAACCGATACTATCTTTAAATACTCACACGCACACACACACACACGCACATTCAAATTGAACTAAAATAAACAGCACAAACAATGCCGCATGCGACACTGCAACCTGTACACCGGGATACACAACATCCACACACCTTATAGAACTCTGAAGCTTAAAATAGAATTTCTTGTTTACAGTTGTAACTTTTACCGCAAAACTGCCCCCCACAAGTTGATACTGTTTTTTTTTGTTTTTGTATTATCTGACGACCCTCGACTCTTGTTGACATTCTTCGACCTTGCAAAGTAAGGTTACTGGCTGAATAATTAATTAGCAGATCGGTTTTGAATTTGACCATGAAACTAACCGAAAGCGTCGTTTCTTTTCTTTTCTCTTCTCTTTTCGAGTCATGGGAGTCATTGTCCAAACTTTGAAAAAAAAAAGATCGTTCTTGTGAATCTGTTAGCCACTCGAATTCCCAGCTTCAAAATCGAAAGATAAAAACGGGAAATTACACATCACAGAGCTAACTCATGGTCCTACTCCTACCTCTATGGATAACAAAGATATTGTAGGAAGCTCGATCTCTTGTGTAATCTAGGGAAGGGCTATAAACAGAGGAGCTAAAGATTTTAATTCAGTTTGGTAAAACTGCATGAGTTAGCGAATCTCTCTGTGGAAGATTTGAAGCCTGCAGAATTTAGAGAGCGCAGTTTGAAAGTACTCGATGTTCATAGGTATCGCGTATATGCTGTTTAAAGGGTCCCGTGTAATCACGTATCGATTTTTCATGACGATATGCCTGAGCGAGATAGGCCTTCTTAAATTTATATGCAAAATTTCGTTCAGCAAAGTGAAAAAAAAAGAGAAGAAAACAAACAGTCAAATGGTAGACTGGTTACGGAAAATCAAAACGAATTCGAACCATGCATTGCCCAAATGAGATCAAAAGGAATTGTTCTAACATGTTTGATTCCCACCTTCTAAGATAGGAAGTTCTATTACTGTTCTTTTTTATAATCAATTTAAACGGTGTGTATCATTCCAAACTTAAAGACGTTAAATTTCACTTCACCCCATGTTCTGCCCCCCCCCCCCCCCACTCCACGGACCAGTTGTGACACGAATCCCCTTTGACTGAACTTCTTTATGTATACCGTGCGCCGTTATCTATCAATAAAGGTGTTAGACTATATGAACAAGATACTACACGTAAGAAGTATCACTTAATTATCATCAAGAGTATGACCGAAAGTCGAAACTCACCTGAAGTCCGGTTAAAGTTGTAGTAGTACTTGGTATGATTACGATGATAATAGAAAGTAAAAAAACGGCGACGGTGAGTGTCCTATTGGTGGTCCTTATTTCCATGGTTATCTGTGAACAAAAGAGGAACAAAACTCGAGTCTGATAAAAATCCCCCAAATCTCTGCAAACAACGGTTCGTATGTTCTCCTCCACAACGAACTTTAGCCACGTGCAAAATTGTTGATATATTCTTTACACGTAGCCTATATATACATCTATGTATAGCTATATGTATGGTAAACTGGCCGGTCTTGAAAATTTGTCCTACTCATAAATAAATCTGCGTATGCACCGAGGGAGATTGAGAAATGAAATTGTCACCTGATCATATATATATGTATATATATATAATATACAATTATTGTTATCCTGGAAACAGTGCGGAAAAACGTAACAATACTTTAAAAAAAGAGAGAAAGAGAGAGCGTGAAAGGGGGCGCTAAAAGGTTAATATGCCGAGCCAAACGGAAGCGGAGTCTCATTCCGACAGACGGGAAACTCTTCATAGAAACAGGGTCATCATGAATTACAACGCTATCAGACTTTCCTCATAAAATATTGATGGCCAGAAAAAAAAAGAAAAGAAAAGTAACCTTGTCTGAAAATCTTCCTCCATGGAGTTAGAGTCAGACAAAAGATTTAATATATATCATATTTTTATACAGATTTGGATGTAATGAAATTAATTTCGATAGTCTCAATAAAAGTAGGAACACAGAAATCCTTGAGATTGTTTAGAAATACCGATTAGATTTAAAAATGTAAGAAATAAGCAACCAATTACAAACCAAATGTTACTGTTTGAATATACAATTGAAAGGTCTTTTTTTCTTTCTATCTTCCTCAATTTTGTTTTCCAATGTCAGAGGTACATTTTTAACTTTTCAACGATTACTGTGGGCGTAACGTGGCACACTCTCTTCACGAACGTCGTCAGACTGACACAAAACAAAAAGAAAAGGAAAACAAATGTACAAGAATTGACTAGTTACATGACTCTGTATGCAATAGCTATGGCACACCGGTATCTATAACTCACTCGATATCTAGAACGAAAAATTGAAAAAAAAAAAAGAATGAATATGACCGATTGTTTTCGTGTTACTTGACACTGATTCTGTGAGCGAGTTTGTAATGTTCTGAAAAAAAAAAACCAGTAACTTTATTCACGAGACTAACAGCGAAAATTAGAAGGTACACCAAAAGTCAGAGACTTGAAAAATATTACGTCACAAGACTCAAAATAATATGAATTGATATGATGCAACTCTCATCTTCACAGGATATTCCTGAGGCGAAAATATAAAATGTTGAAATTTAAATAGTAAATTTACCCAATAATTTGTGATGTCATTCTTGAGCAATTCAGATTACTGTCTTTTTTTGTGCTCGAATGCCATTGCACCTAGTCATGAAAATGATCACTGTCTTACAATTATGAGGCTAATTGGTTATAAGCCCTCTCCATACAACACGCTAACTCAATGAGCCTCTTTAAAGAATAATTCAAGAAATGAAGACGTTGGAGTTGAGAGGACGGGCGTGGATGAGAATGGGAGGGGGGGGGGGGTGGGGTTGGATTATGGAAGTCCAAGAGTGGGGACTGTGGTAGGGTTAGAATTGGGTTAGACTATATGGTTTACTTCCAGTTTCTTAGTTAGCTGTGGGGTATTTAGAAGGGGAAGTGACTCTGAATTGGGTTTGGATAGTTGATTTTTAGGGACCTAGACAAGCTGTGGAGTAAAGATACACGGTTATAGCTTGATAGGTGAATGGTTTGGTTTGGGTTACATAACTGGGTCATTGTACGCACTGTTTTCGATGAAGGGCACAGATAGGTATAAGTATGTTTAAGTTGCAGCCTACTATAAGTTGATTGAGAATGAGCAGGGTTAGTGTTTTGGTTGCAACTCCACGTTCAAGTCAAGACAATTGTAGCGACGGATTTCAAATTTCTTTTTTAGGACTTCCGTGCAACTAGAGTGCGCATGGTTTGTTACCTCTGATCGACCAATTCAACAAGGTGGTTTTCGGACGTCACTAATCCAATCCCTTCCCTGTGGCAAAAAAGCAGGTGCAGTTGGCATTCCATGGCAGGAAGTTTTAACTATTCCAGTGAACTAATGGGAATAACAGATTAGAGACATGCTGTTTTATCACGTGATCTGTCTAAAAGGTGTGATGCTCCATTTATTTGTACCTAATACCCCTGGCCGAAATGAACCCACTCGATGAATTAACCAGAGTTGATTTGTTTAATAGCGGTTGTCCTTTTTGTGTCCCTTTAAATGATCTCAGTAGTTTATCTACAGGTGATGTAATACTTATCCCATCATTCAGACCCATCTGGCGTCTACTAAACGTCACCTAAATGAGGGTCATTAGACTTCTTTTGATCTTTGGTCATTCGCCAACAAAGTGTCACCATTTTGAGGAAGATCAGTTACGCATCGGTGTTTATTACATGATTGTGATGTTATCTACTAATTCATCCTCATCATTCACATCCTCCTCGTCGTAGTCATCATTATCACCAACACCAGTACCTATCATTTATCATCATTGCCACCAACATCATTATTATCATCATTATTATCACTATCAGCATCACCATTGTCATCATCATTATTATCATCATTGTTATCATCATCGTCATCATTGTCATCATCTGTCATCATGCATCATCGTCATCATCATCATCATCATTATAATCATCGTCATCATCATCATCATTATCATCATCGCCATCATCATCTTCATCATCATCATCACCGCCGTTGTCGTTTAAGTGTCCTCTTTCCTTAAGATATTGTTGGGAATGATCAATTGATTGTTCAGAAGCGTTTTAGCTTAAATCTTAGAACAAAGTCAACCTCACAGTCGAATTACATTTAGCATACTTCAAACCTTGTTCATACGTTATCTCAATTAATTTGGTTCTTTTACCGTAATAACTACAATTACTCTTCAAGAGTGAAAGATACAAGACTTCACTGTTGATAAAAAAGAGATAACTTCGTTGCTCTAACGAGGCACACACGAATAGTGAATTTCCTCCCAAATGTTGAAAATCAGAGAGGGTATAAACAAAGTGAGCCTAAGTTGCTTTCCTAATCTACGATACCGTACCAGTAACTTTCCAATCTCTTACAACATACATAGCATACGTCATCAGGTAAAGGCAGTCATTAATATTTGGAATGCTGACAGCTTTCTTGAAAATTTACCCACCGTTGACCCTCTAACTATGCTTTTAGTGTATGCATGAATTACATATTTGATGCAATTTCTTAAACGAGTCACGCATCAGAATCTGTTTATATTTTGCTATATACTGTAAGCAGTAAAATAATATATATATTTATATATATCATTAGTGGTATAATATGTAAACCACTATCGTCCATAATCACAACGGAACATTACACACAAGACACACATGAGTAAAAAAAAAAATGTCACGTACCCAGAATCACGCTACAGTTGTCTCTAAATATACTTGTCGATTCTAATTATCTGCAACTAATAACTTAATTGAAAATTGGTATCAATATGACAGCTTTTTCCGGCTTGCGGGAAAGTTGTTGATGATACATTGGAATGTCGTCATCATCTCAAACCGCCAAATGTCTGATAATGTGCACATAACGGCAAGTCAAACGATGCATGATAGTGTGGTAATTCATACCACAGTTACGATGTCCAGTTAAAGCTGGAATATGAGATGAAAATTTCTCAGTCAAAGTTAATTCTACGGAATATGTCATAGCCACTACAAAAAAAAAAAACATTGTCTAAGCCCATTTCTGAGTACATGAATATTCAAATCCATTCCCATCTGTTGTTTGATTACAGGTAACAGTGATTGACTACTATGCTTGGAGAGTTTGTATTTTGTAGGGCCAACGAAAACGTCGAGACAATTTTCATATTTAAATATCTGGAAGATGGGTGCATAGTTCGCTTTCAGATGGGTTTTTATTGCGTAATAGTGTTAATTTATTAGTGATTAATACTGCACATGCTAGGAGAATTGGCTGGTATTGCAAAACAGCTGTTTTCAACGTTTGCTTCATGTAATGCACGTTTGGAGTGAGGATTTGTTCCTTCGATATCTAACTACATCTTTGGTGACTCAGAAGTAAATAAAACCATTTTTTAAAAGATAACCTTAAAGTATTCAGTGAAAAACTACGTCACAGCATTCAGCCGTTTGCGAGTTTACATATCCTAAAATTTTGCGTTGGATTTTGTTACACGGTCTTTGTCAGTTATAACCCCCCTTTTGCTATTCAAAGTTAGGCCTTCGTGTATTGTTCGACGATGGCATTCTTCTTGTTCAATTTCCATGATGAATACACACTCACTCCAAACCACCGTGTCTCATCTTGTTGCATCAACCTCGAACAACGCACGCGAATTGGTTAAAGGAGGACCGTTTGATATCGAGGAGATCACCAGAATGCCCTCTGACATACAGACATGATAATTAAATAGATTAAACAACATGCCAAAGAATAGTTAGGCTCGCGTGTTCAGACAATCAGTTGCAATCATACTAAGCCAGTGAACATTGGAACCGACGCTGATTGGTAGAGAAGCAATTTTTAAATGCTGAAAACACAAAACACGCATACACGAAGTAAAATGCAGTGAGGACTTTTATTTCCACAAACCCCCCTTCCCCCCCCCCCCCCCCCACCAATAAGGTTCTTGGTACTTTTCATGCATGATTAATCAGATTGAAAAAAAAAAAAACCAGGAAATAATCCGATAAGTTAGGTTTTCGTAGCACTGCCGTTTAAGAGGAAATCGAGTTGTAACGTTGCGTGGGAGTATAGTTTGCAAAGTAATTTCTCCCTTCGGTGATAATTTGCAGTTTCTGAGATCGATGTATACGAATTATGATCTACATTTCACTTAAAAAACATTCTGTCAAAAGTACAAAGAAAGTTAAAAACAATATTGAAATGAACCCGATAACGTTTCGACCTTAATCCCAATATACCATGTTCATTCGCTTTTCCCCATGGCGTGATGAAGTTCCATTGTGCGTTCGAATCCAGTAATAGCCATCAGTGTATATCTCCCTCTCTTAAACTACCACTTTAAGGGGGAAAAAAGAAAAAGAAAGACTTATAATGACGTTAAGAGGGGAATGGACTATGTGAAGAGGTGTTTAAACAAAGGAAAAGCAGTATTGGACAAAAGAACGAAGCGTTGCAGTTTCGAAAGAATGGAAAGGGGCGTTGGAAAGTATTAGAAGGAAGCTAACAGCTAAACAAAGATAAAAGTACAATAGCAGTTTTGGTCCTAATTTAAAATCCGAAGGTATATCCTGTAAACAAATTCCAGGGATATGAATATGTCATCCATCCTCATGAACATAAATATTATTGGAGGCAGACGTGAGAAAAAGATATGCTGGCATTCATGCCCATCATCGCAAAAAAAAAAAAAAAAATGTGAGGTACCGTAACATATCAACAGCTAGCCCGTAAGGTAATCCACCACGTGTATACTTTAAGGCAAAATGTATTTGAGCTAAAGGGAGTTTTAGAAAGAAGTGAACTTTTACTGCTTTCAAAATATGTCAATCCTTGTTAAGGAAAACCATGAGCACATGAAAGGAAAAAGGTAAAGGCTTCCCAGGGAATCACGTAAAATAGCAAACCAAGGGGGTTCTGGGAAATCGAATAAAACAAAGCTTTCTAGTCTTTTTCTTTTCGCGCCTCTGAAGAGAACTTTACCATAACACCAAGTGATATCCTATCATTGAAGGATCATTGTAAACAGATCCGTCCGTCTATTTACGTCAACCAAATTGAAAGAAAAAAGAGTGGAGAAAAAAAATAATTTTAACTTAATCTTACATCTCAGCATGAGCAACAGATGGGGACATCGAACCGCCGAGTATTTGTCGTACAGCACATTGGATTTAATGAACTCTTTGTAACGTGACCCGTTATGGTATTTAGACCAACCAGGAATTAAAAAAAAAATGAAGAACAGGCATTTAAAAAAAAAAAATGAAAAGTTGATGAAAGTGGGAAAATGGCGGCAGTATATATATATGGTGATCAATTTGGAACGCTTTGTTGCTTGCAACTAATGAAAGCAAATACTTTTGACCTAGTGAAACAGATCAATGGTGCCAAAAATCTTTGATACAGAATTCAGCAATCTATCTTAATGCGTTGCTTTTTTTTGTTCGTTTCAAGTGGTCTTTTTTGTTAGCCTATTGCTCTTAAAAATTTTTTTTACACTGGTTGAAAATATGTATTTTGGTCCGTGCACTGTGGACCCTTTTTGATCGTGCATTTTTTTTTTTTTTTTTCGCTATCGAATAAATTCACGTGTTGTGCGATTGAAAATTAAACATTGTCATTTGAGCAAAATCTGTGACACAAGATCCTACAATACATTTGAGCCACCAGTTACCTCATTAGACTCTATAGAAAGGAACTTGTCCGGGTGGGGGGAAGGGGTTGTCCGATCACGGTTTACACAATGTCCCTATGTTTTAAAGCGG